>JANAVB010034619.1:23877560-24075060 GCA_029216955.1 Iris pallida
TTGAAAAGCTATCACAAATTCAAAACATGTATAAATATAGTTTATTAGGCAAAGACATAATTGGTTCATAAGAAGTTTAATCACAATAAAATAAAAGAATCAATAATAAATATATTATGCAAGCACGAGGTTAAGGGATTTTTTGACTTTCATCCCACTTGTTAATATGAATTTGTACTTACATCCCTCTTTTTAATTTTTTTAGACTTACATCCAACTTTTCGTCACAAAAAATATTCATTTTGTCACAAAAAATATTTGTTTTGTCACGAAAAATACTTTTAGTGACGAAAAGTGGGATGTCAGTCTAAAAAAAATTAAAAGTGGGATGTAAGTACAAAGCCATATTAATAACTGGGATGAAAATCAAAAAAGCCCTAAAATAAAAGTATAAGTATATAATTTTCAACTAACAAAAAGCTTGTGATAAACACATATATTTACAAATACCGATTAAAATTAAAGACAAATCGGTAAGATGTAACTATTTCAAAATTTTAAAGACGGAGAGTCAAAAATGTATTAACTCAAGATAAAAACTAAGCTCCTATGGACTAGAGTGATATACATGCTTAATAAATAAAGACCAATAGTAAAGAGCATGCATAAATAAATAAATGTGTCACACTAATAGAAATTGAGTAAAAGACTACATAGTGTGAACTAATCATTTAAGCTAAACAACTAGTCATGCTCGATAATAGAAATAACAAGAAAATTAGCTAAGCATGCTAGTATCGTATCTCACATTGATTTTGATAATAACCAATTAAAAGATATCATTGTGAGCTCGTAGCAAGACATAGAAAGAAACATGCTAGATTCTATAAACATAAACCATTTGATAGGAATCGTTTAGCATGTTACCAAAGTGGCTCTAATGACCACACTTGTGTTGGTGCAATTACTTGAAAAATAACCTTTGAGCTTTGCAACCACCAACACGCTCCTCGGTGCTATGTCCCGACACAAGAAGCTCCACCTACAATATTAGGCGAAGACTTTGGTATCCAAATAAACTTAGATCAAAGCCTTGGGGACCCATATAGCATTTACTCTAACATTGGTAGTAAAAGTCCTACGAATAGGGCATGCAAAACTTATGTGTCCAATGCGAGAGCAATAGAAGCATCTAATGCTAATGTGTGTACATGTATTGGAATGAGCATGATTGTGATCATGTGACATAATAGAATGATGAATATCTCTAGAGTGAGCATGAGAAATTTTGGTTTTAAGAATATCATGTTCGAACAACAAATCATCATGCATACAAGTAAAAGAATCAAATTAAAGTCTCATTTAAACTCTTTATAAAAACACATGATGAGTTTTGAGAACCAAGTCTTGATAATAAATCATTATTTTTATTTCTCAACAACTCATTAGATTCTTCTAAATAAATAACCTTTTTCGAAAGTTCTTCATCTGTAGATTGAAGGTTATCAAGAATCTCTAAGGATTGTTTAGCTATGGCTTTCTATTTAGAGCATTTCTTGCATTTAGAATAAATATGATTGTCTATGCTACTAGAAATGAAACCCTCTTTGTCGGAGGAAGAGAAATACAGTGCCGTAGAAAAAATAACAAGGATCTACTCTGAGGATGTTAAGCCTAACAATAGTGTCATTGCTCTAATACCAATTGTAAAAACCCTAGAGGGGGGTGAATAGGGTTAAGCTAACTAATCAAGCACTAAACGATTGCTAATAGACAATTTAAAGATTAAGAGTGCAAAAGAAGAAGCAACAACAATATCGACACCCGATGTATCCTGGTATCCTTCTAAGAGGCACTCCAGTCCCGGAACTCTCTCTGGCTCTAATCCACTATTATAAAAATACGACAACGTGAGTTTTCATCTGAAGGCTCACCGACTTCTTATACGAGAGCTTTTATCTGAAGGCCTATTCGACTTCAAACCGAGAGCTTTTATCCGAATACTCTCCAACTTCAACATTTTCACAAGAAGGTTTTTGATCTTCCTACAACAAGATGAAGTTCTCTCTTTTACAACTCAATAACTCTTAACACAATTTGTCGATGGCAAATAAAAGCTTTGTAGAGTTGTTTGTGGATAGGCTTTGGTGGTTTAGAAATTTTTAGGCTCAAAGCATCAACCTTAAATGAAGGGGTTCAAGGCTATTTATAACCAAAGTAAAGGAAAGTGCAATTATGCAACTTTCAGCAGACGGACGAAAGATCCGCCGGATTTCCGCGAATCACCATCAGATCATTCGCCTGTACAGAGTAACGGCTATAATTATAGCCGTTAGGGATGCTTTTGGACAGAATCCGACCATTAGAATGCAAACGGTAATATTTTGGATTATCTGTCGGATTTCTGCGGATGTCCGCCGGATGATCCGAAAGTTCACAGAAGCTTTTATGTGGGTCCATTCGAATCATCTGTCGGTGATCCGTCGGATCATCCGACTGTCTGTCCAAAAGTGTCCCTGGGTTAATATCTACACTAGCTTTCGATTTGCCATCCATTTATTGTGTTTATAATTATTCCTAAGACTCATTTACAGACTCTAGATATATTTTAGTAAGTGTAGACTTCTTCAAAGTCTTGAAATAATGATGGCATGGCTTCTTCCTTTAATACGTGATGGCTTCTTCCTTGACGACAGTTGTCTAAAGATATCCAGATTGTGAAATCTGAATACCTTTCGGGGGTTTCGCCCCCGAACCCCCATAGGGGGCGCTGCCCCCTCGACCCTGTCCACTGACCGGGCAGCGGAACCCCTGAGTGCGTGGCTCCGGAGATGTCGTCAGATGGTTCAGAAAAATATTATGAGATGTCGTCGTGTTTGGCCCACCATGATTTGTTCATTGCATATGTCGACTATGTTGATCTTGCTTATTATTTTTTTGCAAATACATGTTAGAGGAACAAAATAATATACATAGTAGCAAGTATGATTATGTTAATGCACATTAGCACTATGCTAGTTTAAGTATAATACTATAGTAATAGCATGAACATTAGTGATAACAAAATGCTAAACTTAATTGATTAACCATATTCAGAAATATGATACATTCATTGGGCCATCTGGACAAACTAGCCGTTATAATTAGATATAAAAAATAGTCTTTAGAAGTTAACAGCAGACACATTTTTTTTATACTTCAACACCAACAACCAAAAACTAGCCATTCTTCTACTTTAACTCCAACACTAACTGACTTTAACCCTAATCCTAACTTTCATTCCCATCCAATCCAATCTAAAACAAAAAATGGAAAGAATGGAGAAAAAAAAACCCAAAATGTTCAATTTTTGCTAGATTGTGTGGCTGAAACTTCTTAAGTTTATAAATTTTGAAACTTTTTATCCCCACCCCTATTTTTTTATAAATATATATTGTACGAAATTTATTTTTGATAATCTTATAAAAATGAAAAAAATGGTTCAATTTTGAAAAAAATGAAAAATATAACAAAAGGTTGTTGTCAAAATTCTTATTGTTGTCAATTTTTTGGTAGTACGAATAGAATTCAAATCAAGAAAATAAAAGCCTAAAAGTAAATTATGAATTTAGCTTTCAGAGAACATTTATATAAAAAAATGTATGTTAAAATGTATTGCGTAAAACTTTGAGAGAGGCAGTGATTTAGGGGAATGCTAGGACTATAGTGACTTACAATCACCTACGAGCGACATCCAATTTGATCTTCTTTTTTCATGAAGGAGAGGGGAAAATGAGACTAATTAGTGGACACCACATAGACGATTGTAAACCAAATAGTTTACAACCGGTTGTAATCTGAGGATTATTGAGTTATATTCTAATCGAAAGCTATCTGTAATTTTTCCTTAGGGCCTGCTTGGTATGGGGGGAGTGGACTGAGAGTGAGGTGAAAATTAGAGTTTCTGTCACTGTTCACCGGGGGTAAACCCAGTTGCAGCGTTTGGATGGGCATCAGAACTGGAGAAGAGGTGGAAAACTCTGACAGTGTAGAGTTGTTGTCCCCTGCTTTTCTCTTTTCCCTCACCTCTATCAAAATTCTATTGCAATTCCCCGCAAGTGAAGACCCGGGGTGGTGGTCGAGGGAGTGGTGCTCCCTGCAGGATGATGATGGCGACGCCACCGCCGTCGCTGGTGCGAATGACGACGTCGCTGCTGGGGACGATGACGACGACGCCGGTGCAACATCGAAGAAGGCGGATCTGGACCCATATCCAAGAGCCTAGACACTACCAGAATAAGTCATTTTAGCGACGCCTAAAGACGTCGCTAAAACAACAATTTTTGTCGCTAAAAATATTTAGCGACGAAATTATCGACGTTTCGTGCTGGTCGCGGAAATGTAAGTCGCTGATCTTCTAAACGACGACAAACGTCACAATTACCGACGTTCGCCGACGTATTTATACGTCGGTATAATGCCGACGTCTACCGTCGTGTCGTCGGTGCTTTGCGACGTAATATTTTGTGTCACTACGAGTCGGTAAATTTACCGACGAATTACCGTCGAGTCGTCGGTGGTTTAATGACATGTTCAAAGTCGCTAAACGTTGGTAAATCCTGGGAATTCCTGGGGATTATTACCGACATACACTGACGTTTACCGACTTCCTTCGACATATATTGACGTCGCTAAACGTCGGTACCCTGGATAATATCGCTTATCTACCGACGTTTACCGACGCAATGCAGCATCGGAGGACGACGGTAAACGTCGCTAAATCTGCAAAAAAATAAAAAAATAAAATACAGAATGTCCATTTCTCCCTGCAGCTTAAAAAGCTAACCATTTCTCACTGTAGAATAGGATCCAAACAATCATAGAATGTCCATTTCTCTCTGGACACAGGTTTCAGTCCCTATAACCAAGTCTACAACAATCACGCAATGTCTAGTTCTCAGAATGTCCATTTCTCACTGTACACAGATTTCAGTCCCTATAAGCAAGTCTACAACAATATCACTTCACAATACGAAGCTTGGTCGACTACTTTCCAACGATACTAATCCGAAATGGTATATAATAATCCAACATGGCCGATACCTATCGGATATGACCGATACCAAATCGATAAGGCCAATATGAATCCTAGCTATACGGCCGATACATATCGGATAGGACGATACCAATTCGCTAAGACCAATACCAACCGATACGGCCCATACCAAAACGATAGATCGATACTAATCCGATACGGTCAATACTTATAAGTACCTACGGTCCAAGAGGTTGATCCGCTAGTACATCCATGTACGATCAATGAAGTAACGATCCATTTCAATTTGGATGTAAAAATCTGTATCGTAAGACAAACTAAACATAATCAGTTCTATTTCACATGCTTAATTACCAAGTATGGGAACGAATAGCTCAGAACACAACCCAAAATTCATTCTAGCATACATTAGTGTGAATCATCTATGTTCTGTACATATGGTGTAGTATATGTTCTTATCGTATCTAGTATCTGAAGGATATAACAGAATCAAGATAAACTCACATAATGTAATACTAAGACATCATCTACTACTATATAAGATATAGTGATAGGTTGTCGTATCATCATTGCAAAGGGACGAGGGTCGGAGGACAGTCAACTTTATCTACGGCTACATAGTTTCTGCCTCGCCAGTCGAATAGCTTAATTGCCAAGTATGGAAACGAATGGCTCAGAACACAACCCAAAATTTATTATAGCAAACATTAGTGTGAATCATCTATGTTCTGTACATATGGTGTAGTATATGTTCTTATCGTATCTAGTATCTGAAGAATATAACAGAATCAAGATGAACTCACATAATGTAATACTAAGACATCATCTACTACTATATAAGATATAGTGATAGGTTGTCGTATCATCATTGCCGAGGGATGAGGGTCGGAGGACAGTCAACTTTATCTACGGCTACATAGTTTCTGCCTCGCCAGTCGAATGGCTTAATTGCCAAGTACGGGAATGAATGGCTCAGAACACAACCCAAAATTCATTCTAGCATACATTAGTGTGAATCATCTATGTTCTGTACATATGGTGTAGTATATGTTCTTATCGTATCTAGTATCTGAAGAATGTAACAGAATCAAGATGAACTCACATAATGTAATACTAAGACATCATCTACTACTATATAAGATATAGTGATAGGTTGTCGTATCATCATTGCCGAGGGATGAGGGTCGGAGGACGTCGGTAAACGTCGCTAAATCTGCAAAAAAAATAAAATACAGAATATCCATTTCTCTCTGCAGTTTAAAAGATAACCATTTCTCACTGTAGAATAGGATCCAAACAATCACGGAATGTCCATTTCTCGCTGTACACATGTTTCAGTCCCTATAACCAAGTCTACAACAATCACACAAAATATGGGAACGAATGGCTCAGAACACAACCCAAAATTCATTCTAGCATACATTAGTGTGAATCATCTATGTTCTGTACATATGGTGTAGAATATAGCTGCAGGGACTATGTCCTGATCACCATGTCGAAGGACATTAGTGTGAATCCTTATAACCAAGTCTACAACAATCACACAAAATATCGGAGGACAGTCAACTTTATCTATGGCTGCATAGTTTCTGTCTCGCTAGTCGAATGGCTGCAGGGACTATGTCCTGATCACCATGTCGTACCGTAAATTAATGCAAATGGAGCTGGAGCCAAAATACAGAAACCAAAATATGATATCCACCTCAAGTGTAGAGTCGGGGAAGAAGAACTTTTCCACCCTCTCCCTCTCTCACGCTATCAACGTCACAACTTTTTATCTCAAGTTCTGATCAAGCATTTTCCTTCTCCTCTCCTCTACCATGGCTCTGAACCCATCTGCTCCTCTCTACTTTCCTTCTTCTTATTTGACTCTCTCAGCCACATATGATATCCAGCTCAAGTGTAGAGTCGGGAGAGAAGAAGTGGACAGAAAGAGGAGGGGGAAACAGCACAGCCGGCGGCATGACCCAGAGGAAGTACAGAGGTTTTCTTCAATATACGCAGGAGAACTATAAGGATATATCATTTCATAATATATCACCTTGTCAAAGACCCTTAATGTGACAACCATGTTACCGCAGTGTCGGAAGACTAACATGTCATAATTTTCTAAGTCGTGTGTTTTGACATAATCCTCCAATCGGATTTCAGTTCTATGTAATAATGCAAGATTACTACATAGGAGGAAAGAGTTGGGGGGATTATGTCAAAATACACGGCTTAGAAAATTATGACATATTACTCTTCCGACACCGCGGTAACATGATATTCACATTAAGGGTCTTTGACAAGGTGACATGTTGTGAAAAGATATATCCTTATAGTTCTCCTACGGATTTGAAGAAAACATCTGTACTTCCTCCGGGTCATGCCGCCGGTTGTGCTGCTTCCTCCTCATCTTCCTGCCTACTTTTTCTCCCCCGACTCTACACTTAAGGTGGATACTATATGTGGCTGAGAGAGTCAAATAAGAAGAAGGGAAGTAGGGAGGAGCAGATGGGTCCAGAGCCATGGTGGAGGAGAGGTGAAGGAAGATGCTTGATCAGCATTGTCTTCCGGATCTTCCTCATCAAGGCATAACGGGCTGCTCAGCGTGCCCAGCTTCTTCAACTTCTCGTTGGCTGCAGAGTCAAAATGGGAACGGGTCCTCTTTGCCGGCCCGGAGCTCTGACTCGCACTCGTCGCCGTGCTACTGGTTTCCTCTCCTCCTCTGACGCGGGTCATAAGAAAAGAAATTTCGTACCTCTTTTTAATATAAACATCATTGCTGTCTTGTACTCGAGCCTCCTCGTCTGTGATGCTATCAAACTTCTCGGAGTCATCGGAAAAGGAGTCGAATGAGTCGGCGGTGATAGCAGATGATTGCAAGACAGGGAGCAAAAAGACAGGCGAAGAAGAGGACGATACGAGTCGAATGGAAGATTCGAGTGACAATGTAGGCACCGAGAAGTTGGATAGCATCACAGACGAGGAGGCTCGAGTACAAGACGGCAATGATGTTTATATGAAGAAGAGGTACGGAATTTCTTTTCTTATGACCCGCATCAGAGGAGGAGAGGAAACCAGTAGCGCGGCGACGAGTGCGAGTCAGAGCTCCGGGCCGGCAAAGAGGACCCGTTCCCATTTCGACTCTGCAGCCAGCGAGAAGTTGAAGAAGCTGGGCACGCTGAGCAGCCCGTTATGCCTTGATGAGGACGATCCGGAAGACAATGCTGATTCAGTTTTGCCTTCCTTGGATGGTATTGATTCTGTAGATCCGTGTATAAAAGAGGAAGAGATTGGGAGTAGAGTAGACCCGGAGGAAAATGAGAGATTGGAAGCTGGGTCAATATCCAAGAAGCGAAAGAGAGTCGAGGATTCTGATAGGTTGTCGTATCATCATTGCCGAGGGATGAGGGTCGGAGGACAGTCAACTTTATCTACCGCTACATAGTTTCTGCCTCGCCAGTCGAATGGCTGCAGGGACTATGTCCTGATCACCATGTCGTACCGTAGATTAATACAAATGGAGCTGGAACTGGAGCCAAAATACAGAAACCAAAATACAAAATACAGAATCTAAAATACAAAATATAAAATATAGAAACCAAAATAGAAAATACAAAAACCAAAATACAAAATACAGAAACCAAAATACAAAATACAGAATCCAAAATACAAAATACTGTTAGAACGGATGGCTCAGAACACAACCCAACCGGAGAGGATACTCTGAGAGATCCATCTAAGTAGGACGTATACTCTGAGAGATCACCTTTACAAAAATGATATCAGTAGTGGGATTGAGTGCTGGAGGAGATGTTATCAGAGTATACGTCCTACTCAGATGGGTCTCTCACCGTTACTATTTTTTTCTGACAGCATGGTGGATGTGCTCCGTCAACAGATTCTTGCTCCGAGCCAAAACTTTGTCCCGGAGCTCAAGTAGACATCCTTGGTGTAGAGCTCGAGTGAGAGGTTCCTGACAGCATGGTGGTCTCCTTTGTCAAAGTATCCGTGCTCGTCCCACAACCAATGTGGGATGAGCACGGATACTTTGACAAAGAAGACCACCATGATGTCAGGAACCTCTCACTCGAGCTCTACACCAAAGATGTCCACTTGAGCTCCGGGGCAAAGTTTTGGCTCGGAGCAAGAATCTGTTGAGGGAGCACATCCACCATGCCGTCAAAAAAAAATATTAATGGTGAGAGACCCATCTGAGTAGGACGTATACTCTGATAATATCTCCTCCAATACTCAATCCTACTACTGATATAATTCTTATAAAGGTGATCTCTCAGAGTATACGTCCTACTCAGATGGATCTCTCAGAGTATCCTCTCCGGTTGACTGTCGTATCATCATTGGCGAGGGATGAGGGTCGGAGGACAGTCGACTTTATCTACGGATACATAGTTTCTGCCTCGCCAGTCGAATGGCTGCAGGGACTATGTCCTGATCACCATGTCGTAGTCCAATACAATCCAGAGATTGACACAGTACTAATTCATATATGTAGTCCAATACAAATAGTCTAATACAAAAATAACCCAATACAAATAGTCCAATACAAATAAGTACTAATAGCTAATGAGAACCACGCTGCTCACGCAAACGCTCAGTGATACGATCACGCAACCACCTCAAAAAAGCGAGATCTTTGGCGTGAGGAGAGATGTCGTCCCTTGCAAGTATTGCACGAATAAAACTCCCGGTCTCACTAGCTACCAGTGCTGGATGAATAGAACTCCCGGTCTCACTAGCAACAGGTGCCACTTCCTCCTTAAATGTAGGAGGAGCCACCTCAGCATTCACTATTTCCCTCAAACAACGTACCGCTCTTCGGGTCATGGGTGCCATCTGGTAAGATCGATAATCACAAATAATATAATTATAACATAAACAAGCTAAAGGAACCATCATGTAATTTGAGTACATTTTCGAAAGCAGAGGGATGAGGGTCGAATGACAGTCAACTTTATCTACGACTACATAGTTTCTGCCTCGCCAGTCGAATGGCTGCAGGGACTATGTCCTGAACACCATGTCGTACCGTAGATTAATGCAAATAAAGCTGGAACTGGAGCCAAAATACGGTTGGTACTAACCTCAATAGAACAAACACTCTCACAGCTCAAAATACTAACACATGCTCACGCCTTACTCTTGTGACACTCCCTTTCAAACACAAACACACACCTATATGTTCCCTTACACATGTTGCCATGTTACCTGTAAAAATAGGAAACCCTTGTTATCTATAATAAGACACAATTCACCAAAGAGAACCATACTGTTGAACTCACACTTTAAGACAATAGATGAAGGAAGACTTGTATGGAGGATCGATAGGGTTGAGCGATGTCATTTTATTCTACAAAGAGAACCATACTGTAGAACTCATACTGTAGAACTCACACTTTAACACAATTCTACAAAGAGTTGTCATAGGGTGTTGAGCGATGTCATTTTATTCTTTTCTTCTTCTTCTTCTTGGGATTTTTGAGTATTGGATCTTGAGACATATATAGCTAGAACTTACGAAGAATGGAGTACCATACTTCAACAAATAGATGTTGACTAATTGGTTCATATACTTGTTGTCTAAAATAAGTGTAGGAATGTTGCAATGTGAAATAATGTATCAAACACTATATCGAAACCCAAACCCAATATGCAAATCCAAATTAATACGAAAATACACAAGTGTATGTAGGGGATTAAGTGTACAGAGGTAAAATGCATATATATGCATGCTTGGGGTGTCCACGTGTCCAACAAATGGACACAAAGTGTCCAAAACCTCACGAACACACTGTATCAGTGAACACATGGTCGTAATGTGTCTCCGTGTCCATTTTGGATACGAAAAACACCTCAATTAGGGTTATGGTTTACCTTCAGTCTCCTCGCGATGGTGGAGGAGGAGGGGATTAAGTGTACAGAGGTAAAATACATATATATGCAAGCTTAGGGGTGGCCACGTGTCTAACAAATGGACACAAAGTGTCCAAAACCTCACGAACACACTGTATCAGTGAACACATGGTCGTAATGTGTCTTCGTGTCTATTTTGGACACGAAAAACACCTCAATTAGGGTTAGGGTTTACCTTCAGTCTCCTCGCGGTGGTGGAGGAGGAGGAGGAGGATCTCACGATGGAGGAGGAGAAGGGGCTCGCGGTGGAGGAAGAGGAGGAGGAGAAGGGGCTCGCCGGAGGGAAGAGAAGGGGCTCGCGGTGGAGGAGGAGGATGAGCGGCGCCGGAGGGAAGGGGGTCGGGCTGTCGTCGAGGTCGGGGAAGAGGGGCGGGAACAAAAAATTTAGGGAGAGGGAAAAATAAAAAGTCGAACCGAGGAAACCCTTTTTATCAGAAATTAGCGACGTCCGTAAATACGTCGCAAAGCGTCAGTATTCGTTTAATATACGACGACGTAATAATTTTTGCGACGCTAAACGTCGCTGAACTAATAAAACTGGCGACGTTTTCTGACAAATCAACGACGTTGGTTTTTATTACACTAAAGGTAGTCGCAATATGTCGTTGTTTGTCGCTATCAGCGACGTATTGTGACGCATACTTTTGGAGTCGCTAAATCCAAAAATATTAGCGATGTTTTAAGTCGACGTCGCTAATTTCGTCGCTGATATGACTTATTTTGGTAGTGAGAGCCACGACGGCACCGACGGTGAGGCCGTGCCCGGATTTGGAGATCGGCTCCGGTGAGACAGCAAGAAGAAGAAGAAGAATCGCTCTTTTAAAAAAAAGAAAAAAATTGGGTCTATTTGGGCGGTCGGGGCCTTTTTGTGAATGCTCACATCACTTCTTAACAGTAAGGGAAAAAGGAAAAAGAAAAGCAGAAGATGAATCCAGAGGATAAGACTCAAGAGAATTTTTTTTTCTTAATTTAGATATTTGTTTTGGGTCCGGGGCCTCATTTAATTATGATAATTAATTTTTTGTTCATCCAATTATAGTAATTAATTTAGTTAATAATAATAACAATGATAATAATAATATAATATTAATAACAATAATAATTAATAATAGTAATATTATACAATATTAATTATAATTTATATTAGAATAGTTACAATTATTTATCATTTTTTAATTAATACTCAGTAATTTGTATCACTTTTAACAACTATCCAAATAATTGTACTCATTTTTTTCACTTTCAACAACCATCCAAACAATCGAACTCCCTTTTTCTCACTTACAATAGGAAAAAAAGAGTACTTTATTCAAATTTATTTTAAAAAATATCATTTGATGTAAGTATATTGCAATTCAACATGTTACAATATCACTTTTATACTTTCAGAAAGTTAACGCTATCCAAACAACCCGTTATCCACAGCTAACACACAGCCCACTATACCGTTAGCTCAATAAGGAAGTGGTGGCCCTCTCCATCAATCATTCAATATCTGCCCCCACCGTACCTTACCAGCCTACTATTTCACAAAACGCCAAAACTTTGTATTGTTGTTTTGGTTTCTAGCATTTGTCATTTTTATCAAATTTTATTTCTCGCAACCGATAAGTACTAAATACGGAGAGGTGCATGTTGGTATTTATATTTTTTTTTACTTAACAAGGAACTGCTACGATGGACCTAGAATTAAAAATATTGGATGTCCACTTGCTGTCAGGAACCTCTCACTCGAGCATGGTGGTCTCCTTTGTCGGTTGTGGGACGAGCACAGATACCTTGACATGTTAAATACCAGCATGGTGGTCTCCTAGAGCTCGATCAATATATTTTTTTTACTTTTATACTTTACAATACATATATTAACAAATATTTTGTTAACAGAATGTTAACATCCGTCCAAAATAGGGTTATTTCCTAAATTATAAATAAAGTGGGGTTACCACTCAAATACAAGTTATTGACGGGGTTATTTGCTCAAAAAACCCTAAAATTAATAAGAAGAATCTACTTGAACAAAGTTGAATTTGTATACGTCCACACTATCGTGGCATGCTAAATTCATGGTGTTCAAGGTGTTGGTGAATTTCTTATTATTGTTTTGAGGGAATCAATATTTAGTTAATTCAAAAAGTTTTTTTTGCCCTACATAATTTTATTTATGTGATTCTCAGGATTTCAAAAATGGGTTCTTTCAGTCCACTAATGGTGATTCTTAAAGAAAACAAACTTACTGGACCTAATTATATTGACTGGAAACGTAATTTGGACATTGTTCTGACTACTGAGGAGTACAAATATGTACTTGTTGAGGAATGCCCACCTAAGCCTGATGCTAACTCTGATGAAGAGGTCAAAGAGGCTTATAAGAAGTGGAAAAAGGCAGATGAGATGGCGCGGTGTTACATTCTGGCATCTATGTCAAATGTACTGCAACATCAGCATCAGGCCATGGCCACAGCTTATGACATGATGTATAACCTCAAGGAACTCTTCGGATATCAGAGTAGAGCAGCTAGGCAGTTTGCTATGAAATGTTTGATGAATACAAAAATGGCTGAGGGCACACCAGTAAGGGATCATGTTCTCAAGATGATGGGTCATCTGAATGAGATAGAGATCCTTGGAGCTGAAATCGATGGGGAAACCCAGGTCGATATCATTCTCGGGACTCTGCCTAAAAGTTTTGACAATTTCTGTCTTAATTACAATATGAACAAAAGGTTGTATAGTTTGGCAGAACTTGCAAAAGAGCTACAGGATGCTGAATCTCTCTTTAGGCAGAGTGGTCATATTTTTGTTTCTGAAAAGGCTTCTACTTCTAAGCCAAAAGACAGTAAGAAGAAGAATAACATTCAGAAACAGGCAAACTTAGCAAAGAAGGGCATGGGACCTCAAGGCGCGGTGAAAAAGCCTAAAGGCAAATGTTTCAAGTACAAAGGGTCAGGACATTGGAAGACTGATTGTCTACTTCTTAAACAAGGGAACAAAGAAGGTATATCTCATTTACTACTAGTTGAAACATGTTTAGCGGTGTTATCTACCGGCACCTGGTGTGTAGATACAGGAGCCACTAATCATGTCTACAATACATTGCAGGGGTTCCAGGAAACCAGACGGCTCAGTAATGGAGAGATATGCTTATTTATGGGTGATGCTACAAAAGTATCGGTCGTTGCACTAGGAGATGTTACTTTATCTTTTGGTAGAAATAAGTCTTTGACATTGAGAGATTGTCTTTATGCACCTTCACTTAGAAGGAATTTAGTTTCTGTTTCTATGTTAGTTAAGGATGGATATTCAGTTTATTTTAATGACAATATTGTTATTAGAAAGAATAAACATTTTATCTGTTCTGGTGCATTGGTAGATAATTTGTATGTCATTAATCCTATTTCGCCCATAATACAACTTATGGAAATGAATAATATGTCATCTAACTTAAATAAGAGAAAAGAACCTTCTTGTATGAACCAAACATATCTTTGGTACTTACGATTGGGGCATATTAACCTAAGAAGGATTCAAAGACTGGTTGAAGATGGACCTTTGAGTTCATTTGAAGTGGAGGCACTACCTGTCTGTGAATCCTGTTTGGAAGGTAAAATGACCAAAAGGCCTTTTACGGCAAAGGGGTATAGGGCCAAAGATGTGTTGGAATTGGTTCATTCTAATTTGTGTGGACCCATGACTATCCGAGCTAGAGGTGGCTTTGAATATTTTGTCACATTTATTGACGATTATTCAAGGTATGGATACATTTATTTGATGCGCCGTAAGTCTGAGTGCTTTGAGAAATTCAAAGAGTACAAGGCTGAAATGGAGAAACGTCATAGAAAATGTATCAAGTTATTACGATGAAATCGTGGTGGCGAGTACCTCTTTGGAGAGTTTAAGGATTATTTATCAGAGGCTGGGATTGCATCCCAATTGACTGCACCTGGAACGCCCCAACAGAATGGTGTAGCCGAAAGAAGGAATAGAACTCTTATGGAGATGGTTAGATCAATGATGAGTTATTCGGATTTGCCAGATTCATTTTGGGGATATGCCTTAGAGACTGCAGCTTATATTTTGAACTTGGTTCCTTCTAAGTCAGTACCTCTTACTCCCACAGAGCTGTGGATTGGGCGTAAGCCTAGTCTGAAACATGTTCGCATTTGGGGTAGTCCAGCACATGTGCTGAATGGGAAAGCAGATAAGTTGGAATCTCGTACAGAAGTACGCTTGTTTGTAGGCTATCTAAGAGGAACGAAAGGAGGTTTATTTTATAGTCCTAAGGATCAGAAGGTCATTGTTAGCACCAATGCCCGATTCTTAGAGGAAGACTATGTGATGAACCATAAACCCACAAGTAGAGTTGTTCTAGAAGAATTGAGACGTGAGACACCAAGTACTTCAGTACCAACAGTACAAGAGGATGAACCACAAATAACTGCACAACGTGTCACAAATATTACACCACAACCGATAGTGCCTCGTCGTAGTGGGAGGGTTGTGATACAACCTGATAGATATATGTTCTTGGGAGAGTCGTCAGACTTCGTCCTTGAGGAACAAGATTATGATCCCTGTACCTACAATGAAGCACTCCAAGATAAAGATGCAGAGTCTTGGCAAAAAGCAATGATATCTGAAATAGAATCTATGGATTCTAATCAGGTCTGGGAGCTTGTAGAACCACCCGTTGGTGTAAAAGCCATTGGATGCAAGTGGGTCTACAAGAGAAAAAGAGGATCAGACGGTAAGGTTGAAACCTTTAAAGCTCGGCTTGTAGCAAAAGGTTTTACTCAAAGAGAGGGTATCGATTATGAGAAAACCTTTTCTCCTGTAGCCATGCTTAAGTCTATTCTAATTTTTTTATCTATTGCAGCTCATCTCGATTATGAGATTTGGCAAATGGATGTCAAGACAGCTTTCCTTAATGGAAGTCTTGAGGAAGACATCTATATGAAGCAACCAGACGGGTTCATTGAAAAGGGCCAGGAGCATCTTGTTTGTAAGCTCAAAAATTCCATTTATAGACTTAAGCAAGCTTCCAGATCTTGGAACATCTGTTTTGATCAGGTGATAAAATCCTATGGATTTGATCAATGTCAGGATGAATCATGTGTATACAGAAAGTGTGACGGAAATGTGGTGGTGTTCCTAGTACTTTATGTGGATGACATCTTGCTCATTGGAAACAATGTGAAGGTATTATCTGAAGTAAGGGTATGGTTATCCAAACAGTTTGATATGAAGGACTTGGGAGAAGTAGGTTACATCCTTAGGATCAAAGTTCTACGAGATCGCAAGAAAAGGATGTCGGGCTTATCCCAAGCTTCCTATATCGATACTGTACTAACTCATTTTAGTATGCAAAATTTTAGGAAAGGTTTCTTACCTTTTAGACATAGAATTGCTCTATCAAAGGAGCAGTGTCCAAGGACACCTAAAGAGATAGAGAACATGAAGGCGGTTCCTTATGCTTCAGTAGTAGGAAGCTTAATGTATGCAATGCTATGTACGAGACCAGATATCTGCTTTGCCGTAGGCATGGTCAGCAGATATCAGTCTAACCCAGGACAAGAGCACTGGACTGCCGTAAAGCATATTTTGAAGTACTTGAAAAGGACTAAAGAGTATATGCTAGTTTACCAGGAAGAAAGTTTAGTTCCCTTGGGGTATACAGACTCAGATTTTCAGTCAGATAGGGATTCCAGAAAATCTACCTCAGGTTATGTGTTTACTTTGGGAGGTGGAGCCATTGTGTGGAGGAGTATCAAGCAAAAATGTATTGCTGATTCCACCATGTAAGCCGAGTATGTGGCAGCCTCTGAGGCAGCCAAAGAAGCGGTTTGGCTCAGAAACTTTCTGTTGGACTTGGATGTGGTACCTAGTTTGCCTAAGTCTATTATACTTTATTGTGATAATAGTGGTGCAGTTGCAAACTCGAAGGAACCACGAGCCCATAAGACAGGCAAACACATTGAGCGCAAGTACCACCTGATACGAGATTTCGTAAAGAAAGAAAAAGTTGATGTGATCAAGATAGCATCAGCCGACAACCTAGCTGATCCCTTTACAAAGAGCTTACCAGCTAAGGCTTTTGACAGTCATGTTGAGGGAATGGGAGTCAGATGTGTAGCAGCATGGCTTTAAGTATAAGTGGGAGATTTGTAACAGTATACTGAAAAGTAATGCTTTGAGTATAAGTTGGAGATTGTTAGGGTTATATACTTAAAGCATCACTTTTGTAGCAACCTTATTTCCTTAAATTTTGAATGAGAATCATATAGGCAAATGTTTGCATATTGTATTTGTTGCAAGTGTTAATGCAAATGTCTGATATTCTATATTGTAGATAATATGGTGTATGGTGTCACACAGAAGATCATATTATCAGTTTCCTATAGAGTATATAAATAGTTCACAACCTAGATGGACTTGGACAATCTATTGGAAAGGTTGTAATGTAATCTGGTATTAGTCTATCATGACTATAGGTTTATACTAGTACACTTTGTGTGTATTGAACATGACCACTTGAGGTTGTTCTCTTTGTACTGACTACATAAGAAAACAAACACCTCTGTTATTATGGATGCTTGTACTCTTAATCCGGATATAATAACGGACATGTATATACAATGTGCATTACTTTGACTCATAAAAGAGTGAGATTCATTATGGATCAACAACCTCTATGAATAAGGTAATAATATTGTATGTATGATGGGCTGTTGATTATAAATGGAATCCATGTCCCGATACATCGGGTTGATGATGTCCTCTTAAGGAGCTCATAAGGATTGTCATGTAAACCCTGCAGGTGGATTATATCCGACATGACAAATAAAGTTGAACGGTACTACTTAAGGATAAAAGATGTCGAATTAATATAGTTGTCAGTAACTTAATTTGATCGACGGACATACGATATCTTAACATGGGGAGCCAAACGAGCATATAATAAAAGGAGCCCACAAAACATAATTTAGGATTAGAAAGGTAGTGCAACAATAGCTCATTAGTGGACCGAGCTATTGTTAATGGGCCTGGATTGTGTGTTCGGGCTGAACACGGGATATCCAGATCCGTTAGGAGGCCGAACCCTAATTTCTCCTCATGGTCCCTGCCGTAGACTATATATATCCTCTATTCTCTGGCCGCCAGATTACCGATTAGAAATCTGAAATTTTCTCTAAATTCGTGATTCACGTAAGGAGAGAAAGATAGTGCTGCCAAGGAGAAGAAAATGTTCGAAGATCGTCGCCCACACGACGTCCAACTCGAGGAAGGAATACGTGCAGAAGATCTTGGGGTCGTCCGCTCGAGAATGCCAGGAATTACTTGTCTCCTTTCCGCCGCAGGTATAATTCGTGAACCCTAGTTTCCGCCTATGAAGGGTTAGAACACGTATTTGATCTGTTTAACTTTCTATCGATCAATACGTACACCAAAGGAAGGGTCCTAGGAATCCCCAGTTCCATCAAATCAAACAAAGCAAATGCAGAAAATGAGTCAAGAAGAACAGAACCTACGATCAGATCTCCCACTACCTCTGCATCCTCACCTAACATGGCGAAAGCTCGCCCTTGCTGACCTCCTTTAGTCTGCTACTAGTGCTGGATAAACTTATGCTGCTGAGTCTGCAATGGTTCCTTATGCTGTCCTGCTGGAGCCTTGGCTCCTGCTCCCTGATTTGTACGTCTCGAAGACATGGGACGGTCCCTCAGCTGGTGCTCCGTTGAACCACAAAGTAGGTACTTGATTAGCCTCTTCCTGCAGTCGTTCCACCCATGACCTGGCTTCTTATAGAAGGTGCAACTGATAACTTGTTGTCTAGGTGCTTGCTGTATCTGCCTCTACTGAAAAGGTGTACGACCCAGACTATGGAACTGCTGTTGCTGAAACGGCTTTTGCTAATACTGCTGCTGAAAATGGGGCCTCATGGCCGGGCCTCTACTACCGTCGGCTCCATATGAATCACGACCTCTCTAAAGCTTCAGTTCGAGGTCGTCCTCCGCTGCCATAGCTCCCGACAAAATCTCCTCAAAGGTAGCATCTCTGTCACTCTTGGTCAAGGACTTGACTTACTTGACCAAACCCTTCCTGAACCTCCTAGCCTTCGCCGTCTCGCTAAGGCCCTCAACAAATCTGTCCAGGCGACTGGAATCTCCGGCGTACTCCTCTAATGTCTGGTTCCCCTGAACCAGGTTCTCGAATTACGTCTCCAAGGCGCCAAGTACTGTGTCAGAGAAGAACTTCTCCTTGAAGAGCTTCTTGAAAGCCTCATATGTCTGCCCTTCTGTACCAACCCTAGGGTCGGTCTGGCACCATGTGTGGGCAAGGTCCTGCATCTGGCTGTCCGCTGCCTCTATCTGAAGTCTAGCTGGTATCTCCGTGAGGCAAAAGATCTCCTCTATATGCTCGATCCAGTCGTCGGCATATATGATACCCTCAGTACCCTTGAAGTCGCGTAGCCGCATCTTCTGAAAGTCCTGAATGCCCAGGGTCCTCGGCTGGTACGACTGTATCTACCCTTCCTGTGGCTGGGTAGTCACCTTCTTCACTGCTACTATGGCTAGCTGATGGGCATTATCAATGCCCTACCTCATATCTTCCGACTGACGCCGCTGAGCCTCCATCATCTGCTGAAAGAAGGAAAAAACTGCACCATGTCAACTGTCCCCGGAGGCGGTAGCGGTAGCATCTCCTGAACCCCTGGATAGTCCTCGAAACCGGTGGAGGGGCACCCCCAAAAGCAGTAGATGCTTCTACCTGAGCAGGAACGATAGGTATTACGGTCCCAGGGTACTACTGAGTCGGGCGAGAAGTGGCAGACCTATCAGTAGTATCCCTTAGGCCTGAGCGATGCAATCGTGTCTCCACCATCCTGAATACAAATTAAAAAAAAATCAATTACTGAGAAGGAAGCGCTATAATTAAAGGAGGATAGATATTTCAAAAGAAGGCAATTAGCATCAAGAATTAGATAAAAGTTTTTTTTCTTATGTAATTGAGTACCTTAAACTTATATCCTATATCCTGTTGTAGGCTGTAGTGATACTCTAGTTCGAGTACCACTAAGAAATCACACTAGTTGTGACTCTCTCTGACCTGCATGGGCCACCACTAAAAACGTGTCACGACCCGCACCCAGTGTAAGGGCACGAGAAGTGGGTACGTCCAGCCTACGCCTCTGTGTCGGCGGTAGAATGTTGTCCTAGGTCACAACATCAACAATATAATTGTACATGTACAATGATATACTCTCCAAAAAGAGGACAACATATAAAGTACAACTCAATCACAGAATCTAAGATGGAATGAAGAGATAAAAGAAGGATAATAATCTCAACAGAGAACTACAACTGAAAGAAATAAGTTTGGATGTTTAAACAACATCAAAATCCAAATAACTGAAGTACATCTTAACGACAAAACATCCAAATAAAGATAACTAGTCTAGAAGCCTAAACTAGACAATGGGTAAGTCCTCAGCAACTGCTAGATCCTTCTGATGGTCCAAGTCACCGGTGTCATCTAAGCGAGCTCCATAGTAAGTAGGGCAGAACTCTTCCTCATTCTCTGTTATATTTTCAACAGGTCTAATCAGGACAGGAACGAGCACAATACATCTCATGCAGTTCATATCATGACAGAAAATGTAAAGCATGCTATTGAATAAGATGCATGAAATACTGTAAGAAATAAACATAAAGAGAGAGAGAGAATATGATAAACAAAGATATCTATATATGGTAATAGAGAACTGTAAGTTACTACATGATTTAGAGTACAAGATAGACATATGAACGGCTTGATTTGTACATGATTACATTACATAGTTTACACATGATTACACTACTTTGGAATTGTTTACATGATTATTTCTACTCCACCGTACCTCCAATCAATATACGAGGATCTATACAGGTTATGTTATTATACATAAAAGTTTTATACATGAAGCTCATGTGATCATGATAGTACATGAGTGTACATGAATAATAAGAGTTCATGGAATACATGATGTTCGTGAAAAGCACATGACATGATGTATTCAATGCACCCGAAGGGGATAACATCTCATGTAAAGATCCATATAGTACTAATCTGTGATAGCAACGTATCAGCATCAAGTAAATTAGTCTATAACAAGAATATAATTCCTAACAAGTATAAAATGGTAAGATATTGTACTCGCCTGTTATCCCGAATGTCTGATGATAATATAAGTCGGAACAGAAGTATATGAGTCCTATTTAGAGCAACCACATGTTACAAATTGTCTAATATCAAATAAGAGTAATCTATAATGCATTATAAATGATTTTAGGTCATTCTAGGTTAAAGTCAACCCTTGGTCAACTCTGGTCAACCTTGGTCAACTATTATGGTCAAACTACGTCAACCCTAAGTCAACCAGTCAAATATTCTAGGGTTTGGTCAAACATAAGTCAATAAGTAATTTTAAGTCTATTTAGGTCAATTCCAGGTCAAGTTTGACCCATATTTGACTTTGGTCAACTTGGTGCGCTAACTAGTCAACCTTGTATAACTGGGCCTATAGGTCAATTATAAACCAACTCACTAGACCATAGACTATATCTTATACCAACAACAAATTTATATATATATATATATATATATACATATATATATATATATATATATATATATATATATATATATATAGAAAGAGAGAGAGAGAATATATATATATATATATATATATATATATATATATTTATATATATATATATATATATATATATATATATTTATATATATATATATATATATATATATATTCTCTCTCTCTCTTTCTCTCTCTCTCTCTCTCTATATATATATAGAAACACATAGAGACACATACAACCTCAGTAAACTAATCCAAGGCTAATCAAGGCTAACCATAGGCTGCTGCTTCTACCTAATCTATTGCTACTTTTTCCTTCTCTTCTTACCCTCCCTAACATCTCACGCACACACTTCAACATAGAAATCTGAGTTTAACTCAGTCTACCTTAACAATATGCTAATACCTAATCTAGAATCTAGCATTCAACTTAAATTCAGATCCTAATATCAACATATCCAACTAACCAATCACAAATACCCCATCATACAATTCTGAAATTAAAACTTCAAATCCTAATATGCAATATATCAACTTCTAACCTATTACCCAAATCAACTAAATCTTAATAACCCAATTACCCAAACAACTCACATATCTAAATCAAAACTAAACTCATAAACTATACCATGATCAAAACTGAAACTGAGTTATAACCTTTGCCAAAACTGGAAATATCTAGATCAAATCCAAATTCTAAAACTAAAATTGAAAACTAGACATTAAATCTAGAAAATAGAAACTGAACATAAGCCCTAACTCAACTCAACCTATACCAAATATTCAACAAGCAAACCTAAATCAAAACACAGAACCCAAATTCAATCATAACCAAAACTGAAACTCTCAATACATATTATCCCACCAATCTAAACAAAACCCAGAAAATAGGGTTCAACTGAACATCAGAAAAACTGAGTATCAAACTCAGGAAACAGAGTTTCGAGTTCAACTCTGCAGAAGCATGAAAATTACAAGACTATGTATCCCACATAAAGAAGACAAAAGAAGCTATGCGCCCACACAACCAAAAGGGGGCTATGCACCCACAGGACCAAAGGGAGTCTATACGCCCACATGGTCGAAGAGGGGCTATGCGCCCACATGGTCAAAACGGGTCTATTCGCCCATATTGTTTTTATGCAGATCAAACATGCACCCAAGTATGGGTGCATAAACTTATTCCCAAATTATGCACCCAAGGCAGCAGATCCATACGACTCAGTCAAACTCCATGATTAATCGTGCACCGAAGCTTACGGCCACGTCAGTCTCCATGAGCAATCGTACACCGAAGCATGCGGCCACATCAACCCCCACGATCTACCCACGATCATCTAGTGTCCATGTGCCTACATTCTATGCACCCAAAGGGGTGTTATGCGCCCATAGTGAAATCAGTGTATTTTTCACCTGTGGACGCATAACAGTCATTTTAGCGCAAAACAACTATAAATAGAGGGCGTCCCCTCTACAAAAACGGACAGAACGGAGAACAGTTTAAGAGCCAAATTGTTGTACTTCTTTCCAGTGAGCCGAGAGTTAGCAATTTTCTTAGGTTTTCTTCCGCTTTTGTAATCAGAGTGTCAACGGAGTAAAGGAGCAACTGCCGCTCGATCTCCATCGTCCCATTCCCTAAAAATCTTTTTGTACTCGGGGATCCTCAGCGCAGGATCTCTCAGGCATACTCGATTTGTGTTGCCTTGCGCCAATAAGAGAAGATAGTGTTTCTTTATCTTTTTTGTGTGTCCATAAAAATGGCGACTCTGCTGGGGAATACCTTTTCCTCTGACGAGAAGGTGGTGACGCAATCTGATACCAATAAAGTGGAGAGCACTCAGAAGATGTTGATCGTAAAGTTTGTTCAGCAGGCGTTCGAAGGGATGCTCTCGAGGGATGACTCTACTCCCTCAAAATTAGTGAAGCCAAACAAGTCTCGCAAGACGGGCTCCGAAGGCTCGTGGTGCATATCCTGCCAGTATCATAGAAGATATGCAACCGAAGAACTCTGTCATGTGGGCGAATAAGCCTTCTACATGGGCGCATAGCTCTGCCATAGAGGCTCCTAACACGAAAAAGGCACATACCATTTTGGGTTCTACTAGCCCAACGACTTCCCTCTTGTGCAACCAACAATAGAGTGTTCAACACTCGAAACTTGGCAAAGGAAAATACTATGATGCAAAAAATCAATGTGTTCGTCACTCTGGACGAACTCAGCGAGGCTCACAAACGAAGAAGGCAAAATTGGAAGAAAATAGCACTATTTTCCAAAGTATGCGCCTAGAGTCATGCGCCCAAGGCAGTATGTGGGCACATAACTCTAGCCAGAGGACTTTTGTCTTCGATAGGCTATGCGCCCAAGGCCATGTGCCCAGGCTCTGATGACTCATTCTATGCACCCACATCCAAGAGGGCCAGGCATGCTGCCAGGACTTCAGGGAAGCATGCACCCAAGGGCATGCTCCAGGGTTTATGCGCCCACAGCAAAAAGACAGACCCTACCGTGTATAGCACGAGGTTGTCTTCAAGGTCATTGCCGAACTTAGGTGTGGGGGTTGCCCCTGCACGTGAACTAAGTCCGGATGTGCCAACTACTCTTACAAACCCATATACAAAGCTCGGCGATGCATGTGACATGGGTTTTAAGGCAAAACTCCCTTCCGCTGACTTACGCGACATAATAAATCATAAGCGTAAAGGGAGGGAGGATACTGTAATTCATGGTGTACATCTGTGCACAAGTATTGTCATCAACTGTTGTTGCTCCAAAACAACGAAAGTGCCTCAGTGGCAGTCCGTGTTTCGATGACTGCATCGCTCTGATGATGAAAAGCTGCTTTGTGTTTCATCCAACATGGCTTCATGGGGTCCTTCTTACGGGAGCCCCAATCAAAGAAGGTGGACCACTAACCCAACTTTTTCTCTCAGTTCTACGAACAGAAGAAGAAAAAGTCTGCCAACAGATAGCCAGCGAGCTGTTACATCTGAAGAAGTCTATATGGGTACTTGGTCAATGACGAGATTTCGTATAGATGACGAGGACTCCCAAGCTGGGGGTGATGATCCTTCAGCTGGGGGTAGTAATCCCTCAGAATCTGAAGCAGACGACCTTCACACCGGGGGTAGCCTTCCAGATGACGATGATCTCTTTGAGTTTGACGGTGAATATCTACCTCCCCTGCCTGAAGACGAGGGTCTTTTTAACTCAGAGACAGACACTATCAACACCAGTTGTACTGTCTCCTCTATTCATCCTCGTATGTTATCCATGTATATGACGGATGAAGAGAGACCTAAAGAAGCCAGTAATCAGACAAATAAGTGGCTAGAGAGTCTTGAAACAGTATTTTTCAAGATCACTGATATGCTTACCAGTATCATGGCAGTCCAAACTGCTGGGGCTGTTCCTCCACCTCAACCGAACGTCTCAGTACACATTAGTCCGGCACTAGCAACAACCCTCCTTCACTACAAAAGGAGTATCATTCTGTTCCGTCTCCTCAAAATCTTGTAAATGTTGGGGGTGGTCCTTCGCCAACGACGCCTGACAACCGTACAACAGCCATTTCTCAATATCTGCTCAATTAGCAGGATGTAATTGATTCTCTTATTGCTTGTCTCGATACCATATCACACAAAGACGAGCTTCAGAAAATGGAGATATCTCAACCTTATCCTCCTAAATAGGAGAATGCTACTTGTCCTCCTAAGTACAAGCCACTGACGCTAAATTCATTTGACGAGATGACTTCTCCTCGCCAACACATGACATACTTCAACACGCAGACTCTACACTTACCAAGGGACGATCCGTTCTTGTCAAAGTTATTTATTAGCACCTTGCAAGGGGTAGCTTTTAAGTGGTTCTACAGTCTGCCTGACGGTTGTATTAATTCCTTTAAAGATTTGGAGAGGTTATTCTTTAATAGGTTTTATGAGAGTGGCATGCATGTTAGTATGTCTACCCTCATCGAGACCAAGCAAAGGAGGACTAAGTCTGTTATTGCTTTCATCTAACGCTTCAGACGACTAGCATTGAAGATGCCCTTCGGTAAGCCAGACTCAGAACTTATGGATACTTGTCGACATAACTTCCCTACTATAGTGAAGTTCTGTTTGGGTATACATAAGTATGATACATGGCCTGCTTTCATCGGGGCTGCTGATGCTGCTGAAAATGATGTCCCTAATCTGGAACTACTGGGGTTGAAGACACCCAAATTTGAAGACAAAAGCAAGCACCCCCAAACTATCCCTGTCCGTGGGGGTAAAGGAAAAGAAGTCTTGAAGGTCGACACTTCCAAGGGAGCTTCTAATTCTCAGGGCGCTCCTGATAAACTTAAGGAGACTTTCTCCTTTGACGAAGATGATGTTATTACCAATTTTCACACATTGATAATGGGTAATTAACTGACATTGCCTCCACCAAGACGTCCTGCGGAGGCGAACCAACTCAACGATTCTAAGTACTGTCTTTATTATCTGTACATGCACCACTCGAACAAGGATTGCATCATCCTGAAGAAGAAGATACAACATCTTATCGGTAGCCAAGTGATCAATCTCGAAGCTGAAGACGAGGTCGTATCTTCTAACATGATCTCTCTTCAATTTGGTGACTTTTCTCCCACAGAAGTCCCATATGGCGTAGTCCCAATCCCCAAGGCAATAATGGAAGTCGTCAACCTACCGCCATCTTGCAACTCAACCTTGGTGCCACTCACAATAGAACATCGTGAGATCATGTAGGTCCATCCAGACCTTGTGCAAGAAATGACATGGGGGTGGTGTCTTCCAAAGTAAAGAGGGGCAAGAAATACAAATCATGCCATATGGTGTCTTCTCCCATTTACGAAGTTTAATTTGGCGAAACGCGATCTGGGAAGGCCTACCTACGGACCTATGACCCCGCACAAGCAGATGCAGTACCTTTTCAAGCTCCTGCTGCCCCCACAAGTTCAGAAGCTGGTCCATCTAAGTTCTCAACTACCGAGAAAGCTAAGCAGAAGGAGACGCGATTTGACAAGTCTCTGAAGGCACCAAATCCCGAAGGCATGGATCGGCCTTACAACTTTGACATATTGGCACAGCTGGCCAATACACCTACCAGGTTGTCCTTGTTCAATCTATTGTGACTCTCCAAAGAGACGCGGAAAGCCTTAAGTGAGGCATTACTACATGTCAGCTCTTATCTCGTCGAAGTTAAAGCCTCCGCTGAAGATCCCGTCTCCTGTCCTCACTGTCACAGTACTATGGAAGTGGTGCCCAACATCACCTTTTCACAAGTGGACATGCTACTCAAAAACAATCGTCATGATAGACATCCGTACTATACAGGGTATATCGGGGCGATTAAGGTGGATCGGACGCATATCGATCCAGGTTCCTCCCTCAGCATTATTCCTAGAAGTCTACCCCAAATCCTAGGGATCCCTCTGCACAAGTTGTCTGCAACCAATACAACTATCATGGCTTTCAATGCTGGAAAAATCCACCCGCTAGGTAAGATCCGTCTCAAGTGCCAGATTGGTGATATCCGAACGGAGGTTTCTTGCTATGTAATCGACGCTAATGTGTCCTATAACGTCTTGTTACGATGCCCATGGATACACGAGGACATGATCGTTCCTTCTACCCATCACCAGTGCTTCAAGTACATCAACAGCGATGGCATCGTGAAGCCGGAGTTTATCGATGTCGATCCTTTTAAGGGTATTAAAGCTACTATGGAGATTCGGTGCTTTATCAATCTCAGCCCTCCAAGGATGACGGCAACGAAGCTGACGATGAAACTGAAGTGAGTTCATCCACCTGATTATCCGAGTCAAAGGACGTATAACTCCAAAAAGTACTCCAAAGCCTCTCACAATATGGGTCAAAAAGAATAATCCTGATATGGTCAAAACATTGACTATCACTCTCCGCAAAACAACTCGGGTGGAACCTGCTGAAGTCCGTACTCTCAATCCTGAAGAGTTACCCTATGTGGCAAACTTGGTCAAGTCTGTAGCTCATGTTCCAGACAATGATCCCCTCAATGAGTATATCAATACTCAAATAATGTACCTTCAGTGGATGATGTTATCCCTGAAGAAGAACTTGCATATTTTCTAAGTAAAGGTTTATATTTGAATTACTTCGATGTCTACCAATCTGTAAACCAGTACATAGATACGATATACCCCCTAGAGCATAGCATAGGACCACATCTCTTTATGCCGGTCATGATGCCTTGTCTGCGGGAAAAAGTTTGGCCAGAAGATATCCACTACTTTATCGTTCCAGTTAGAAAGAAGGGTAAAGAATTGGTCATCTTCGGTCGAATAATTGGTGAAAGAAAGTTTGTTCTGGACTCTACTTCTCCCAATCACAATACTGCAGATGACTACGATTCTGGAAAAATACAACTTTACCGATATAGTTGGCAGGCCAAGAATATCATCCTGAACATGGGATATGCTATAAAAAACGATCAGGGGCTAAACTACGGTCAAGGGCGACAATTGCCAATCTGTCACTTTGCTCATCCTAGCAAACCCGAGAACTATTATCAACAAAATGGTGTTGGCTTGGGTTACGTTACTCCTCCAACAACTCCTGAAGGATTAGACGTCGAAGCGGATCGTTGTTCTCATTCTTCTGATTCCTGTCTCTGGGATTCAGACACCAGTATTGGAGACATGTTCAAAGCAACTTTGTCCGTCAATATGGTGTCAGTTAACCAAATTACAGATGATGTCCAATCGATCGAGCTTGAATAATGGGATCAAAAGATGGATACTAGGTGGAAGTTACCTTTCGGACAACGTGAACCACCTACTAAAGACGAAGTCATCCAAGTCAACTTAGGAGATAAATCATCTCTTAAACCAATCTTCATCAGCAAAAGTTTGTCTGACAAAGAACGACAATCTCTTATACAGCTTATAAGAGAATACATTGACGTCTTTGCATGGAGCTATGAAGAGATGCCAGGCTTGGACCCTAAAGTTGTTATGCACCACCTAAATATCTCGTCCAAAACTAAGCCAGTGAAGCAGCAACAACGACGATTTCGACCAGATATCATGGAGGCCATCGATAGTGAAGTCAAGAAGCTTATTTTAAGCAAGTTCATTCGCGAAGAACAACATCCTGACTGGGTCACTAACATTGTGACAGTTATGAAAAAGAATGGTAAAGTTCGAGTCTGTATCGATTATCGTAATTTGAACTCTGTATGCCCGAAAGATGTGTTCCTTCAACCGATCACCGACGTAATGATCGACAATACATGCGGCTTCGAGCGAATGTCCTTCATGGATGGGTTCTCAGGCTACAACCAAATAAAGATGTTTTCCGACGATAAGAAACACACATCTTTTTGAACACCGTTGGGGGTATACTGCTATATGGTAATGCCTTTCGGATTGAAAAATTCAGGGGCGACATACCAGCGAGCTATGAACATAATTTTACGTAATTATTTATGCGAAACAGTAGAATGCTACATAGACAATATTGTAGTTAAAATTCGTCTCAAGGGCAACCACCTCCAAGATTTGAGAACGGTGTTCGAACTAATGCGTGCACACCAACTCAAGATGAATCCATCCAAATCTTTTATAGGAGTCTCCAGCGGCAAGTTCCTTGGTTTTGTTATCACTTCAAAGGGTATACATCCTGACCCGGAGAAAGTGAAAGCTATCCTCAATATGGGTCCCCTAAGAAATCTCAAAGAGCTACGTGGACTTCAAGGAAGGCTACCCTACATCAGACGATTCATTTCAAATCTTTCTAGAAGGTGTCAACCGTTTATTTAGCTCATGAAGAAAGGAGTATCTTTAGTCTGGACTGAACAATGTTAACGTGCATTTGACGACATCAAAAGTATCTCACAAGCCTCCAGTGTTGGTGGCTCCAATAAAGGGAAAGCCATTTTTGTTATATATCCGCGCTATGTATTATACCCTTGGTGCCCTATTAGGTCAGAAGAATGAAGGCGGCCACGAACAGGCAATCTACTACCTCGGTCGCACGATGGTGGGTGTCGAGCACATATACACACCTATGGAAAAGGAATGTCTCGCACTGGTATTTGCTATCCAGAAGCCACGCCACTATGTGTCTGGACAGACTATCCACATTATATCTAAAGTCAATCTACTCAGAATACTCATGACTAAACCGGCTTCTCTTAATTCTAATTTAGCTACATGCACAATGTTGTTGACTCCATACGTTATGCTGTTCATCCCTTAGAAGGCAGTAAAAGGCCAAGCGTTAGCTAATTTTCTAGCAGCTCATCCGGTGCCAGAATCTTCCAAACTCTACGATGAAATCTCGGATGAAGTAGTGGAGTCTAACACTAAACTGAGGAAATCCCCATTTGGTGAATGTTCTTTGACGGTGCATCAAGAACATGACCTAAAGGAAATATCGTGGCTGGAGTAGGCATCGTGCTTGTGTCACCCGACCATCTGGTTATACACTGTACATATTCTCTCGTGGAACCATGTACTAACAACGTGGCCGAATATAATGCCCTCTTGATCGGCATTCAACTGGCAAAACAACTGGGAGTTGACTATCTAGAAGCTTATGGCGATTCTAAGCTAATAGTTAGTCAGGTCCGAGGGGATTATAAAGTTCGTCACGAAGATCTCATCCCATATCATAAAGCAACAATCGAATTTGCTTCTACTTTTGCTAGATTCTTTATCGAGCACGTGCCTCGATTACAAAATATAGAAGCAGATGCCTTAGCCGATCTTGCTGCTTCCTTGATCGTCCCTACCAATAATCAGCATTCGATCATAGTGTCTGGTCGAGAGCTATTCTATGTGAAAAATGCCTTGCATATTCATCACAGTTAGGCAACAGAAATAAACGTCGATGTTAAAGACTGGAGATTTCCTTTCATAGACTACGCCATCTACGGAATCCTCTCTGAGGACCCAAAGGAAGCAGTGTCTGTCCAAAGGCGATCCCTCATATTTTACTATGATACAGATACCAAAATACTGTACCGATACTCTTACAACGGGCTACTGTTACGATGTTTATCAGACACAGAAGCCAAATATGCATTCCGTAAGGCTCACGGCAGAATTTGTAGTGCACATCAACCAGGCCCTAAATTACAAGATCGCCGCAGATGAATGGGTTATTATTGGCCCACGATGATAGAAAATGTTGTTGTATATGCAAAGAAGTGTAGGGCTTGTTAGTTCCACGTTGACTTCATTCATCAACCTTCGAAGTTTCTACACCCGACAACAGCATCTTGGCCTTTTGAAGCCTGGGGTATGGACGTTATAGGCCCAATCAGCCCGCCATCCTCTAAAGGACATCGGTTTATCGTAGCTATAACTAATTACTTCTCTAAATGGAGGGAGCTATACCGCTTACCGAAGTAAAGACGTCGAACATGATCAGTTTCATCAAACATCACGTTATCTATCGCTTCGGCCTACCTCGCAGGATCATCCATGATAATGGTCCACAATTCGCGAGCTATGCATTCTATCAGTTCTGCGATAAGAATCAAATTTAGAATGTAGCCTCTATTGCTTACAATCCAGCGGCTAATGGGTTAGCATAAGCCTTCAATAAGACTATCATCAAACTTCTCAAGAAGTTCGTGTCTTCAAACAAATGTGACTAGAATGAGAAACTCGGCGAATGTCTCTGGGCCTATTGTACAATGGTCCGGAATCCAACAGACAGTACGTCATTCCCTCTAGTTTATGGGAGTGAAGCAGTTCTTCCCTTAGAAATCCAGGTTCCCTCTCTTCGGGTAGCCTTAGCCAGTGAGTTGACTGACGAAGAAAGTTACCGTCTACGACTACAAGAGCTGGAAGCGTAGACGAAAAATGCTTAATTGCTCAACAGCGTACTGAGCTATACTAAGCACGTCTTTCCAGAGCCTTTAATAAAAAGGTGAAGAAAAGAGTCTTTCAAGTTGGTGATCTGGTCTTAGCAGCGATAAGACCAATGGTCATGGCACAAAAGACAAAAAGAAAATTACAGCCTAAATGGGAAGGTCCTATCGTTATAGAATCAGTGTATTCTAACGGTATGTATCGACTAACCAAGCCTGATGGTGACTTGCTCATGAGGACGATCAATGGCAAGTTCCTCAAGAAATATTTTGTGTAACCTTCATGAACAGCGTTCACATATATCCTGTTTTAGTCATGTAAATATACAATGCAATATTTATGTGATTCGAAAAAAAATCATCTAATTATTATCTGTATTTCAAGAGTCTTGAATTCACCATGGATAATAGGTCCTCTAAAAAGATTCCCTAATGGAATTATTTCCGTCTGGACTCTGCCCAAAACTTGGTCTGACGAAAACAAGTCACGTCCATATTACCTCTGAACTATTTTTTTGATAATTATTTCCCCAGTGGGATGATTAAGAAATGTTTTGCCACGTCCATATAACCTCTGAGCAAAGCATCCATCAAAGATAATCACGTCCATATTACCTCTGAATTATCCACTCCTACATAATGTTATATATCCTTCCACGTCCATATTACCTCTGGTCAGGTATAGAACATTCTCTGCTATTACGTCCATATTACCTCTATTAGCAGCTTCTTTCAACTTATTATCTATATTCAAGAACCTTGAATATAAAACGGATAATAAGTCCACATCAAACTCCCCAGTGGAATACCCACCAAAAATATCCTTACTACATCCACATTACCTCTAGTTCTGATATTTCATAAACTTTATTCATGAGTTTTGAAAGCCAAAAGATTCTTTATTAAAAACGTATATCAAAAGACAAAGAAAAGAAAAAGATATAAGAGTCTTGACGGCTAAAACAGACAGTTACAAACAAAAGGCTTAAGGGATACACAATCGATTGATGCTATCCCACAGAGCCTTGATTTCAGCTTTAGATTTGACGGTGGTGCGATGACGTGCTTCTTCCTGCCGAGCAGCTTCATCCTCGAAAGGAATCAGTTTTATATGCTCCTCTTCCAACTTCACCAGCTGAGCCTTCAATTAGTCTGAAGTTGTGGCAGTCACAGCAGCCTGAACCATGTAGTCTTCTAGCTCACATGCGACTGTTCGTAGGTCAGCCTCAAGTTGAGCAATCTCTTCGTGATGCTGTGTAATCTGGTTGTACTTTTCACCGATCTGGATGGCCAGCTTATCCTTTGAGGCAATACAAGCCCTACCGGCAACATCAAATTGTTCATACTGATCATCCAGCTCACTGATCTCTTTAGCCAGCACCTTCTTCCTCGCTTGGAAAGTAGCTTTCTTCTCCTCAATAGCCACAATCAGAGCCACATCCTCCTCAAGAAATGATAATGTTGGGCTTCGCTGACTGACCTCTCAGAGTTTAGCCACTTGATCTTCTAGGTCAGCCATGACCTTCCTTAAAGCATTTATTCGCTCTTCATAGCTAGCAATGCTTTCAAGAGCGATCACCTGGCATTCAGCGACAGCCTTCACGGGCCCGAAGACGGTATTTCGGTTCAAAGATCCAGGAGGCTTTACTTTCAAAATGGAGTAGAATGCTCTTATGACTTCCTGAGCCATCTCATTATCTTCAGAAGAGGTCGTTGGAGATGAAGCTTCACTACAACAAAAAGTCCTATTAATGACGCTCGACAAGGAGTTTTAATGACGGCTGATACATAAGCGTTATCAAGTTGAGAAATACCTTTTTTCTATGACTGTTTGGACTAATTCTGGGCTTTTTATAACATTTATAAAACAAAACATCATTAATACTTTAGAGCGGTGGCAAACTTGTAATTCCTTCATTGTATAAAAAGCTCAGTGGGAGAGAGAAAATTCATTTCCCATCTATTTTCTAACCGACCAACATCTCTCCTCCTCAAACCTCTTCTCCCCCAATTTTCCACTTTTTATTTTCCCTCATTTTCGGTTTGACTCTAATTTCTCTCCCAAACTCCAGATCTACGCAAAGGTTCAATTTTTCTTCTAATTTCTCTTCGGTTAGGGCTTATATTTTGCTTATACTTCGTCGATTTCTAGGGTTTCTGATGGATTTCTTCTTCATCGAGCGCCTCGCTCCACCCGAAGGAGGGATTCCGGTATTCGCTGACCGGCGCTCACCAGGAGAAGTCGACGCGGTAGGACGCTCTGGAGGCGGCGTCGACAGATCTCTTCAAGGCACGACTTGACGCTGAGGAAAGGAGCGGAGGAGCCCACACTGCCCGTCGAGGTTGCACGAGCAAACGATCAGTACGGATTTGTGGCGTCGACGCACGTCGGCTGCAAGCCCGGACACAAGACGAGGGCTCATGGGGGCGACGGCGGTTGGAGGGACTCGAGCGCCGGGCTCGGCGAGGAGAATGGGTAAGGGTTGGTGGTGGCGGTTATTTTGTTCTTTTTTTTTGGGTTGATTCCTACACATATTAATTCGTGTAGTCTGGCTTTATTGTCTAAAGTTAGGGAACTAGTTAACAGAAGAGGAAAGCAACTGTTGTATAAAGCCATTCACTAACAAACATACCGAAGATCATGTGTTGGGACCAACTTTTATCATGATTATGAAATACTGTCTTTCCCTTTTAAGATATTGTGTCTACAAGGTTTTGTAAGAGGAAGCAACTGCCATACAAAGATGCTTTTAACTAGACATATCCAAGAATCCTGTGGATTCAAGCTAATTTCTGTCTCAATTGTCTTGATCTGCTTGATAGATGTTATTAGATTTACGTCTAGCTTCTCCATTCGCCACCAGACCATTGTCTATAGTTCAAATTGTATTAGTAGTCGCTTGGAGGGGGCAGTAATATTAGCTCTTAACTAGAATGTAAATTCCAACAAACTTGTTTCAACTCTAATGTAATTATCAGTTTGTGCCGTGAACTTCAAATATAACACCTGCATTGGTCATCCTAGCCTCCATATTCAAATTTTTGGGCATATGCTTACCCCAAATATCAGAATAATAGTAATAAAGTAATTTTTAACACAACTTTTAAAGATTTCATGTAATCACCTTCCTTGATTTGTAAAATGCCCATTTCTTCTTATTTTTATTCATTTGTTGGGGTAAATTTATCATCTTACCTCTTTGTGTAAACTCTTTATAGTCTAGGGGACTTGGAGGTTGCTTTTTGGTTGCATGAGCTTAAAATACACACTTCTTCTTAAGCAGTTAGGAATGTGGTCACAATCATCTTTTTTGAACCTGCATTTGAAGGCTGAGACTCAGATAAGAATAACTCCCTTAACTGTTGAATTGATTGTTCTGTTTATCTACTTTAAAAGACCGCATTATGTGGGCATCTGTCCATTAGCTTATTTGAAATTTTATTTTCTTTTTAATCATTTCAATATCATTGCTCTGCATGATTTTCTTCCAGTATAATTCTAAATTATTTCATTATGTGCTTATGTAGTTTATAGTCGGCTCAAAATTTTCACTTTTGAAATAGGATCCTGATTCCTTGTTAATACTGTGAACAGATGCCACTTTTCGATGCATGATAAGACGATGCTTGTTGGAGCAAATAGCAGTCATATAACTGATAGATGCATTAGGGTAACTATTCATCACTGCTTTTTTGATGGTACTCGTCAGCGGCAACATCGTCTTAGGTTTGGGAAAGTGCATTTGTACAATAATTACACAAGAAATTGGGGCGTTTATGTTGTTTGTGCTAGTGTTGAGGCACAGGTCTGTACAACCCAAACAAATAGTCTTCTTTTTTGTTTGAATTTCTAAAATTTCTTTATTTATTGAGACTTAAGTTTCTTTTCTAAGCATTTCTGCTCCAGGTCCTCTCTCAGTGTAATATATATGAAGCTGGATAGAAGAAGAAGGTTTTCGAATATTATCCAGAAAAGGTATTGTTCTTTATCTCGATATGTCTTTCTTTCTGAAGTCCATATGAACAAAACCCTTTTCTTTGTTCCAGAAAACCCCTTTGTTCTTTGTTTTGCCTCTCTTTTATCTTCCTTTGTTTCTTATGTTATAGAAGAATCTGAACAATCTGTCAAATATCTGAATAGTCTGAGAAGGTCGGATGTAGGACAGTTACAATGAAGAAAATTAAGAGTGTAATATAATATGTCAGCCTAATTCTGTCTAACTGGTATTCGTAACTCCCAAGTCTCGTTAGAGCCAAGGGACTGCTGTGATCAAATCAGGTTTGAAATGGATAGTTTGTTTCTCCTTGCATTACTTATCTTAAAATAAGAGTGATGTAGCATCCGAAAGCCATCAGGAGCATTTGTGTTCAAGAAAGATGCCTCTAAAATCTGATTATGGTTTGAGGAGAGGCTTCATGATGAGTGTTTTCTGTTATAAATTGTTGATCTATAGCTGTTTGAAAAGGCCTCATGATTTCATCTATTTGTTTTTTTGGTAATATACTCCAGTTTTTTCTATTTTTAGTCTACGTTAATTTGGAATCTTGGATAGTTGAAGACCATACCAGTTACCATGTTTCCATATCCTGTCATTTTAAATTATTAGAAACTGGTAGATTTTCAGTCTGCTGTTCTCAAACAACTAGGTATATGTGTTCTATAAAACTACAATGCTAATGGTAAACAACAATCCAATATTATTTCAACTTTCTTGAGATGAAAGTGTTTGTATTATTGCAGGATGCTGATGGAGAGGAGGCCGTAAGTGGATGGATAAGGTCAGAAGGAGACCTATTTCTGAATGGTGCCAAACCTTGTTTAGTATCAGGTGTCGGTCTGAATGTATACGATGAGAGTTCATTATGTGAAGTTTAATTTGCTCACTTGTTCAAGAACACGATCAGGTTGCGGACTTCGGATTGGCCAAGCTCTCCTCGGACAATCATACCCACGTCTCGACCTGCGTAATGGGAACTTTCGGGTGAGCAAGAATTAATGTTTAATCTTCTGGACTTTGGTTCCAAACCAAAATATACTAATTATAATTAGCACTCGTCGTCCATGGCTGCAGCTACCTGGCTGCGGAGTACGCCTCCAGCGGGAAGCTGACAGAGAATTCTGACGTCTTCTCGTACGGCGTCATGCTTCTTGAGCTAATCACTGGACGGAGGCCCTGCGACAGCTCGCACACGTTCATGGAAGACAGAATCTACTTAAGTAAATATTTCTAATAATTTGGATAGCAAAAGAGAGATTTATTCCTATTTTTGGGTACATTCTGTATTTGGATATTTAATGTAATAAAGATGTTGATATGTACTCTATTTTGAGAAATAAAATAAAGATGGTGATATATAATGTTAAGTTTTTGGAATGTAATATATACTGTGTAGTATAGAGCATTATAAATATGCTAATTTGAATAGTATAAAGTGTTATAAATGTGCTGCATTGAGCCTATACATATTATCTATTCATGACGTTTTAAAATTGTTCTGAATTGTGCACTATATATTAACTATTCATAACACTTTTATAGAAACTATTCATGACGGTTATTTTATGACACTTTTAAAAAACATTTATAACACCCGTTTTCATAACGGTTGCTTTGAAAAAAAAGCGTCATGGTTTGTCATTAATGACGCTTTTTAGCCGTCATTAAAAGGGTTTTTTGTTGTAGTGCTTAATGGGGATCTTCTATCCCAGGAAGAGCTACTAGGGAGGAAGTTGAACCTGACAAATAAAGTAGTATACATATCAGTAACAAAAAAAAACTTACTTAAAGAAGGAGTTGTAAGTTCATACCTCCTGTCGGCTCAACATCAACTGGAACCGGTGAAATGGGATCTGATCCATATCGCTCACTGTCACATCAGCCAAAGCAGCATCAGGCTGCTCGCCTTCTACGGTCCCAGCTAGACCCAAAGCATATTTAATAACAGTTGCCTCAATGGGCTGATCAAGAACTCTTCAGTAATCGATGCAAAAAATTTTGTCCTGCTCAAGCATAGCGATCACCCGCACCAAAGGATGGCATAGCTGATCTTCACCTGAGCTTTTGTGACCATTGCGGTGACGAGGCTCGAATCCAGGGCATGGAGGATAGAGCCAAGAGGAATCCCACCAAGAGCCGGGACAACTATGTCAACTGCGAAGACATAAGGAAAGAAAAAGTCAGACTTTGAATCTACAGGAAAAAAGAGCTAAGTACTGAGAAATTTTATGTGCCCTAATGTTATGCACCCAAAGGGCATGTGGGCGTATAAGCACAAGTTCTGCGTGGGCGCATAAGCACAAGTTCTGTGTGGGTCCATAAGCACATGTTTTGTGTGGGCGCATAACACAAACAGAGTACGGGCGCATGACACAACCAAGTGCCTAGGCGCATAACACAAACAGAGTGCATGGGCGCATGCATCTGTGAGTGCATAAACCTGCTCACAAAAGAAGTGTTTGCTTTGGGCGCAAATCGATAGTTATGCGCCCAAGCAGAGAAAAGTTCGAGCGTCACAAATTAACGCTCGAGACTTCGTTTTTTTGAGACATTACCTCACCCAGGATGGGATCCTGAACCAGATGAGACGCTGCCAAAGGAGGAGAACTAGCAGCTGCAGCCTTCTTGCCCTTCGCAGACTTCTTGGGAGTTGAAGCAGCCTTGGGAGACATGATTGCTCGAAAGATAGTAAAAGAAAAAACTCTTTAAAAATCCTGAGGAAAAATAAGAGAGAATGAGGCTTTCTCTCTCTTCAAGGCCTATATATAGGCAGGAACAGAGAGCTATGCGCCCACATGGCCTATGCGACCCACGATCTATACGCCTACGTAGAAACAGTCTTTTGCAGATTATGCGCCTGCTATTTGCTGATGCAGACTACGCATAAAGAGCGAACCTTTTCAAATTTCGTTCCAAAACAAGCCTATCGCTTCATATTTCCAAGGAAAATCTCAACAGCTACATTTCGACAGCCTGACAGACACCTATGCGCCCAAAGGGGTCATTCCTATCATGTGCCCATGAAGCTGGTGGAGACAGTTTTTTCTATAATTCTTTCAAAGTATTCTGACACTCGTTCGAGTCTTAAAATCTTTGTAGAGGGCCTTGTAAAAGTATAAAAAATACAAGTCTATGTATCCCACATGAAGAAGACAAAATAAGCTATACGCCTATATAACCAAAAGGGGGCTATACGTCCACAGGACCAAAGGGAGTCTATGCGCCCACATGGTCGAAGAGGGGCTATGTGCCTACATGATCAAAGAGGGTCTATGTGCCCATATTGTTTTTATGCAGTTCAAACATGCACCCAAGTGTGGGCACATAAACTTTCTTCCACACTATGTGCACAAGGCAGCAGATCCCTACGAGTCAGTCAAACTCCACGATCAATCGTGCACCGAAGCTTGCGGCTACGTCAGTCTCCACGGGCAATCGTACACCGAAGCATGCAACCACGTCAACCCCCACGATCTACCTACGATTATCCAGTGTCCATGCGTCTACACCCTATGCACCCAAAGCGGTGTTATGAGCCCACAGTGAAATCAGTGTATTTTCTACCTGTGGGCGCATAACAGTCGTTTCAGCGCCAAACGACTATAAATAGAAGTCGTCCCCCTCTACAAAGACGGATAGAACGGAGAGCATTTCAAGAGCCAAATTGCTGCCCTTCTTGCCAGTGAATCGGGAGTTAGCAATTTTCTTAGGTTTTCTCCCACTTTTGTAATTGGAGTGTCAATAGAGTATAGGAGCAACTGTCGCTCGATCTCCATCGTCCCATTCCCCAAAATTCTTTTTGTACTCAGGGATCCTCAGTACAGGATCTCTCAGGCGTACTCGATTTGTGGTACCTTGCGCCAATAAGAAAAGACAGCATTTCTTTTTCTTTTTTGTGTGTGTCCACAAACTCGAACCAATGAACCCGACACCACATCTAAAAACCTAAAAACGTAACTATAATACATGAAACTTGTTAAATATGAAGGGGTACACGTGTGTGTCATGCTTGTGTCAATACAGTACCAAAATTGTGTCATAATCATGTTAAAACTGTACATATCTGAATGGGGCTCGTGCACGTGTATTGGCGGCCTCATAGGGAGGTGTCGGCCTATCTCGGACATGACACACACGTCCACGTATCTCATGGTTGTATCTACGGGTAGCCCAAGTATAAGTCTAGGTGATAGACACCCTGTCTCGAGTCCTCGTGGTGTCTACGCGTCACACGAACAGCGTGTCAGGGAGGGCTGTGTGCGCGTGCACAGTATCAGCCGAATAAGTGTAGGTGCGATAACTTCGCGCATACTCAATAAAATATCGTGAAATTTTAGGAGCATGTAGGCAAAGGTTTCCCCCACGTGTCCATCAAATTTCACCCGAAACTGTGCCCTGTGCATTGAGTTATGACACTCGAGCAGCAGGACACGCATGGGGGTCCAGTGCACGCGTATCCGTATCCGATTTAGACACCAAAAATGTGTCAAATCGAGATCCATCTTCACGAAAGTTGTTTCAAATATACACAGTAACACATTAATGAAAACATAATCGAAAAATATGAACTTTCAATTCTAAGAGGCATTTCGTCGAATACGTGTTCCAATACACCGACACGTGTCCGATACACCTATCAAACGGATACGAAATCCTATGAAACTACATGTACAGGTCCGAGGTACCTAGATGGATGCATCTACAAAGAAAAATTGGAAATTACAGGTGTTTAGAGGGGTTTACTTATTGAGATTCAATATCACAATAAAACGAGCCTCCAAACGTATCGACGCTGATTTTCTTCAGTCCAACGCCTCCAATTCCTTGCTAGCAAGTCTCAAGAAAGTTTCTCTCCTCCCAAGTATCGTAAGTACTTTGTTTGGATTGATTTGGATGAGAATTGAGGAAAATAGTCTATTTAAAGAGATGGGGAATTTCTAGGGTTTTTAGAAGCTTGACGGCTACAATGCTATACACATAAAGGGGGGGCTGCTATTTTGGCTGGCCATAGGGGCTGCTAGGGTTAGATTAGGGTTGGTGATGGGCCATAACCCATCTAAAATTAAACAAGAAGCCCATTAGCAAAAAGGCCAAAAAGCTACATACTAAAATAGCCTAAAAATGAATTACATTGTTTCCTAATTAGGACTAATACTCTAAATTAATATCTAATTAGCTAAATAGGATTCTAATCACATGGTTGGTATTCTAATCAAGGTTGACTAAGATTAAACCATCTGCTAATACCAAAAGCACTACTCAAAACCAAAACACCAATCAATTTAATAATAAAAATAATAAAAAATTCAATTTCACACACAATTACTAAAATACCCCAAATTTGAAAAGTGGGTGTGACACTATCTTAATTCATTCCTTGAACCGAACCAAACCCAACTGAACCAAAACCAACTTAGGTTGAACCAGAACCAAAGGGACCGAACTCGGCCAGAGTTCTGCCCGAACTCGGACTAAACTCGGTCAACTTAATTTCTCCTGGTTAGCAGCAAATTCATATTCCTTTGGATCTGCAACGTTAAAAATTATGACGTTACCCCTACTGAGTTCTGCCCGAACTTTATCTCAAAAATTCCTATAAATAGAGAAGATTTTGTCATTTCTATTCACTAATTCCTTATTCGTCTTCTCTATCAATTCTTAAAACTTTTTATTCAGCTTTCAAAGCTTCAATCTCAAATCTCCAAGTCAAATCTACTCTTCTAAGTGCTGCTGTTTTCCGATTAGGAGTTTTCGAGTTGTACAAGCTTGGCGTATGAAAGCTTTTTCCTCAAGAAAATAATTGGTGAAGTTTGATCGTGGACTTCAGATAAAAACACGACGGTGTTGAAGTTGGCTTATTCTACGGAGCAAAACACGTGGTGTAATCTCTATTTCAAATAGTGGATTCAATATCAGGTTGAGTACTCGAGACTGGACTAGTCCTCACAGAGGAAAACCAGTATAAACCTGCTGTCTCTGCGTATTGAATTCTCGTCTCAACCTTTACTGCTTTACTTGTATTTAAATTTAATATATTGCTTCACCTGCTTAGAGTTAATTTTTTATTACTAAATATTTTTGCTACACTCTATTCTTCCCCTCTAGAGGTGCCATTGTTCCTACAGTCCCCGCTTCGCCTCCCCTTTCCCCGACCACCGGCCAGTCTGGCGTCGTCTCCCAGGACAAGCAGTCGCCCTTCTCTATAGCAGGTCCGACCGACAATGATGCTCCAGCCTGTGGCGCTCGGCCCCAGGCCTCGGTTTTGTCCCCTCACGGAGTGCGTTGGCTACCTCGGGCCCCCCACTTTTACGTCCTTCGAGGCAGGGATATGACATGGGGCATGGGTTTTCAAATCTGTCACTCTTCCAGACTTGTGGCCTGCTACGCGACGTAGTGCGCATCTCATGCGTGCTTGCAGGTGCGCTGCACCCGGCACAACTTGGAGGTGTCCCTTTCTTTGGCACCCATTTAGGTGTGCAGCCTCATGTTGGCACTTTGGTTGGCACCCTTTTGGACGACCACATGCACCTCCCTGCTGTCTCGTGTGGCACCAGCCTTGGCGCACCCAACACTTCTGGCACCCAGCATCTGCTGATAAGCGACGCACTCGCCACGGTTGGCACAGCGTGCGTAGAGTGCACGCTCTCCGGTACGGCTACGCCTTCTCCTTCATTGGCCCCTCCTTTGAGGTCGTACCGATCTTTCCATCTGTCCCCGCATGTGAGGCTGCACCAACCTCTTCAAAGGCAGTGCCAATGGCACATTGTCTAACTTTTCCAGCAGACCTTCTTGCACTAGTGCATCTTCTGACGGATCTTGCCCAGTCTGACGCCCGACACGAGGCACTCCCCTGTTCTCCATGAAATATAAAAGAATAGAACAATTAACGAAGGACTGGACTTTTACTTCACAATACAAACTCCCTTGTACAAAGAAAGCCTAGGGACGGAAACCTAGGTACAGCAATCTAAGTACAATTGTTTATTTTAGATTTTAGGGGGTGACGGTATAGGCTCGGAAAAGCGACGATAGCTCTGTCTTACTCCTTGGACAATCGGATGCTGCCTTGGCTCCGGGGAAGATCTGCTTGGCGTTAATGAAAAAATGCTCTCCTTGCTCTCTCTCTCTTTAAGTCTCTCCAGGTGCTCTGGTACTCTTCTAAAAGAGTCCTCCTTTACAACGGAATGGCACCTTGTTATTTATAGGAGTGGGATACAATCATTAGGGTTTGTAATGATTGCCTCCTTGATAAGTCGACGATTAAGGACCAATTAATCTGGGCCCTTCATTCTGATTGTAGCAAATCTAGGTAATTAATGTAGATTGTATCAAATCTCTGTGGGCGAAAAATGTTGATTGCCATTTATTATTTGCGACTTGTGATGGCTTGCCACGTGTCTAATTTGTTCGATTTAACTTGATCTGGGCAATTATGGTGATTGTAACAAATTTGATTTTGTTAGGATTTGTTAGCACCCATAATTCCAGGAAGATAAGACTGCCACGTGTCTCAATCGCCGTGATAAGTGTCACGTGTCCTTCATTGGATCATCTTGGCAGAGCCGCATATGAGTGGACCGCATGAGGATGAATGGCCGTATGAAGATGGACAGCCGGATGGAGATGAATAGCCTTATGAAGATGGGCAGCCGCATGAGGATAGACAGCCTCATTCTAACGGGCGGCCGCATAAAGGATGCAGCCGCATGAAGATGGGTGGCCGCATGAAGTGGACGGCCGCATAAAGTGGGCAGCCGCATAAATAAAACAGCCGCATGCCTCAGGACTCGGTAGATTCTGCCAGCTGTGAAGAGGTTTTCTCCTCTTCCCTAGGAACACGCCTTTATGTCAGTCATTATTGTGCCTTTATGTCAGAGCAGTCATTTGTCAGAGCTGTCAGCCGTCAGGGCATTAAATGCAGCCAAAGATGAAGGGAAGAGCTGTTGAAGGCCACGTGGCTCTGGGTCTCATGGAACTATCCGAGCCGTATAGACGCTTGAGCCGCATGGACCCCTGAGCCGCATGGGCTCTCTGAGCCGCATGGAGATCCTTGGCCGGATAGACCTTTCTTTATGTTTTTTCGTGCTTCTACAAGACCCCCTTCAAAGTTTTTAATTTATAAAATTGAAATACTTTGAATAAGAAGCATGGCTATGTATAAAACTCTTCGGACCGCATAGGATGCTCTGGCCGCATGGATGTCTCAGCCATATGGCCTCCTCTGCCGTATGACCATCTGAGCCGCATGGGCTGCCTGGCCACATAGGCTCCTTGCCACGTTTTCATGCCACGTGTGCAAATCTTTGCATTGATTGCCTTTGATTTGAGCCGTCTTTTTGGGGGAAGTCCCAAGAGTTTAGCCTTGAATAGTCGGATTGCTTTGATAACCAAAGAGTCAGTTACGTTGCATATGGATCGATATGTCGGTCTATGGGCTCCGTCTATAAATAGAAGCGTGTTTGGAACGAAGAGACTTCTTTATTCTCTCTATGTCTTCGATTCTTCTTGCCCTAGCTTTTCTTATCTTCGTCTTCCTTCTCTGATCATCAGATAACAATGGCTCCCAAGTCCTCCAAGGTTGCGGCGAAGGGAAAGGGAGTGGCCTCCACGTCGGTTACGGCACCTAGGGTTCATATCGGCGCTCACCCTTTCATTAAGGGTAAGGTCTTGGAAAGATCATCTACTTCGATCCCCTCATGAAGATGGCTCTGTTGCATGCTTTATGCACAAGCCTTTAATGCGTCTTTTTACCAAACTGTTCAAGCTATTTAGGCCGCATGTGCATCCCACGTTCGAGCCGCGTGGGGGTATATCCTATTTACGAGCCGCGTGGAAGTTGTCTAGATGCTTCGCAAAACTGGACAGCATGATGACCCTTCGAACAGGGTCGCATGAGTCCCCCTGAATCGAGCCGCATAGAGCCCCCATTAACCAGGACCGCATAAGCTCGTCTGGATTTGGCCGCATGAGGCTCAGACTATCTCCTAACTTTGTTTCTTTTTATGTTTGATTCTTGCAGAAACCATGCCGAAGGCTGAGATCATTGAGAAGGAAGAGCTGCCGCCTTCTTTCAAACTAAAGTCATCGATTGTTAAGGAGGAGGTAATACCAAAAATAGAGGAACAGAAAGGAGAGCTAGCGCTCATTGCTATAAATGAGGAGCTCCAGTCTGACGGCGGTAATGCTGGAAGTTCTGACCTTCGTACTTCGGACGAGGACTTTGCTCAAGTACATCCATCATATGCAAAATGGCTGAGGGATTGGTATATGCGCCCCCGCAACTAGGATTCGTGGGCTCTCACAGATGTCCGTCTTTCGTCTTGATATTTCTGTCTGTTTTTAGCTGCAGTTTGTGTTTTACTTCTTTTTGGACATCGATGTAATCTTTTTTCCTTCTCGTCTGAATGAAATAATAAAAAACTTTTCTGGCTTGCTTATGTGATTGTAACTGATTTTGAACAGAAAGCATTCGCTCTGTTCTTTGCTTGTAGTAGTTGCCCCAACGGGCGACTTTTTGTGGACCTATTATCCTTGGCGTACCCTGATTCTGGATACGGATAATAAGTTGGAAGAGGACCAGCATACTTACTCAGAGATAATGAGGACATGGCAGGTATGGGGGTTTTACCATGGAGTCTTCCTACTCAGAGGTAATGAGGACATGGCAGGAGTGGACTCGGCGGAGGATATTTGTGGTCAACAGAGGACATTTGTGGGCCTATTATCCTTGGCATACCCTGGTTCAGGATACGGATAATAAGACGAGGGAAAACCATCATACTTACTCAGAGGTAATGAGGACATGGCAAATATGGGGGTTTTACCGCGGAGTCTTCCTACTCAGAGGTAATGAGGACATGGCAGGAGTAGACTCGGCGGAGGATATTTATGGTCAATAGAGGACATTTGTGTACCTATTATCTTTGGCGTACCCTGGGGCTTTTTGGTACAGATAATAAGTCAAGAGAGAACCAACATATTTACTCAGAGGTATGAGGACATGGCAAATATGAGGGTTTCTTCGATGGAGCCTTCCCACTCAGAGGTAATGAGGACATAGCAGGAATGGGCTTCATGAAGGGGTATATAGAACGACTCAAAGATAATGAGGACATGGAAGTTCTATGTAGAGGGGTGACTTGTTTTTGGCGGAAGTGAAACGACTCAGAGGTAACATCGACGTGGTCGTTTTGGAAATTTGTGGATCCGTTACCCTTTTTGTGCACTGAGAGTGCGGGTAGTGGATCATAAGGAAGGAGCCCTTTTAGAAGAATAAGTTCAGAGGTATGGCCATACATGACTTACTATCAAAAAGAGTGACCGAAATGTTAGTTCAGAGGCACCTGCGGGTACATAACTCAGCAATCTGGGATATTTGGAGGAAGAATGTGAGTTCAGTGGTACTGGAGGGTACATTATTCAGCAATCTGGAATTTGGAGAATGTGAATTCAGCGGTACCGGCGGGTACATAACTCAATAATCTAGAATTTGGAGAATGTGAGTTCAGCGGTACCGGTAGGTACATAACTCAATAATCTGGGATATCTGTGGAAGAAGGGTATGAGTTCAGCGGTACCGGAGGGTACATAACTCGATATTTGGGATATTAGTGGCAGAAGGATATGAGTTCAGCGGTACTGGAGGGTACATAACTCGACATTTAGGATTTTAGTGGAAGAAGGATATGAGTTCAGCGGTACTGGAGGGTACATAACTCGGTATTTGGGTTTTTAGTGGAAGAAGGATATGAGTTCAGCGGTACTGGAGGGTATATAACTCGGTATTTGGGATTTGGAGAATGTCGTTTAGACATAATACTTCTTCAGGAACTTGCCGTTGACGGGCAACATAAGCAAGTCTCCGTTTTGTTTTGCGAGGCGGTAAGCACCGTTGGAGAATACAGCGTCAATGATAAATGGGCCTTCCAACTTTGGCTGGAATTTGCCGGTAGTTTTGTGAGTCATAATCATCGGCCTCTGAACTGCCAGAACGAGATCGTCCACTTAGAATGTTCTGATTTTAACCTTCTTGTTGAAGGCTCCGGAGATGCGTGCTTGGTATAACTCTATCCGTTGCTGAGCCAGTAGGCGCTTTTCATCCAAGGCCTCCAACTCTTGTAGTCGGCGACGGTAGTTATCGTCCGTCGTCAATTGGTAAGTAAGGGCGACGCGGAGCGAGGGGATTTGAGTCTCCAAGGGGAGGACTGCCTCACTCCTGTACACCAGGGAAAATTGCGTATTCCCAGTAGTTGTTCGGCTGTAGTACGGTACGCCCAAAAGCATTCACCAAGCTTCTCGTTCCAGTCGCATTTGTTGGAAGACACGAACTTCTTGAGCAACTTGATGATGGTTTTGTTGAATGCTTCTGCCAACCCATTTGCTGCCGGATTGTATTGTGTCGAAGCGACATTCTGAATTCGGTGTTTGTCGCAGAACCGATAGAAGGCGTGTCTTGCAAACTGCGGACAATTATCGTGGATGATCCTTCGGGACAGTCCAAAGCGATAGATGACGTGATGCTTGAGGAAGCTGATCACGTTTAAAGTTTTGACTTCTGCAAGCGGAACAGATTCCACCCATTTGGAGAAGTAATCCATGATTGCGAGTATGAAGCGATGTCCTTGGGAGGAAGGTGGAGTAATCAGACCGATGATATCCATTCCCCATGCTTCAAATAGCCAGGACGCCACCGTCGGATGTAGAAATTCGGATGGTTGGTAGATGAAGTCTGCGTGGACTTGGCAGGCTTTGCATTTTCTTGCATAGTCTATCGCATCTGCTACCATCGTGGGCCAGTAGTTGCCCATTCAGCGAAGACGATCTTGCAATTTAGGGCCAGGCTGATGGGCCCCGCAGACACCGTCATGAGCTTCGCGTATGGCTTCTTTGGCTTATGCGTTTGACAGACACCGAAGCAATAACCCATCGTAGGATCGCCGATACAGCATTTTCGTCTCTGTATCGTAGAAGAATCTAAGAGAACGCCTTCTGATAGAGGTTGCTTCCTTTGGCTTCTCGGGTAGGATGTCGTAGACTACGAAGTCTATGAATGGTTGTCTCCAGTCTGGCACTTCGTCGATCGTCTGAGCGGAATAACTCGCCATGACTTGAACGTTGTTCTTGGGACAGACTAGTTCGTGGCCTATCACGTCAACCGAATGATGAGTATGATTTGGTACTGCTAGGGAAGCAGCAAGGCCGGCTAGGGCATCGGCTTCGATGTTTTGGAGTCTAGGAACGTGTTCGATGAATAATCCCTCAAATGACGAAATAATGTTGATCGCTATTTGGTGATAGGGGATCATGTCTTTATGGCGGACTTCGTATGAACCCCGGTATAACGCCCCAGTCCCAAAATACGTAGGACCGAGTACGTAAACATGCCAGCTACACATATACGAAGAATACTCCAATACATAGAATCCTCATATATGCACATAAGCTGTAAATAAAAATAATCACAGGCCAGAATAACATATCTAATCTCATCACAGCTCAACACAGAAGATAAAGAAGTCCAAATAGATAAATAAGAGTATCAAAAGATAGCCGGGTGAACATACTCACTCTAAATAGCTATAAAAAATAGTCTTACAAGATCGGAGTCCGACCTCTGAAAAATGGAAAGAAAAGAGATGTAAAATAATGTCTACAACTGTCTCAGATAAGAAATAGTCTAGAAATCAAAAGGCACTGCCTCGTCATCAATGTAGGATAGCTCCAACGCCGCTCCATACTCCTGTGGAAAATCGTCTAAACCTGGAGAGATAACCAGGTCCTCAGGGAACATAGCAAGATACAAGAAAATACCATGCCATATAAACTGTGATAATATAAAAAGAGAAAAAGTATGCATGCAATCGTGTTCCTGACCATTCTACTGTGAATATGCAGTTGAGATACATTCCTTTGACGCATGAGCCCTGGCTGAATATAGGATCCGGTATAGTCCCTTTTTGGGCACTAGTGACCAAGCACATGACGTTCCAAGAACGACAGTGGCCAACCTGAGAGGCTAATTATACTCGTATCTCCAGCGGAGCTTTCGGGTTACAAGGGAAGTGTAATCGAAGCCCATACGTCAGGTAATGTTCTCCCCACCCAATGCCTAGTATCATCATCTCCATGACTGACATATACCTCTAGTAACCGCCAAGTCCTCTAGCATGCAGTACTATTGGCAGTTACTCCTATCCGTCGTACGCTCCATACGTATCGGTGGCCAGCCGACTACGCGGGTACATGTCCTACATGTGACGTACATCACGTGATACAATAAGTGTCAAAGCCGTATGAGATATACCAATATCTCAACATCAACGGGTGGTCACGAGACTAAGTCAATGCAAGAGAAATAAATAAGGCAAAAAAAAACGACCGATAGAGTCGCTTGCACCCAAGTGTGACTTGGACGCACGGTTTAAATATCAAAAAACAAAATGCTGATAATAACAACTGAAAATAAGAAATATAATAATCACAGAATAAGGTGGCAAGGTATCTTGCCTGATGGTGCAAAGTGGCAAGTCCAAGTAATCACAATGTCAGCCAAGAAACGTCACAATCTCCAAACAACTCCGGACGATGAAACAAACATCAAAAATGCACTCGATGTAAATGATATACCTAGAAAATGCCTGTCCAAAAGTCAAGTTCTGGAACAGGGGCAAAATCGTAATTTCGGATCAAAACGATGTCCGTCGTTGGACCCGCTTTGCACCGAAATGCGTGCCAAAGTCTATGGTCTCTTAAGTCGTCAAACTATATGTCTACGGATTCAGTTTGAGGAGAGGAACTCAACGGTATGTCCAGTTTTGGATTCCGATGAGCCGTGCACAAAATCGTCCGTTTGAGTGGGTCGCTGGCCTGCCAAAAAGGGATTCCGATTCGACCTTCTCAGAATCGAACCAAACTTGGCATGCAGGACCAGAATTTCAATCCGGAACTGTTGGCGCAAGTTTCGTCTCGAATTGACAACTGTAAACAAAGTTATGGGCAAGTTTGCAAAACGCCGATTCGGGGTATCTCGACGGATACGCGTTGGTTTCGTTGCACACACGCGACGAAACTGAGTTCCGTCAGTTCCCACACGTCCGCAACGTCCATACGCGCCTTTCGATGCGTACAGCGTGTGAAAACGTCGCCCGGTTTGTCGGGGCGTACGTCGTATTGGAGAAATTTTTAGAAATCTATTATTTTGAAACCAGTTTTTCACACAAGTTTAACATGGGTTTAATTCTTGCACAGAAATCAAAATACAGATCTACAAGTTGCGTTTTAATCGGGGTTATGTTGTCTTCACACTTGTTCAACTTGTTTTACAAAACTGTCGAAGAATCGCCAAGATTTTGGCATCCAAATATGGGTTTGGGACTGCCCTGAAACTCTTCTGTTTAGACGGTTTTTCGAAAAATTTGGTTCGAAAGACCGAGCGATATATGGGGTTTCGCTCGATTCTACCAGAAGCATTTTTAAAGGGTTATGTCTACTACGCACAGCATTCGATAGATCGAATTTTCGTTGAATGGATGCAAGGAACTTTGAATCGAAAGATGGGTACCTAAGTTCTGAACCAAACAGAGTATTCTCTGTTTTTCGGTCGTCTGCGAGCAGTTCTCCAGCGATCCCGATGTCGGCGACGGTGAGTAGGCGGTCGACGGTGAGCGCGGGGGTGTGGGGGAAGTCCTGGATCGGTGTTTGGGTTTGGGGTGGAGCTCGACAGATAAATTTTCCAAGAAATTTTATTTTCGGTATATATATATATAGGGTATTTAAATTCCTATCTAAATCGGATTAAATTCCGAATGATGCTAGGATTACATCTTGGTTTGGTCGACTAGATAGGGATGAATCAATTTAAGATTTTTGTAAAAAAATCTTGAATTGATTTAATGCGGATACGAAGTAGTTCGAATCTGAACTCTTTTACCTCTGCTGCTCCTGCTCGTTTGCGGAGAAGGATGAGTACTGTTCATATGAACAATACTCCACATGCCTTTTATTTATTTATTATTTTTTTTACTTCTAAACAATGTAAGCTCCATGCATACAGCATCAAGCTGAATTGACTCAGCGGCCGCCCCTTGGCTGGGTGTGGCCGGGGCCCGCTTTTTTTTTTTTTAACCATAAACATTTATAGTTATATATATATATATATATATATATATATATATTATATAATATATATATATATATATATATATATATATATATATATATATATATATATATATATATATATATTTTTTTTTTTATATATATATATCCTAGAATTTATTATTACCTTATTTACTAGAAATACTAACAAGCACACATATAATAATATCTATATACTCACATACATTAATTATACGAATAAACTAGCAGCAATTAAATCCATAATTAATGAAGTGCATAACAAACTTTAATTAAATTATAAAAAATATCCAATATAAAATATGGGGGTTTACATCCTACCCAACTTGAAGAAAATTTTGCCCTCGAAATTAAACTTAGGTCGGAGGATCGAATGCAATGCAAGGAAATTGATAGCAATTTAAAACCTCAACTGCAAGACATACCTTCGTCTACGAACAAATGCGGGTAGCGGTTTCGGATGTCGTCCTCGCGCTCCCAAGTAGACTCCCCTGGCGAGTGATGCTTCCATGCCATGCGAACCAATGGAATAGATTGATTCCGCAACACATTCACTCGGCGATCGAGGATACCTACTGGTTGCTCTTCGTACGACAAACTCGGTCCAACTGTGATCTCGGAGTGATCAAGCACATGATTGTTGTCCGCCACGTACCTCCTCAGCTGAGATACGTGGAATACGTCACGCACTCTATCTAGCGACGGTGGCAAGGCCAATCTATAGGCAACCTCTCCAATACGTTCCAAGACATCGAAAGGCCCGATGTACCTTGGACTCAACTTGCCACGTCCTCCGAATCGAATCGTGCCTCTAGTGGAGGATATCTTTAAGAACACATGGTCACCCTCTTTGAACTCCAAGGGTCGACAACGATTATCTGTCCACTGCTTCTGACGATCCTGCGCTGCTCGCAGGTGGTCCTAAATTTTCTTCACTCTCTCCACTATGCTCAAGACCAACTCGGGACCCAATAGCTGTCGCTCTCCTATGTCACTCCAACAAACAGGAGACCGACACTTCCTATCATACAACGCTTCAAACGGAGCCATCTGAATGCTCGTTTGATAGCTATTGTTGTAGGAAAACTCCACAAGTTAAAGATGGTCCTCCCATGAACCGCCAAAATCAAGCATGCACGCTCTCAACATATCCTCTAACGTCTGAATGGTATGCTCCGACTGGCCGTCTGTCTGAGGGTGGTATGTCGTGCAAAACTTCAATCGGATGCCCAAACTCTCTTGCATGCTTCTCCAAAAGTGCGAGGTGAATCTCGAGTTACGGTCCGACACAATACTAACAGGCACACCGTGCAGTCTCACAATCTGCTCCATGTACATCTCTGCCAATACCTCTGTCGACTGGCCCACTCTAAAAGGTAAGAAATGGGCTGACTTCATAATTCTATCAAGAATCACCCACACTGCGTCACGTCCCCTAGGACTCCGAGGAAAACTAGTGACGAAATCTATAGTAATGTGCTCCCACTTCCACTCGGGAATGGGTAGCGGCTGCAATAATCTGGCCGTCCTCTGTTGCTCCGCCTTAACTTGTTGACATACCAAGCACTTGGCAATGAAATGAGCTATCTCCCGCTTCATTCCATGCCAGCAATAATACTGTCGTAAGTCACGATACATCTTGGTCCCTCCGGGATGAATGGAATATGCCGAACTGTGAGCCTTGGCCATTAGCTCCTGCCGTAGATCTCTATTGGGTACATAAATACGATCACCACATCGTAGTATCCCATCTGAGTGGATCCTCAAACCTGTCTGCTCTCCTGCTTCAGTCCTCTCTTTCAGCAGTCGAAATCTAGCATCATTAGGCAATGCTGCCTTGATGCGCTCTACCAATGATGATTGCACTTGAAGGTTGGCTAATATGCCGTCTGCTCCAGGCAATACTACTTCAATACGAAGCTGCTCCAAGTCTCTAATCAACTCCTTCTGCGTAGTCAAAAAGTGTGCCATGGGCTTGTGGCTTAATACGTCTACCACGACATTAGCCTTACCCGGATGATAATGAAGCTCGATCTCGTAATCCTTTATCAACTCCAACCAACGTCGCTGTCGCATATTCAACTCTTTCTGTGTGAACACGTACTTGAGGCTCTTATGATCAGTGTAGATATCAACCTTCTCGCAGTACAAGTAGTGTCTCCATAGCTTCAAAGCAAAGATAACCGCTGCGAGCTCTAGATCGTGGGTCGGATAATTCTTCTCATGCACTCTCAACTGTCGTAATACATATGCTACTACCCGACTGTGCTGCATCAATACACATCCTAATCCCTTCCCGGATGCGTCGCTGTAGATCATAAATCCTCATGGGCCCGATGTAGTGTCAAGATCGGTATTGTGGTCAATCGCTTCTTCAACTCGTCAAATGTGGCTTGACACTCATCGGTCCATACAAACTCCTGGTCTTTGCAAGTTAATCAAGTCATAGGCCCCGCTATTCGAGAGAAATCTTCTACGAACCGTCGGTAGTAACCCGCAAGTCCGAGAAAACTTCTCACCTCAGAAGCTGATGTGGGAGTGGGCCATGATTTGACTGCTATAATCTTCTCTGGGTCTACTGATATACCATCACCCGTAACAATATGACCAAGGAATGATACCTCCTTGAGAAAGAAATCACACTTGCTAAGCTTCGTAAAGAGTCTCTCGTTCCTCAATGTTCCCAAAACTATCCGTAGATGCTGCTCATGCTCCTCTTGACTCTTGGAGTAAATCAAGATATCGTCTATAAAGACTACTACAAATTTGTCCACGTACTGGTGAAAGATGTTGTTCATTAAATTCATGAAAACTGCGGGAGCATTGGTCAAACCGTAAAGCATGACCAAGAACTCGTAGTGTCCATACCTTGATCTAAAAGCCGTCTTTGCAATGTCTTCCTTCCGAACCTTGAATTGGTTATAGCCTGATCGTAAGTCAATCTTAGAGAATACTTTGGCTCCACTCAGTTGATCGAATAGATCGTCTATACGTGGTAAGGGATACTTGTTCTTCACTGTCACTGCATTCAATTCTCTGTAGTCGATGTACATGCGCACTGTCCCATCCTTCTTAGGCACAAAAAGAATGGGTGCTCCCCATGGTGACGTACTGGCACGAATAAATCCCTTCTCTAATAAGTCATCAATCTGCGTCTTCATCTCTACCAACTCCTTAGGTGCCAGACGATATACTCGAGATGAAATAGGCTCGGCTCCGGGAATAGGCTCAATAGAAAACTCAATATCTCGGTCAGGTGGTAGTCCTGGCAATTCTTCGGGGAATACATCATCGAACTCGGTGATAATAGGGTGCTGAGGGATGTCATGCATCGTCATATGAGTCCCTGATGTGGGTGGATCACAACTATCTCCGTCTTCTTTGGTGAACTCAAACTTTGCCGCATTCGGTGGTCTAAAGATAACACTGCTCCTCTGGCAGTCTATGAGAGTGAAATGCTGGCTCAACCAGTCCATTCCAAGAACTACATCAAATGTCGGCATAGGGAATACAAGAAGTCGTGCCATCATCTCTCTGCCATTTATCACTATAGGACAAAGTCTACAAATACCACTAACAGGTACAACTCCTCCTCCAGTGAGGACTTTAACATTCTTAGCTAAAGGTATGATGGCAATACTGTGTCTAGTGGCAAAACTAGTGGCTATAAATGAATGTGTGGCTCCAGTATCAAAAAATGTAATAGCAGGAAAAGATGCAACTAAAACCATACCTGCTATAACTTCTGCCTCTGTCTCTATATCCTCAACAGCAAGTGAGAATACCTGCCCATAATTCTGTCCTGGGCCCTGAGCTCTGGCCTTGTTGTACTGTACGCCTTGGGGAGGCAATGGTGGCCGAGGTGCTCCTGCTATGGGCCGTGGTGCTGGAAGAGCTAGGGCTGTGGGCCTCGGGTTCTGCCGAGCTTGTACTATTGCATGTTGCTCCGGACAGTCCTTGAGCATGTGCTGATTGGATCCACATCTCAAGCATAATCCAAGGCGAGTCCTGCAGTCGTTCTGGAGATGTCCTTGTTTTCCGCAGTAACGGCAAACGAGCTTCTCATAAGGTAAGGGCCTCTGCTGGAACTGTCCCGTGGCCCTCCTAATAGGTCCACTCTAGGCGGCTCGGGCTAGTGTAACTGCTGGTGTATAACGCCTCGATGTCTGCTGTTGTTCCTTACGAAGAATCTCCTGAGCACGAGCTTCTTCCAAGACAGCTGAGTGGGAGACTCGAGACTGGGTAGTCGTATAAGACTTGAGCTCTGGTGCAAGCCCCTGGTGAAATCTTCTCGCCTTTTCTAACTCGATCGGAATCAATCCCGCACCAAATCGACTAAGGCGATTGAACTCTGAGTCATACTCATCAACTATCATATTCCCTTGCTTCAGATGAAGGAACTGGTCATAGAGACCATCTCGAACATGAATAGGGAAGAATCTCTCATAAAATGAATCATAGAACTGCTTCCAGGTTATCCCAGTGCCTAGTCGTCTCTCTTCCGCCTTCCACCAGTGGTGAGCATTGTCTTCTAACAGTAGGTCCCCTGCTGTAATCCAATCTTGAGCTGGCAACTGGGATGCCTTTAGTAGCTTCTCGGTACTAATAAGCCACTGTGACACCTCTAATGGCTTCTCCGTCCCTCTAAAAGGCTTAGGGTTCATATCTGTGAAATTCTTGATAAAGCCTTCATAAGGATGCAGAGCCGGTGCTAGTGCTGGTACTGGAGGTGGTGGTGGAGGTCTAGCCATGGCTGCCATCATCGTCTGTCTCATCAGCTCAGTCTGCTGCCACTGAGCCTGCATCATAGAATACATAAACTGAGAAGTAGGGCTTCCATCAGTCGGTGGTGGAGGCATCTGAGGTCCCGACTATGGTTGAAACTGCTGAGGGAATGGTGGTGGTGGAGGTAGTGGTACATTCCCGTCCGGTGGCATGGTAGTAGTCTGCCTAGCCTGGCTACCTGGGGGTGCTGCGATCTTTGGGTACTCCGTCGTCGGTGTCGTAGTAGGCTGCGACTGTCCTGGCTGGTATGGTGTCGCTGGAGTCATAGGAAGATTTTGTCCCTCCGAAATTGTCTCCTCACCAGATGTGAGGGCCAAGGCAGAAGTGCGTCCACTTCGTAGATTCATACTATTGGCACGAGGAAGATAAGTTGATATTAGGAAAGATTAGATTATGAAGTAAATCGAATAATCAAGGAAGTTTCGAAAAGATTGGAAGTCAAGAGATAGTAGTAGTTCTGGATGAGATATTCCTATTCCTATATGCAGGCTTGTTGGGCACAGTCATGTAACCCAATAATATTAACGTAGACCTGCATGGGCCACCACAAAAATATGTAACATTCCAGTCCCAAAATACGTAGGACAGAGTACGTGAACATGCCAGCTGCACATATACGAAGAATACTCCAATACATAGAATCCTGATATATGCACATAAGCTGTAAATAAAAATAATCACAGGCCAGAATAATATATCTAATCTCATTACAGCTCAACACAGAAGATAATGAAGTCCAAATAGGTAAATAAGAGTATCAAAAGATAGCCGGGTGAACATACTCACTCCAAACAGCTATAAAAAATAGTCTCACAAGATCGGAGTCCGACCTCTACAAAATAAAAAGAAAAGAGATGTAAAATAATGTCTACAACTGTCTCAGATAAGAAATAGTCTAGAAATCAAAAGGCACTGCCTCGTTATCAATGTAGGATAGCTCCAATCCCGCTCCGTACTCCTATGGAAAATTGTCTAAACCTGGAGAGATAACCAGGTCCTCAGGGGACATAGCAAGATAAAAGAAAACACCATGCCATATAAACTGTGATAAAATAAAAAGAGAAAAAGTATGCATGCAATCGGGTTCCTGACCATTCTACTATGAATATGTAGTTGAGATATATTCCTTCGACGCATGAGTCCTGGCTGAATATAGGATCCGGTATAGTCCCCACTTGGGCACCAGTGACCAAGCGCATGACGTTCCAAGAACGACAGTGGCCAACCTGAGAGGCTAATCATATCCGTATCTCCAGCAGAGCTTCCGGGTTACAAGGGAAGTGCAATCGAAGCCCATACGTCAGGTAATGTTCTCCCCACCCAATGCCTAGTATCATCATCTCCATGACTGACATGTACCTCTAGCAACCGCCAAGTCCTCTAGCATGCAGTACTATTGGCAGTTACACGTATCCGTCGCACGCTCCATACGTATCGGTGGCCAGCCGACTACGCGGGTACGTATCCTACATGTGACTCACATCATGTGATATAACAAGTGTCAAGGCCGTATGAGATATGCCAATACCTCAACATCAACGGGTGGTCACTAGACTATGTCAATGCAAGAGAAATAAATAAGGCGAGAAAAACGACCGAAAGAGTCGCTTGCACCCAAGTGTGACTTGGACGCACAGTTTAAATATCAAGAAACAAAATACTGATAATAACAACTAAAAATAAGAAATATAATAATCACAGAATAAGGTGGCAAGGTATCTTGCCTTATGGTGCAAAATGGCAAGTCCAAGTAATCACAATATCAGCCAAGAAATGTCACAATCTCCAAACAACTCCGGACGCTGAAACAAACATCAAAAATGCACTCGGTGTAAAAGATATACCTAGGAAATGCCTGTCCAAAAGTTAAATTCTAGAACAGGGGCAAAATCATAATTTCGGGTCAAAACGATGTCCGCCGTTGGACCCACTTTGCACCGAAATGCGTGCCAAAGTCTATGGTCTCTAAAGTCATCAAACTATATGTCTACGGATTTAGTTTGAGGAGAGGAACTCAATGGTATGTCCAGTTTTGGATTCCGATGAGCCGTACACAAAATCGCCCGTTTGAGTGGGTCGCGGGCCCACCAAAAAGGGGTTCCGATTCGACCTTCTCAGAATCGAACCAAACTTGGCATGCAGGACCAAAATTTTTATCCGGACCTATTGGCGCAAGTTTTGTCTCGAATCAAAGACTGTACACGAAGTTATGCACAAGTTTACAAAATGCCGATACGGGGTACCTCGACGGATACGCGTTGGTTTCGTCGCGCACACGCGACGAAACTGAGTTTCGTCAGTTCCCACATGTCCGCAACATCCAGGCACGCCTTTTGATGCATATAGCACATGACCACGTCGCCTGGTTTGTCGGGGCGTACGTCGTATCGGAGAAATTTTTTAGAAATCTATTATTTTGAAACCAGTTTTTCACACAAGTTTAACATGGGTTTAATTCTTGCACAGAAATCAAAATACAGATCTAAAAGTTGCGTTTTAATCGAGGTTATGTTGTCTTCACACGTGTTTAACTTGTTTTACAAAACTGTCAAAGAATCGCCAAGATTTTGGCTTCCAAATATGGGTTTGGGACTGCCCTGAAACTGTTCTGTTTCGACAGTCTTTCGGGAAATTTGGTTCGAAAGACCGAGCGATATATGGGGTTTCGCTCGATTCTACCAGAAGGGTTTTGAAAGGATTATGTCTACTATGCACAACATTCGATAAATCGAATTTTTGTTGAATGGATGCAAGAAACTTTGAATCGAAAGATGGGTACCTGAGTTCTGAACCAAACAGAGTATTCTCTGTTTTTCGGTCGTCTGCGAGCAGTTCTCCGGCGATCCCGATGTCCACAACGGTGAGTAGGCGGTCGACGGTGAGCACGAGGGTGTGGGGGAAGTCCTGGAGTCGGTGTTTGGGTTTGGGGTGGAGTTCGACAGATAAATTTTCTAAGAAATTTTATTTTCGGCATATATATATAGGGTATTTAAATTCCTATCTAAATCGGATTAAATTCCGAATGATGCTAGGATTCGGTCTTGGTTTGGTCGACTAGATAGGGATGAATCAATTTAAGATTTTTGTAAAAAAAAATCTTGAATTGATTTAATGCGGATACGAAGTAGTTCGAATCTGAACTCTTTTACCTCTGCTGCTCCTGCTCGTTTGCGGGGAAGGATGAGTATTGTTCATATGAACAATACTCCACATGCCTTTTATTTATTTATTATTTTTTTTACTTCTAAACAATGTAAGCTCCATGCATGCAGCATCAAGCTGAATTGACTCAGCGGCCGCCCCTTGGCTGGGTGTGGCCGGGGCCTGCTTTTTTTTTTAAAACCATAAATATTTATAGTTATATATATATATATATATATATATATATATATATATATATATATATATATATATATATATATATATATGATAAGCTAGCAAAATTAACTCAAAATTTTGCAAATAAATTCCTAAAATCCTAGAAATTATTATTACCTTATTTACTAGAAATACTAACAAGCACACATATAAAAATATCTATATACTCACATATATTAATTATACGAATAAACTAGCAGCAATTAAATCCATTATTAATGAAGTGCATAACAAACTTTGATTAAATTATAAAAAATATCCAATATAAAATATGGGGGTTTACACCCAGATCTGATTGACGATTAACTGTGAATCGCCGTATACTTCAAGATATTCTACCCCAAGCTCTCTTGCAAGTTGGAGGCCATTGACTAAAGCATTGTACTCGGCCACATTGTTAGAGCAGGGTTCTGTGAGGGAGTGAGTGCGATTGATCACCAGTCCGAAAGGAGAAATCAGCACCACCCCGACTCCAACGACGATGTTGCCCTTGGGTCCAGTTCTCGAAGCACCGTCGAAGAATATTCGACATATATCATCATGGGAGGCCGCATGTGAGTCGGCGACCTCATCTGGGATTCCTTCATATACTCTGGACGACTCCGAGCCTGGGTGGGCTGCTAAAAAGTCTGCCAGGGCTTGACCTTTAACAGCCTTTTATGGGACGAAGATCATATGATAAGGAGACAACAATATTGTCCATGTGGCGAGGCAGGAGCTGAGTGCCCCTGGTTTAGTCATGAGGACCCTGAGAGGATTGACTCGTGAGATCACATATATGGTCTGTCCTGTGACATAGTGCTGCGTCTTTTGAATGGCGAACACCAGGGCGAGGCATTCCTTCTCCAAGGCGGTATATCGGTGCTCTGGCCCAATCAACATTCGGCTGAGGTAATATATAGCTTGTTCATGGCCTTCCTCGTTGTTTTGTGCTAGCAGAGCGCCAAGGAAATGCTCTATTGCTCGTACATAGAGCAAGAATGGTTTTCCAACAACAGGGGCCACCAGGACTGGAGGGTTCGACAAATATTCTTTGATGCTGTCGAAGGCACGTTGGCATTCTTCATCCCATATGAACGAGACACCTTTCTTCATGAGATGGGTGAATGGCTGACAACGCCCGAAGAGGTTGGAAATGAACCTCCTGATGTAAGCTAACCTTCCTTGGAGGCCTCGAAGTTCTCAGAGATTTCTTGGGGGACCCATCTCCATGATTGCCTTCGTCTTCTCAGGGTCTACGTGGATACCTTGGGATGTGATGATGAAACCCAAGAACTTTCTGCTGGATACGCCCAAGAAGAATTTTATGGGTTTCATCTTCAGGTTGTGTGCTCTCATCAGGTCGAATACCGTCCTCAGATCCTGCAGATGGTCTCCCTTATAGCGACTCTTGACGGTGATGTCATCAACATAGCACTCCACAGTCTTACGTAAGTGGTCACTGAAGATGATACTCATGGCTCTTTGGTATGTGTAGAAGCATGGAAAATATTAGAAATAAAGGCATAATGACCCATGCGGCTCTGGACAGCAAGCCTATGTGGTTCATACTGGAGTTGCTTTATACGGCCAAAAAGGAGACCCCCAGACTCATGCGGCTCGGGGACATGCGGCTCAAATCGATGCCACGTGTGACCCCCCCTACAGTTGGCCATTGGAGTAATGGCCTCATTTTAATGCTCTGACACGACTCGACGGCTGCGACGTCTCTGACATAAAGTGTCATAATGGCTCTGCCATAATGACAGATTCTTCGGAAAAAGAAGAAGATCTCTGACCCGATCTGTCAGAAATCCTATGTTGCCACGTGGCAAAAGTCTCATGCGGCTCGGTTAAAGAACAGCTTCATGCGGCTCCGTGAGGCGTCATTCTAATATGATTAACAGAAATCCGCCATATGCGGTCCACTCATAGCCCGGCCTATGCGGCTCAATACCACATGCGGCCCACAGAAACTATACGGCTCATGGAGAGGTCGTCTTCTGCGGTTCACAAAGACCACGCATATGAGGCTCACGGAAAGTTCGTCCCCTGCGGCTCGACGAGATGTTGACTCGTGCGGCTCATGAAGGGTATCTCCCTGCGGTTCAAGTATTGGCCACTCTATGCGGCCCTGGCAGGATCTTCAATCAAAAGACGTGGCATTGAAGATTCGACCGAATCCCAACGAGAATATTTGACATCATCAGCAAGACACGTGGCGAGCAATCAGATATTAGCATAACCAATCACGAAGATTTAAAGCAATCAGCATTAACTGCTCATAAGATTTGGTGCTATCCGCATTAGTGGCCGAGATTCGTTATGATCAAGATCAAGGGCCCAGATAGAATGAAGGAGCGCCGACATTCCAAACAGATAGCAAACCCTAATAATCACATCCCACCCTTATAAATAGCCAGCAGCATTCCCATAAAAAAAAAAGAGGGCGACAATAATAAAAAAAAATAAGAAGAGAGAGATACCCACAGAGAGAGAGTTCCCCTTTTTTTCGTGACAATCACAGAGAGAGAGAAGCCCAGAGAGCAACCGGAGAGGAGCAAGAAGAGCCTTTCTTCGTCAACGCCGAGCAAATCTTCCCCGAGTCAAGACTGCATACTAATCGTCCAAGGAGTAAGGCAGAGCGGCCGTCGCTTTCCCGAGCCTCTATCGTCACCCGCCAGAATCAAAAATAAACAATCGCACTTAGTCTGCTGTACCTAGGTTTTCGTCCCTAGGCTTTCTTTGTGCGAGCGAGTTTGTATTGTGAGTCTAAGTTCAGTCCTCCGATAATTGTTCTGTTCTTTCACAATCAATGGCAAACACGATGGCGACTCTGCTGGGGACTAACTTCTCCACGGCTGAGGAGTTGGTGACGCAATCAGATGCAGCCAAACTTGGCTCCACACAAAAGAAGATGGTCGTCCGCTTCGACCAACAGGCGTTCGAAGAGATGCTCTCTTAAGGCAGCGCTGGCCCGGCCCAGAAGCGCACCCGCACCACGAAGGCTCGCAAAGAATGGAGACCGAAGTCATTTGCTCCTCCTCAAGTCCTCGATGGGATGCCCTCTGTTGCTCAAAATGGCGAGAAGGATTCTCCTGCGGTCCCACTTCAGATCGTAGACAACTCTGCTGCCCCCAAGTCCGACAGAAGAAAACATTATGATGCTGGACTTGCAGGGACAAAGAGGGACTCTACGCGGTCCGAATCGCAGAAGAGTATTAGCCGCAAGGAGAAAGCCCATGCGGCTACATCCGCCAACCGCATGAAGAAAACTCATGCGGCTACTTCTGTCAGCCGCATAACTTATGCGACTACAGTTCCCGACCGCATGGATGAAACTCATGCGGCTAGAAAAGTCAATCGTTTGCAGAAAACCCATGCGGCCACAGATGCCAACCGCATGCGGCCAGCCTGCACGGTCATGGCTCCTAGCCGCATAAGAACTCGTCCGACGACAGGAGACAACCGCGTACAGACAGCCTGCACGGTTTCCACTCCCAGCCGCATAGCATCCGCTCCATGCTCCTCTCGATCAGTTTTCGACCGTCTCTCGTACGGCCCGAACCCTGATGACTCTCTGGATGATAAGCCAGACTCTATGATGTTCAACTTGGACTCTTCTTATTATGCACCCACAAGTGCTAAAAAGAAGAAGTCTAGGGCAGCACGGGCTCATCAAGCCCAGATAGCTGCCCTAACCTCTGACTATCAGGGCGTCCCGCTGATTATCACACGGGCCCCTGATGGGAAGTTATACAGAACCGCTCAAGTCCAAACCCCGACGGCGAACGGACAGAGTGGTCCCTCTGACCTGCGTGAGGCGATCCTTCACAAGCGCAAGGAAAGAGAAGGGGCTTAGGCATGCAGAGAGTCCTCGCAGGGACGTCACTGCGCCCAGATTATCGTCAACTGCTGTTGCAGCAACACGGCAAACCGGCCATCCGCCTTCCAAAGATTACGACATCCGAGCTCGGAAGACGAGGCACCCCCTGTGGCCTCCTGCAATTCCGTACGGAAAGCCCCTGTTGAGGGGAGAGGAAAGAAAACCAGCATCTCCAGTCCAAAGGTGTCAACTATTGCAGCTAAGAAGCCGTCGTCTAAAGGATCATCCTCTGCTGGAGTATTCCAACACACCCGTTCAAAGACAAAAACGGCTGCAGTAGGAAGTTCACCGCCCACGTCACTGGGGGTTGTTGGAACTGGGGGTAGCTCTCCTCCGAACATCCACGACAACCCGACATTTCAAGAAGACGGACTGGAGGAAGCAAATCCTCAAACGGGTACAACAGATACCGACGTCCCCGAGGACATCCTAAACGAAGCAGGCTCAGAAGCTGGGGGTACTGCCCCTTCCGAGTCCGAACCTGAAGAAAACATACCCATATATCCTGATGATTTCTCGATGCATGAGTATGACTCGGAGAGCACGTCCGCCACCACTCCTTCTGTCACTCCTCACGTGAGGACGGCATTCATGACGGACAACAGCCAAGGCGGTTCCGGCGATCGCCAACGTATCGACACTTTGGAGGCCATACTGCACGCCTTGGTCAAGTCTGTGGACGAGATCAAAGCAGCGCTTCCTACTTTACAGGGAGTGATACCTGGTCAGACAAGCGTGGGTCCCACGAACAACATAGATTCAAATTCAGCGGCACCAAACCCGGGCAATAATGCTCCCGAGATAACGGCTCCTACCGCGACAGATGAGGCTCGAGAAGTAAGAAGAGAGGTTCAGGAGCTCCGAGCAATGTTCCAAGCCCGAGAAAACTCTCAAAACCTCAGAATACGGCAACCATATCCTGCTGAATGGAGGGATGTTCCCTTTCCCCCAAGATATAAACCGTTCAATATCAACCCATATGACGGCAAAACTTCAGCAAGCCGGTACATCACTTATTTTAAGGTCACTACCGACCATCTGCCCCATGATGATGCCATCCTCACACGGTTATTCATTGGGGCACTGGAAGGAGTCGCCTTCGATTGGTACCGCAACCTGCCAGACAATTGCATTCACTCCTTCGCTGGCTTCAAGCGCTTGTTCTTGGAGAGGTTCTACGAGGTAGGGCAGGACGTCACGATGTCTACCCTCATGGACGTCGTTCAAGGAGAGAAAGAGCTGACGAGGAATTACATTGAGCGGTTTCGTCAAACCGCAATGAAGTTGCCATCTGGCAACCCGGACTCTTCCTTGATTGAAATTTGCCAAAAGAGATTACTCCCGACAATTAGTCTCTGGATGGGCGAAAGCCAATTCAAGGACTGGAAGGCTTTTATCATCAGCGCTACAAGTGCCGAAGAACGATTGAAGAAAGCTCGCCAGCTGGGGTTGCATATCTCAGAGGGAGAGAACAAGGGGAAACGTCCCAATGCCAGCAGCGACAATGGGGGTAGCCCCTCCAACAACCGGGACAACAGAGGCAAGCAGGCTATGGTGACCGATACAGCCCAGAAACTCGAGCCACAGCCAGCAGACAAACAATGGCCTCAAATCACTTATTCTTTCGAAGACGGCCACGTCAAGCCTATCTTGGAAATGCTTATACAAGGGGACAGAATTCAGCTTCCTCCACCAAGGCGGGAACCTCGGCCGGCTGATTTGGAAAATCCAAAATTCTGCCATTACCACCGCTATGTCCACCATGCTACACATGACTGCTACCAACTGAAACGGTATATCCAGAACCTCATCGATTCGAACGCTCTGGCTATCGACTTCGAGGAGGTAACCGTAGCAGCCAACATGGTGTCCGTACAATTCGGCAATTTCCCTCCAACAGAGACTCAAGACGGTGTCATACCCATCCCTCTGGCAACGATAGAAATCGCTAATCTTCCGCCCACCCGTGATCAAACTCCCGGTTTAGTACCTCTCACCACATCACGAGGGGAAATCATGTGGGTTTATCCGGACCTAATCCACGAGGTGACTCAGCCCACTTTACCTTCTAAAAAGAAAAGTGGAAAGGTCAGATCATGCCGCACCACCTCGACAGAGAAGGAGGAAGTCTCAGCTGTCACTACTCGATCTGGAGCACAAGCCCAACCAGTGGCCGAGAATCCGACTAATGATCAGCAACCCACAAACGCTGATACTTCGGGACCGGCTCAGCCTTCGACGACCGACAAGCCTAGGCCAAAGGAGACTCGCTTCGACAAATCCCTCCGAAAGGAGACACCTCAGGGGCTAGAAAGACCCTACAACTTCGACATCTTGGCTAAATTGGCCAATACACCGGCCAAATTGTCTTTATACGAACTCCTGAGGCTCTCGAAGGATGTCCGCACAGCTTTAAGCGAGGCGCTCCAAAATGCCGACGCATATTTGGCTCAGGTCAACCTTACAGGAGATAACCAACCTGCAGAGCTCCAAGATAGTGCGTGTACAGGGGCAATGCCCAATATCGTCTTCTTTCTGCAGGATATGCTCATCAAAACTAACCTGCACGATCGCCCATTGTACTACACTGGATACATCAGCGACGTGAAGGTGGACCGAATGCACATTGATCCTGGATCCTCCATAAGCATCATTCCGAAGGGTCTGCTACATCATCTTCGTATTTCGATGCACCGCCTAACACCTACAAGCACCGCCATTAGCAGTTTCAATTCGAGCAGGAGCTACCCAATAGGGAAGATACGCTTGAAATGTCAGATCGGCGATCTCCAATCAGAAGTCACCTGCTACGTCATAGATGTCGACACATCTTACAATATCCTTCTGGGGCGGCCTTGGATACACGATTACATGATCGTGCCTTCCATGCTACACCAGTGCTTCAAATATGTCGATAAGCACGGCTTCGTGAGGACAGAGTTTGTTGATATCGATCCCTTCAAAGGAGTCGAATCTTATTACTCAGATTCATGTCTGTACGAAAAATCAAAGAAGCACCTGGTCGAAGAGAAGGTGCAAGCTCACACCAAGACAACCACAGGATCAGAAGAACCTCTGACGATCCACCTCCAGGCTCGCAAACCGGGCAGTTCTGCACCCCTTACGGCTACTCTGCGTAAGGACGCAATCAGTCTGTCGACACAAGAAGAACAAATGAGAATCCGGCTACCAAGGTCTGGCCAAGCGCCGAAACCCACACCAGGGCCACTTACCATCAGACTACCGAGAGTCGGTCAGCTCCAAACGGAGAAGCTCAAACCCTCCGATAGACCGCTTACGATACGTCTTCCTAGAAAGGGACATCACCCCGATGCGAAGTCAGACGCTTCTAGCGAACCATCTACTCCTCGCCCTGCGTTAGATGCCAAACTGGGGGTTGCCAGTCTGCCAACAACTCCACGACCTGCTCTGCCAGTCGAGCCTCTGAAGATCAAGCTGACTAGGTCGATCTCTCAGTCTTCACTTATACAGGGGGTGGCCGAAGAAGAACCAGAATTAGCCAAGTATGTGGCTGCCCACTCCGATACCCCTTCCGCGGATGATGTAATCCCTCTCGAGAAGATACCTTATTTTGTCAATAAAGGGCTATTTTTGAACTACACCGAGCTCAATAAGCTATGTGCAATGTATGCTATGGACCACGGTATAGGCACTCACCTACACACACAAGTGGTAAATGTATATACCACAATCCAGCTTACTCCAGCAGAAGACGCTTACCGAATAATCGAGGGAGGGGACCACCCGATTATCTTCGACCGAAAAGACGATCCGTACCCCTTCACCGTAAAAGAAGTCGATCTTGAGTCAGATGCCGGGAGATTGCCTCTATACCTTTATAGTCTCCAGTCCAAATACCTCATGCAGAAGCAAGGATATGATCTAGAAACTACACCAGGTCTGAATTACGGTACCGGACGGCGACTACCTTTAAAGCCCCCAGTACCGTCTGGTAAGCCACGGGACTACTATAGCAAAACTCTATGCGGACTAGGGTACGTAACTCCCACGACGACCCCGGAGAATTCAGATGAAGAATGCGACTGCCAGTCACATTCAACCGGGTCACCAACTTTCGACTCGGATACCAGCATCGGAGACATATTCAGACAGGTCCTGTCAGCCAACATGGCATTCGCCGACGCTTACGAAGAAAACGAGGACATTCCTGAAATCCTCGAGCTTGAGCCATGGGCCCAACAGCTAGACGCACAATAGGAAAAGCGGTTCAAGCTGAGAGAACCTCCTACAGATGATGAAGTTATGCAGGTCGACCTCGGCACCGAATCCTCTCCAAAGCCAATCTTTGTCAGTAAAAGCCTAACAGACGAGGAACGAGAATCACTACTGGAACTCATCAGAGAATATATTGACGTATTTGCCTGGAGTTACGAAGATATGCCGGGATTAGATCCCGATATTGCTCTTCATAAACTCAACATACGGCCGGATGCAAAGCCAGTCAAGCAACAGCAACGACGTTTCCGCCCAGGAGTCATGGACGCAATCGAAGCCGAAGTCAACAAGCTGATAGCCAGCGGCTTCATCCGAGAGGAGCAGCACCCTAATTGGGTCGCCAATATAGTCCCGGTCCTTAAGAAGAACGGAAAAATCCGAATCTGCATCGACTTCCGTAATCTGAATGAGGCATGTCCGAAAGACGAATTTCCCCTCCCAATCACGGACATCATGATTGACCACACATGCTGCTTCGAACGTATGTCATTCATGGATGGATTCTCGGGATATAATCAAATTAAGATGTCCCCCGACGACGAGAAGCACACATCATTTAGAACACCGATCGGCACGTACTGCTACACAGTCATGCCATTCGGTCTAAAGAACGCTGGTGCCACATATCAGCGGGCTATGAGTATTATTTTTAGAGAACATTTGTGCAAGACAGTGGAATGCTACGTCGACGACATCGCTGTCAAGAGTCGCCGTAAGGAAGATCATCTGCAAGATCTGAGAACGGTATTCGACCTGATGCGAGCCCACAATCTGAAGATGAACCCTACAAAGTCATTCTTGGGCGTATCCAGCGGGAATTTCTTAGGTTTCATCATCACTGCACGGGGTATCCATGTAGACCCTGAGAAAACCAAGGCAATAATGGAGATGGGTCCCCCGAAAAATCTCTACGAACTTAGAGGCCTCCAAGGGAGACTAGCTTATATCAGAAGGTTCATTTCCAATCTCATGAACCAATCTCTCCGGGCGATGCCGACCCTTCACACACCTCATGAAGAAGGGAGTCTCATTCGTATGGGACGAGGAATGCCAGCGTGCTTTCGACGACATCAAAGAATATTTATCAAATCCCCCAGTCCTGGTGGCCCCGGTCCCTGGAAAACCATTCCTACTCTATGTACGAGCAATGGAACACTCCTTCGGTGCCCTGCTGGCACAAAATAATGACGCAGGCCACGAGCAAGCTATATACTATCTCAGCCGAATGATGGTCGGGCCCGAACATCGATACACTGCCGTGGAGAAAGAATGCCTCGCCTTGGTATTCGCCATTCAAAAGATGCGGCATTATGTTACAGGACAAACCATACATGTGATCTCACGGGTAAATCCCCTCAGGGTCCTCATGACTAAACCAGGGGCGCTTAGCTCTCGCCTCGCTACATGGGCGATACTACTATCCCCATATCATATGATCTTCGTCCCACAGAAGGCTGTCAAAGGCCAAGCCCTGGCAGACTTTTTGGCAGCCCATCCAGGATCGGGGCTATCCAAAATATACGAGGAAATCCCAGATGAGGTCGCCGATTCGAATACAACCACCCACGATAACATATGGAGGATGTTCTTCGATGGCGCTTCAAGAACTGGACCCAAGGAAAATATCGTCGTCGGGGTCGGAGTGGTATTGATCTCTCCTACCGGGCTAGTGATCAATCGCGCCTACTCTCTCACGGAGCCCTGTACCAACAATGTGGCCGAGTACAACGCTTTGGTCATTGGCCTCCAACTCGCGAAGGAGCTGGGGGTAGAATATCTTAAAGCATACGACGATTCACAATTAATCGTCAACCAGATTCGGGGGTCGTACGAAGTCCGCCATGAAGACATGATCCCCTACCACCAAATAGCAATCAACATCATCTCCTCATTCGAGGGATTCTTCATCGAACACGTCCCCAGACTTCAAAATATCGAAGCCGATGCCCTAGCAGGCCTTGCCGCTTCCTTAGCAGTACCGAACCAAGCCCATCACTCGGTTGACGTGATAGGCCACGAACTGGTCTGTCCCAAGAACAATATCCAATTCATGGCAAGCTATTCCGCCCAGTCAATCGACGAAACACCAGACTTGAGGCAGCCGTTCATTGACTTCGTCGTATACGACATCCTCCCCGAGAATCCAAGGGAAGCCACCTCCATCAGACGACGTTCCCTCAGATTCTTCTACGACACAGAGACAAAGATGCTATATCGACGATCCTACGACGGGTTATTGCTCCGGTGCTTATCAAACGCAGAAGCCAAAGAAGCTGTACGAGAAGCTCACGACGGTGTCTGTGGGGCCCATCAGCCTGGCCCTAAACTGCAAGACCGCCTTCGCCGGATGGGCTACTACTGGCCCACGATGGTGGCAGACGCAATAGACTACGCCAGAAAATGCAAGGCCTGCCAAGTCCACGCAGACTTCATTCACCAACCATCCGAGTTTCTACATCCAACGGTGGCGTCTTGGCCATTTGAAGCATGGGGAATGGATATCATTGGTCCAATCACCCCACCTTCCTCTCGAGGACATCGCTTCATACTTGCGATCACTGATTATTTCTCCAAATGGGCGGAAGCTATCCCACTCGCAGAAGTCAAAACTTCAAACGTGATTAGCTTTCTCAAGCATCACGTCATATATCGCTTTGGATTGCCACGAAGGATCATCCATGACAATGGTCCGCAGTTTATAAGCCACGCATTCTACCGATTCTGCGATAAGCACCGCATTCAGAATGTTGCTTCAACACCATACAACCCGGCATCGAATGGGTTAGCAGAAGCATTCAACAAAACAATCATCAAACTCCTCAAGAAGTTTGTATCTTCCAACAAACGCGACTGGAACGAGAAGCTCGGCGAATGTTTATGGGCCTATCACACCACGATTCGAACAGCTACTGGGAATACACCATTCTCTCTAGTATATAGGAGCGAGGCAGTCCTCCCACTGGAAATTCAGATTCCCTCACTCCGCGTCGCCCTCACTTATCAATTGACAACAGACGATAACTACCGACGTCGACTACAAGAGTTGGAGGCCCTAGATGAAAAACGCCTCTTAGCTCAGCAAAGGATCGAGCTATACCAAGCACGTGTCTCAGGGGCCTTCAACAAGAAGGTCAAAATCAGAACATTCTAAGTGGGCGATCTCGTTCTGGCAGTCCGGAGGCCAATGGTCATGACTCACAAGACCGCAGGCAAATTCCAGCCAAAATGGGAAGGCCCATTTATCATTGAGGCCGTATTTTCCAACGGCGCCTACCGTCTCGCCAAACAGAATGGGGACTTGCTTATGTTGCCCGTCAACGGCAAGTTTCTGAAGAAATACTATGTTTAGACAACATTTTCCAAATTATCGAGTCATGTATCCATTGATACCACTGAACCCACATCCACAACATTTCAGATTACCGAGCCATACACCTGCTGGCGTCGCTAAACCCTCACTTCCTCAATATTCTAAATCACCAAGTTATGTACCTGCTGGTACCTCTGAACTTACATCCTGGTCACTCTATCAGATAGTAAGTCACGTATAATTACGCCTCTGAACTTTCTTCCTGAAAGAGATCCTCCCTCATGATCCACTACCCGTACTCTCAGTGCACAAAAAAGGGTAATCGATCCGCCAATCTCCAAAACGACCATGTCCTCATTACCTCTGAGTCATTTTCACTACCACAAAAAAACAAACCGCCCCCTCGTATAGAACTTCCATGTCCTCCTACCTCTGAGTAGCTCTATGCACCCCTTCTTCATTGAGCCCACTCCTGCCATGTCCTCATTACCTCTGAGTGGGAAGGCTCCGTCGAAGAAATCACCATATTTGCCATGTCCACATTACCTCTGAGCAAGTATGTTGGTTCCCTCTCAATCTATTATCTGTACTCACAACCAGAGTACGACAAGGATAATAGGTCCACAAATGTCCTCTGTTGACCACAAATGTCCTCTGTTGACCACAAATGTCCTCTGTTGACCACAAATAGCTTCCGAAAAGTCTCTCCTGCCATGTTCTCATTACCGCTGAGCAGGAAGGTTTCAGGATAAAACCTTCATGTTTGCCATGTCATCATAACCTCTGAGCAAATGTGTTCGGTTCCCTCTCACCCTATTATCCGCATCCTGAACTAGGGTACGCCAAGGGTAACAAGTCCACAAATATTCATTCGCTAAGCTTCTTAGCATAAATCCACCATCTTACCGTACCCCGGGAGCCCAGCTGCTCTACGGCATTCCTTCCCCCAGTACCAAAAACATCCATGACCACTTTGTTGTGACTGTCCCGGACATCCTATCTAAACTGTTATCCGTACCTAAAACCAAGGTACGCCTAGGATAACAGGTCCACAAATAAATCCCCCAGCAAGTCCAAATTCCATAAACACCGCAAGTACAAGATGAAGATAAAACATATCCATTTTCGAAGTTTCACATCCTCCGGGATTATATCACTGCTACAAGATAGAAATAAAGAGAAAATAAGCAGGATAAGACAGAGGAACAACTATGATCCGGAGGCCACAAAACGTCAAGAAATGGTCTTTCAGCGAGGCAGTCGACCGCTCAAACCACTGACTAGTTCGATACACCGGCTCTGGAGGCAACGACGTCGCCCAAATGAGCAAAAGATCCCGTTGGGAAATAAAGTCCCCAGACTTGACATAACCCCATTCTTTCAGGATAAGCATGCCAGTCATAATCCAAATTATCGTGGGGTACACCAGGGATACAAAGTTCACACAGAATATCCTATTGAAAGTAAATCATGACAAGAAAGGAGGGAAGCAAATACATTTCTTTTATTAAAAAGTTCAGCTACATTCACGCAATTAAAAAGCAAAACTAAAGGAAATTCTTCACCACTTCTTCAGATGGAAAGGAAAGACACAAACCACAGCTAAACAGATAGAAACATGCAGACAGAGAATAGATATCCGCAAGAGATTCCTAAAACCTAGTTACAGAAACGCCCATACCACTCCCTCAACCACCTTACATAGGAAGGATGCAGTTGAAGGAGATCCTCATCTGGAATAGGAGTATCAGAATTCCCCGAGCTATCACCCCCAGTTGTTTCGACACTCGGAGAGAGACTATCCTGTGCAGACGACGAGTCTTCCTTCTTCGTTTCTTCCTTAACAGAGGGAGACCCCTGGTCGATGACAGGGGGTGGCGGTTCCTCTGTGACTGCAACCTCAGCGCTCAGCGGAGATACTGAAAGAATCAAAGACGGAAAGACAAAATAAAAAGATATTCAGAAAATAGTCATACGGCACGTTTAAAGACAACTCACAGGCGGCTCCCATGCATGAGACGTGTAGGCAGACCATGTAATTCGTATGCGGCTCAGACATGGGGTATACCCCATGCGGCTCGATCAAAGGACGTGTATGCAGGTCATGTGGTTGCGTGCACAAAGTAAGCAGTAGATCGGACCCTATTAGGGTTTCATGGACGTGCATGCGAATCACGTAACTCGTCTGTGGCTCAGACATGGGGTATACCCCATACGGCTCAATCAGGGAACGTGTATGTGGGTCACGTGGTTGCGTGCACGGAGGAGACAGTAGAGCAGACCCTGTTAGGGTTTCAAAATACCCAATCTTCTACATAGGTTATTACCTTCGATGGCGACGTGCACATCAAGGCAGATGGGGGGTGCGACGGTCGACGACGAAGCCGATTTCTTTCTCCTCGCCGTGGCCTTCTTCACAATCTTGGAAACCCTAGGCGCCATTACTGTTTGTCAGTTGAAGAAGAAAACAAGACAGGAGTTTTCAGTCAAAAAAAATCTAAAACCCGTCTATTTATAAAAAAAGAAGGATTACTAAACGACGCCTCGAACGACATGATCGACCCTTCGGCTATCGAGGCAAACTGGACAATCAGAAGGAAAAAACCCTTAGGATCCTCCCCCAAGAGACGGCATGAAATCAAAACAAATCAAGAGCATTTAATCAGGACATGTGGAAAAGAGTCTATGCGGACAGCTAACTCTATGCGGCTGAGACACTTATGCGGCATGAACGGGGCCATGCTTCTTATTCAAAGTGTTCCAATTTTACAAATTGAAAACTTTGAAGGGGGTCCTGTAGAAGCATGGAAAATATTGGAAATAAAGGCATAATGACCCATGCGGCTCTGGACAGCAAGCCTATGCGGTTCATACTGGAGTTGCTTTATGCGGCCAAAAAGGAGACCCCCAGACTCATGCGGCTCGGGGACATGCGGCTCAAATCGATGCCACGTGTGACCCCCCTACAGTTGGCCATTGGAGTAATAGCCTCATTTTAATGCTCTGACACGACTCGACGGCTGCGACGTCTCTGACATAAAGTGTCATAATGGCTCTGCCATAATGACAGATTCTTCGAAAAAAGAAGAAGATCTCTGACCCGATCTGTCAGAAATCCTATGTTGCCACGTGGCAAAAGTCTCATACGGCTCGATTAAAGAACAGCTTCATGCGGCTTCGTGAGGCATCATTCTAATATGATTAACAGAAATTCGCCATATGCGGTCCACTCATAGCCCGGCCTATGCGGCTCAATACCACATGCGGCCCATAGAAACTATACGGCTCATGGAGAGGTCGTCTCCTGCGGTTCGCAAAGACCACGCATATGAGGCTCACGGAAAGTTCGTCCCCTGCGGCTCGACAAGATGTTGACTCATGCGGCTCATGAAGGGTATCTCCCTGCGGTTCAAGTATTGGCCACTCTATGCGGCCCTGGCAGGATCTTTAATCAAAAGACGTGGCATTGAAGATTCGACCGAATCCCAACGAGAATATTTGACATCATCAGCAAGACACGTGGCGAGCAATCAGATATTAGCATAACCAATCACGAAGATTTAAAGCAATCAGCATTAACTGCTCATAAGATTTGGTGCTATCCGCATTAGTGGCCGAGATTCGTTATGATCAAGATCAAGGATCCAGATAGAATGAAGGAGCGCCGACATTCCAAACAGATAGCAAACCCTAATAATCACATCCCACCCTTATAAATAGCCAGCAGCATTCCCATAAAAAAAAGAGGGCGGCAATAATAAAAAAAAAAAAGAAGAGAGAGATACCCACAGAGAGAGAGTTCCCCTTTTTTTCGTAACAATCACAGAGAGAGAGAAGCCCAGAGAGCAACCAGAGAGGAGCAAGAAGAGCCTTTCTTCGTCAACGCCGAGCAAATCTTCCCCGAGTCAAGACTGCATACTGATCGTCCAAGGAGTAAGGCAGAGCGGCCGTCGCTTTCCCGAGCCTCTATCGTCACCCCCCAGAATCAAAAATAAACAATCGCACTTAGTCTGCTGTACCTAGGTTTTCGTCCCTAGGCTTTCTTTGTGCGAGCGAGTTTGTATTGTGAGTCTAAGTTCAGTCCTCCGATAATTGTTCTGTTCTTTTACAATCAATGGCAAACAGTATGTGGCGCTAGCATTCTTTAAACCGAAAGGCATGACTGCGTAGCACTATGTGCCAATCGGTGTTCGAAATAATGTATGCTTTTCGTCGTCAGAAGACATCTTGATTTGGTTGTACCCCGAGAAACCATCCATGAATGACATGCGTTCGAAGCCGCATGTGTTGTCGATCACGATGTCTGTGATAGGGAGGGGGAATTCATCTTTGGGACATGCCTCATTCAGATTGTGAAAGTCGATACAGATTCGAATCTTTCTATTCCTCTTGAGGACCGATACTACGTTGGCGACCCAGTCCGGATGTTGTTCTTCACGAATGAAGCCACTGGCTATCAGTTTTTTGACTTCGGCTTTGATCGCATCCATGATGCCCGGGAGGAAGTGTCATTCTTGTTGTTTGACCGGCTTTGCATCTGGCCGAATGTTGAGCTTGTGAAGGGCAACCTTAAGGTTTAGTCTTGGCATATCTTCATAGCTCCAGGCGAACACATCAATATATTCTTTGACAAGTTCCAGTAGCGATTCTTGCTCTTTGTCTGTCAGGCCTTTACTGACGAAGATTGGTTTCGGAGAAGATTCACTGCCGAGGTCGACCTGTATAACCTCATCTTCAGTAGGAGGTTCTCTCTGTTCGAACCGCTCTTCCCATTGTGCATTCAGCTATTAGGCCCACAGCTCTAACTCGAGGATTTCAGGAATGCCTTCATCTTTTTCGTAAGCATCGGCGAATGCCATATTTGACTGACAGGACTTGTCTGAATACGTCTCCGATGCTGGCATCCGAATCAGAAGTTGGTGACCCGGTTGAATGTGAATGCTAGTCGCATTCCTCATCTGAACTTTCAGGGCTCGTTGCGGGCGTAACGTACCCTAATCTACATCGGGTCTTGCTGTAGTAGTCCTCTGGTTTGCCAGCCGGGACTGGTGGCTTTAAACGTAATCGTCGACCAGTGCCGTAGTTCAAGCCTGGCATAGTCTCCAGATCATACCCCTATTTTTGTATGAGGTATTTGGATTGGGGGCTATAAAGATACAGAGGCAGTTTTTCGTCATCTGATTCAAGATCGACCTTCTCTATAGTGAAGGGCTTTAGATCATCCTTTCGGCCGAAGATGATTGGATGGTCCCCTCCCTCGATTATGCGGTAAGCCTCTTCCACTGGAGTAAGCTGATTTACGGTGTAAATATTTATCACCTGTGTGTGTAGGTGAGTGCCTATACCGTGTTCCATAGCATACATTGTACAAAGCTTATTATGCTCGAGGTAGTTTAAAGATAGCCCTTTATTGATGAAGTAAGGTATCTTTTCTAGCGAGATTACATCATCTGCAGAGGAAACATCAGTGTGGGCAGCCACATACTTGGCCTGTTCTGGTTCTTCTTCGGCCACCCCTGTATAAATAAAGACTGAGAGGATGACCTGGACAGCTTGATCATCAGAGGTTCTGTTGGTGGGACCGAACGTGGAGTTGTTGGCAAACTAGCGACCTCCAGTTTTGTACTCGATGCTGGGCGGGGAGTTGTTGGCTCGCTAGAAGCCCCAGACCTTGTATCGAGGTGACGATTCTTCTTGGGAAGGCGTATCGTCATTAGCTTATCGGAGGGGTTGAGCTTCTCCATTTATGGCTGGCCGACTCTTGGCAGTCTGATTATCAATGGCTCTGTTGTGAGTCTTGGCGCTTGGCCGGACCTTCACAGCCGGATTATCATTTGTCCTTCTTATGTCGAGAGGCTTATTGCGTCCCTACGCAGAGCAGCCGTAAGGGGTGCAGATTTGCCAGGTTTACGAGCTTGAAGGTGGATCGTCAGAGGTTCTTCTAATCTTGAGGCCATCTTAGTTTAAGCTTGTACATCTTCATCCAGGTGCCTCTTCGACTTCTCGTATAGGCAGGAGTCTTAGTAGTAGGATTCGACCCCTATGAAGGGATTGATGTCGGCAAATTCTGTCCTCACGAAGCCGTATTTGTCGACATACTTGAAGCACTAGTGCAGCGTGGAAGGTACGATCATGTAATCGTGTATCTAAGGGAGCCCCAGGAGAATATTGTATGAAGTATCCGCATCTATGACGTAACAGGTCACTTCTGACTGAAGATCACCAATTTGGCACTTCAAGCGAATCTTCCCAATTGGGTAGCTCCTGCCCGAATTAAAACTGCTGATGGCGGTACTTGTTGGTGTCAGACGATGCATAGGAATGCGGAGATGATGTAACAGACTCTTCGGGATGATGCTTATGGAAGAACCAGGATCAATGTGCATCTGATCCACCTTTACGTTGCCGATGTATCCAGTATAATATAACGGTCGATCGTGCAGGTTGGTTTTGATGAGCATATCCTGTGGAGTGAAGACAATATTGGGCATCGCTCCTATGCAAGCGCTGTCTTGGAGATTTGCAGGTGGGCTCTCTCCTGTGAGGTTGACCTGAGCCAGATAGGCGTCGACATTCTGGAGTGCATCGCTCAAAGCCCTACGAACATCCTTGGAAAGTCTCAGAAGCTCGTATAACGACAATTTGGCCGATGTGTTGGCCAATTACGCAAAGATGTCAAAGTTGTAGGGCCTTTTCGGCCCATGAGGTGCCTCTTTTCGGAGGGATTTGTCAAAGCGAGTCTCCTTCGGCCTAGGCTTGTCGGTCGTTGGAGGTTAGGAAGGTCCCGGAGTGTCAGCAGTGGCCGGCTGATGCTCTTCATCCGAGTTGTCTGGCATAGATTAGGATTGAGCACCAGACCGAGTGACGACAACTGTAGCTTCTTCGATATCTACCGAGATTGTGCGTCAGGATCTGACCTTTCTACTCCTCTTTTTGCCAACGGAGGATGGTGTGGACTGAGTCACTTCTGGTACCAAATTTGGATGGACCCACATGACCTCCCCTCGTGACGTGGTAAGGGTTACTAGACCAGTAGCCTGATATCGAGGAGGTAGAAGATTAGCAGTATTCATTATCGCCCGAGGGATGGGTATCACGCTGTCTTGAGTCTCTGTCGGAGGCAAGCTGCCAAACTGTACAGACACCATGTTGGCTGCCACGGTTACCTCTTCGAAGTTAATGGCCAGAGCCTTTGAATAGATGAGATGTTGGATGTATCACTTCAGTTGGTAGCAGTCGTGTGTAGCATGGGGGACATAGCGGTGGTAATGGCAGTACTTTGGGCTCTCCATTTCTGCCGACCGAGGTTCCCGTCTTGGTGGAGGGAGCTGAATTCTATCTTCTTGTATGAGCATGTCCAAGATGGCTTGACATGACCGTCTTCGAAGGAGTATGTCATTTGTGGCCATTGCTTGTCTGCCAATTTTGACTCAGGTTTCTGGGCTGTGTCGGCCACCGTAGCTTGCTTGCCCTTGTTGTCTCGATTGTTGGTAGAGCTACCCCCATTGTGGTTGTTGGTATTAGGATGCCTGCCCTTGCCCTCTCCATCTGAGATGTGCAATCCCAGTTGGCGAGCCTTCTTCAACCTATCTTCGGCGCTAGTGGCACTGATGATAAACGTCTTCCAGTCCTTAAATTGACTTTCACCTATCCAAAGGCTGATTGTTGGAAGCAGTCTCTTTTGGCAAATTTCAATTAAGGAGGAATCCGAATTACCGGACGGCAACTTCATGGCGGTTTGGTGGAACCCCTCAATATAGTTCCTTGTCAGCTCTTTCTTCCCTTGAACGACGTCCATAAGGGTGGACATTGTGATATCCTGTCCTACTTCGTAGAATCTCTCCAAGAACATACGCTTGAAGCTGGCGAAGGAGTAGATGCAGTTGTCTGGCAGGTTACGGTACCAGTCGAAGGCGACCCCTTCCAATGCCCCGAGGAATAATCGTGTAAGGATGGCATCGTCATGGGGTAGATGGTCGGTGGTGACCTCGAAGTAAGTGATGTACCGACTTACGGAGGTCTTTCCATCATATGGATTGATGTGGAATGGTTTATACTTTGGTGGGAAGGGAACATCTCTCCACGCAGCGGGATACGATTGCCGTATCCTGAGGTCTTGGCAATTTTCTCGGGCGTGGAACATGGCTCGGAGCTCCTGGACCTCTCTTCTTGCCTCCCTGGCCTCGTCTGCAGCGGTAGGAGCCGACATTTCAGGAAGATTATTGCCTGGGTTCGGTGCCGCTGAGTTCGAGTCTGCATTGACCGCGGAACCCAAGTTTGTTTGGCCAGGCATCCCTCATTGCAGAGTAGGGAGGGCTGTATTAATCTCGTCCACGGATTTGACCAAAGTGCGCAGTATGGTCTCCAGAGTGTCGATGCATTGGCGGTCACTGGGACCATCCTGTTCGTCGTTTGTCATGAATGCCGTCTTGACATGAGTAGAAGTGGAAGGGACGGTGGATGACGTACACTCCGAATGATACCCTGTAACGAGAAGTCATCGGGGTATGTAGGAATGTCTTCCTCTGGTTCGGACTCAGAAGGAACAGTACCCCCAGCTTCCGAGTTCGCCTCGTCTTGGGAATTGTGGACGTCCTCAGGGACGTCGGGATTTGCTGCATCTAATGGGAGAGTTGTTTCCCCCAGCTCGTCTTCTTGGAACATCGGATTGTTGTGGAGGTTCGGAGGAGTGCTACCCCCAGTTCTAGCAACCTCCAGTGATGTAGACGATGAATCTCCCGCTGTAGCAGATTTCGTCTTTGAACGGGTACCTTGGAAAACTCCGGTGGTGGGTAACCGCTTAGACGACAGTCTCATAGTCATAGTGGTTGAAATCTTTGGGCTGGAAACGTTTGTCTTCTTCCTTCTCCCATCGGTGAGGATTTTCTGAGCAGAGTTGCAGGAGACAACGGGAGGTGCCTCATCCTCTGAACATGGTTGTTGCAGTCTTTGGACGACGGACTGTCGATCTTCTTGTACCGTTCTGTTATTGCAACAGCAGTTGACGATTATTTGGGTGCAGTGACATTCGTGGGGGGACTTTCTGTATCCCGAGGCTCTCTCATTTTTCTTGCGCTTGTGGAGGATAGCCTCATGCAAGTCAGACGGGTCTGAAACGACCATGTTTGCTCCCTAGATTTTGGAAGACTTTTGGGAACCACTCTGTTCGTTTGCCGCCGGAGGCTGGACTCGAGTGGTTCTGTACAACTTTCCATCAGAGGCCTGCATAACAGTATATGGAATGCTCAGATGGTCAGAGGTCGGGTCAGCAGACTGAGCTTGCCAAGCTCGTGCTGTCCTAGACTTCTTAGTGCATGAGGGCACATAGTAGGAAGAGTCTAAGTGGTGCTGGAGAAAATCAAACATGTTTTCTCGGGTGTACGAGAGATCATGAGCATAGAAGAGACGATCGAAGACTGAGCCGCATGGAGCAGACGGCATGCGGCTGGAATCAATAGTCTTCATGCGGCTAGCAGTCGTAGCCGTATGGGCTTTCTTCATGCGGCTGGAAATCCTGGCCGCATGAGTGTTATGCATTCGGCTGGCAGTTTCGGCCGTATGGTCATCATGCATACGGCTGGCAAGTTTAGCCGTATGAGTCTTCGTCTTGCGGCTAGTGCCTTTGTTCGGCTTCTTTCTGGGGCACATAGAATCACTCTTTGCCCCTGCAAGTCCAGCATCGTAGTGCTTTCCTCTGCCGGACTTGGGGACGGCAGAGTCTTCTATGGCTTGAAGTGGGGCAGCATGAGAGTTGCCTTCGCCGTCCTGGGCAGCAGAGAGTGCTCCGTCCAGAGCTTGGGGAGGAGCAAATGATTTTGGCCTCCACTCCCTGCGAGCCTTCTTTGTGCGGGTTCGCTTCTGGACTGGGCCAGCGCTTCCGTCAGAGAGTATTTCTTCAAACGCCTGTTGGTCGAAGCGGACGACCATCTTCTGTTGTATGGAGCCAAGTTTGGCTGCATCCGATTGCGTCACCAACTCCTCAGCCGTGGAAAAGTTTGTCCCCAGCAGAGTTGCCATCATGTTTGCCATAAAATATAAAAGAACAAAAAAATTATCGGATGACTGGACTTTTACTTCACAATACAAACTCGCTTGTACAAGAAAAGCCTAGGGACGAAAACCTAGGTACAGCAATCTAAGTACAATTGTTTAATTTAGATTCTGGGGGTGACGGTAGAGGCTCGGGAAAGCGACGGCAGCTCTGCCTTACTCCTTGGATGATCGGATGCAACCTTGGCTCTGGAGAAGAACTACTTGGCGTTGATGAAGAAATGCCCTCCTTGTTCTCTCTGTATATGCTCCTATGTCCTTTTGATCTCTGTATATTCTCTCTCTTCAAGTCTCTCCAGGTGCTCTAGTGTTCTTCGAAAAAAGTCCTCCTTTGTAAGGGAATGGCACCTTGCTATTTACAGGAGTGGGATACAATCATTAGGGTTTGCAATGATTGCCTTCTTGATAAGTCGGCGGTTAAGGACCAATTAATCTGGGCCCTTCATTCTGATTGTAGCAAATCTAGGTAATTAATGTAGATTGGATCAAATCTCTGTGGGCTGCAAATGTTGATTGCCATGAATTATTCGTGACTTGTGATGGCTTGCTACGTGTCTAATTTGTTCGATTTGACTTGATCTGGGCAATTATGGTGATTGCAACAAATCTGATTTTGTTAGGATTTGTTAGTACCCATAATTCTAGGAAGATAAGACTGCCACGTGTCTCAATCGTCGTGATAAGCGCCACGTGTCCTCCATTGGGACATCTTGGCAGAGCTGCTTATGTGTGGGCCGTATGAGGATGAACGGCCGCATGAAGATGGGAAGCCGCATAGGGATGAACAGCCGCATGAAGATGGGCAGCCGTATGAGGATAGGCAGCCGCATGCTGACGGGCGGCCGTATAAAGGATGCAGCCGCATGAAGATGGGTGGCCGCATGAAGTGGGCGGCAGCATAAAGTTGGCGGCCGCATAAATACAGCAGCCGTATGCCTCGGGACTCGGTAGATTCTGCCAGCTGTGAAGATATTTTCTCCTCTTTCCTAGGAATACGCCTTTATGTTAGTCATTATTGCACCTTTATGTCAGAGCTGTCATTTGTCAGAGCTGTCAGCCGTTAGGGCATTAAATGCAGCCAAAGATGAAGGAAAGAGCTGTTGAAGGCCACGTGGCTCTGGGTCTCATGGAACTATCTGAGTCGCATAGACGCTTGAGCCGTATGGACCCCTGAGCCGCATGGAGATCCTTAGCCGCATAGACCTTTCTTTATTCGTTTTCATGCTTCTACAAGAGCCCCTTCAAAGTTTTCAATTTGTAAAATTGAAATACTTTGAATAAGAAGCATTTCTATGTATAAAACTCTTCGGACCGCATAGGATGCTCTGGCCGCATGGATGTCTCAGCCGCATGGTCTCTTCTGCCGTATGGCCATCTGAGCCTCATGGGCTTTCTAGCCGCATGGGCTGCCTGGCCACATAGGCTCCTTGCCACGTCTTCATGCCACGTGTGCAAATCTTTGCATTGATTGCCTTTGATTTGAGCTGTCTTTTTAGGGGGAGTTCCAAGAGTTTAGCCTTGAATAGTCGGATTGCATTGATAACCGAAGAGTCAGTTACGCTGCACATAGATCGAGGCATCGGTCTATGGGCTCCGTCTATAAATAGAAGCGTGTTTGGAACGAAGAGCCTTCTTTATTCTCTCTCTGTCTTTGATTCTTCTTGCCCTAGCTTTTCTTATCTTCGTCTTCCTTCTCTGATCAACAGATAACAATGGCTTCCAAGTCCTCCAAGGTTACGGGAAAGGGAAAGGGAGTGGCCTCCACGTCGGCTGCGGCGCCTAGGGTTCATATCGGCGCTCACCCTGTCATTAAGGGTAAGGTCTTGGAATGATCATCTACTTCGATCCCCTCATGAAGATGGCTCTGTTGCATGCTTTATGCACAAGCCTTTAATGCGTCTTTTTACCGAACTGTTCAAGCTGTTTAGGCCGCATGTGCATCCCACGTTCGAGCCGCATGGGGGTATATCCCATGTCCGAGCCGCATGGGAGTTGTCTAGATGCTTCACAAAACTGGACCGCATGATGACCCTTCGAACATGGTCGCATGAGTCCCCCTGAATCGAGCCGCATAGAGCCCCCATTAACCGGGACTGCATAAGCTCGTCTGGATTGGGCCGCATGAGGCTCCGACCATCTCCTAACTTTGTTTCTTTTTATTTTTAATTCTTGCAGAAACCCTGCCGAAGGCTGAGATCATTGTGAAGGAAGATCTGCCGCCCTCTTTCAAGCCAGAGTCATCGCTTGTTAAGGGGGAGGTAATACCAAAAATGGAGGAATAGAAAGGAGAGCTGGCGCTCATTGCTGTAAAAGAGGAGCTCCAGTCTGACGGCGGTAATGCTGGGAGTTCTGACCTTCCTACTTCGGATGAGGACTTTGCTCAAGTACATCCATCATATGCAAAATGGCTGAGGGATTGGTATATGCGCCCCCGCAACTAGGATTTGTGGGCTCTCACAAATGTCCGTCTTTCGTCTTGATATTTCTGTCTGTTTTTAGCTGCAGTTTGTGTTTTACTTCTTTTTGGACATCGATGTAATCTTTTTTCCTTCTCGTCTGAATGAAATAATAGAAAACTTTTCTGGCTTGCTCATGTGATTGTAACTGATTTTGAACAGAAAGCATTCGCTCTGTTCTTTGCTTGTAGTAGTTGCCCCAACGGAAGACTTTTTGTGGACCTATTATCCTTGGCGTACCCTGGTTCTGGATACGGATAATAAGTTGGGAGAGGACCAGCATACTTACTCAGAGGTAATGAGGACATCGTAAGTATGGGGTTTTTACCGCGGAGTCTTCCTACTCAGAGGTAATGAGGACATGGCAGGACTGGACTCAGCGGAGGATATTTGTGGTCAACTGAGAACATTTGTGGGCCTATTATCCTTGGCGTATCCTTGTTCAGGATACGGATAATAAGACAAGGGAAAACCATCATACTTACTCAGAGGTAATGAGGACATGGCAAGTATGGGGGTTTTATCGCGGAGTCTTCCTACTCAGAGGTAATGAGGACATGACAGGAGTGGACTCAGCGGAGGATATTTATGGTCAACAGAGGACATTTGTGGACCTATTATCTTTGGCGTACCCTGGGGTTTTTTTTGGCACAGATAATAAGTCGAGAGAGAACCAACACATTTACTCAGAGGTAATGAGGATATGGCAAATATGAGAGTTTCTTCGATGGAGCCTTCTCACTCAGAGGTAATGAGGACATGGCAGGAGTGGGCTTCATGAAGGGGTACATAGAACGACTCATAGGTAATGAGGACATGGAAGTTCTATGTAGAGGGGTGATTTGTTTTTGGCAGAAGTGAAATGACTCAGAGGTAACATCGACGTGGTTGTTTTGGAAATTTGTGGATCCGTTACCTTTTTGTGCACTGAGAGTGCGGGTAGTGGATCATGAGGGAGGAGCCCTTTCAGAAGAATAAGTTCAAAGGTATGGTCATACGTGACTTACTATCTAAAAGAGTGACCGGAATGTGAATTTAGAGGCACCTGCGGGTACATAACTCAGCAATCTGGGATATTTGGAGGAAGAATGTGAGTTCAGCGGTACTGGAGGGTATATAACTCAGCAATCTGGAATTTGGAGAATGTGAGTTCGACGGTACCGACGGGTACATAACTCAATAATTTAGCATTTGGAATATGAGTTCAGCGGTACCAGGGGGTACATAACTCAATAATCTGGAATTTGGAATATGAGTTCAGCGGTACCAGTGGGTACATAACTCAATAATCTGGAATTAGAAGAATGTCGTTTAGACATAATATTTCTTCAGGAACTTGCCGTTGACGGGCAACATGAGCAAGTCTCCGTTTTGTTTTGCGAGGCGGTAAGCACTGTTGGAGAATACGGCCTCAATGATAAATTGACCTTCCCATTTTGGCTAAAATTTGCCGGCAAGTTTGTGAGTCATAACCATCGGCCTCCGAACTGCCAGAACGAGATTGCCTACTTAGAATGTTCTGATTTTAACCTTCTTGTTGAAGGCTCCGGAGATGCGTGCTTGGTATAGCTCGATTCGTTGCTGAGCCAAGAGGCGCTTTTCATCTAAGGCCTCCAACTCTTGTAGTCGCCGATGGTAGTTGTCTTCCGTCGTCAATTGGTAAGCAAGGGCAACGCGGAGCGAGGGTATTTAAGTCTCCAATGGAAGAACTGCCTCACTCTCGTACACCAGGGAGAATGGTGTGTTCCCTGTGGCTGTTCGGACTGTGGTACAGTTGTTTGCCATGAAATATACAAGAACAGAACAGTTTTATAGGAGGACTGGACTTTTACTTCACGTTACAAACTCGCTTGTACAAAGAAAGCCTAGGGACGAAAACCTAGGTACAGCAATCTAAGTACAATTATTTATTTTTGATTCTGGGGGGTGACGATAGAGGCTCGAGAAAGCGACGACAGCTCTGCCTTACTCCTTGGACGATCGGACGTAGCCTTGGCTCCTGTGACGAGATGCTTGGCATTGACGAAGAAATATTCTTCTTGCTCTCCTCGTATTGCTCTTCTGGCTTCTCTCTCTCTGGATTGATCTCTGTGTATTTTCTTTCTTATTATTGGGGGGGAGCCTCTCTTTTGTAAGGGAATGGCACCTTGCTATTTATAATAGTGGGGGCATCATTAGGGTTTGCAATGAATGCTCATTCTCAAAGTGGCGGCGGCCTGGTAAATGATCAATCTGGGCCATTAATCTTGAGCGTGAAAGATCTAGGCCATTAATGAGGATTATGCCAGATCATGTCAGTAATTAATGTTGATTGCAATAAATCTCCATCATGATGATTTGCTGATGTCCGCAAATCTAAATGAATCAATTTAATTCATTCTCTTGCCACGTGTCCCAAATTATTGGGATCTGACCCAAAATTTGATTATCTTTAGGACACGTGCCCTGTCATCATTGTTGAGCCGCATGAGGAGTGTTCATATTTGGGCCACATGAAGGTCGTCATAACCGAGCCGCATAAAAGATTTCATGACCGAGCCGCATGAAGAGTCTCTATTTTGAACCGCATGAAGGTTGTTATGACCGAGCCGCATGGATATATCCATGACCGAGCCGCATGGAGGTCTTTATGGCTGAACCGCATAGGGGTCTTCGTGACCGAGCAGCTTGGGTTTTTTCATGGCCGAGCCGCATGGGGGCCTTTATGGTCGAGCCGCATGGACTTTGTCTAGTCGGGCCGCATAGGCTTGCCTCGGAGCTTGGTAGACAGCGCCACATTGGTGAAAATTTTTCTCATTTCCTAGAAAGATACTGCTTTTTGTGTCAGTCATTATGACAACTTTATGTCAGGTCTGTCACTTTGTCAGATCTGTCAGCCGTCAGAGCATTAAATGCGTCCAGACGTTGGGCACATCTGCTTTGAAGGCCATGTGGCCTCTCTCTGTGGGCCGCATGGAGTTTACTTGTAAAACCCCCTATTTTATTACTATTTTTATTATTTTATTGGAAAAATATATATATATATATTTTTTTTATATTTATTTTTAGAGACTCGGTTGGTACAAACAGTTCGAACTAGGGCCCGGACCGAACCCAAGCCCAAGTAAGTATGTAGTGTGACCAAATGTGACCATGTAGGCATATTTTGGATATGTATAAATATTTCCTAAATTATTTTAAAATTTATGTACAATTGGTAATTATTTTATTATTTGTACAAGATATTGGTATTTTGTTATTAAATAATATTTTGCAACATTGTACAAATTGTTCTAGACCCGAATTTGGGAATGTGGTATGGGTTCATCAAAACCACCATTGAGCAAATTTAATATTTATTATCATTAAAGTTATTCTTTTAAATAAATATAAATGTTTACTCTACTTATATGTTATTATTTATTAAATTTATTGTAAAGTAAATTATATATGTATATATATATAAATGTGTTTAAATACATTAATTAATTGAATAGATAATAATAAGTTATATTAAATTTGTGATGATTCTTTATATATATATATATATATATATATATATATATATATATATATATATATATATATATATATATATATATATATATATATATATATATATTTATGCATCTATACATATAGATATATAAAAATATATATAAGATCTTTAGATAAGAATTAGAAAAAAAAAAAAAAAAAAGAGAAAAGGGTGGTCGGCCCCACCCGACCACCCCAACCCAACGAAAAGCTGCTGCAAGCAGCAAGAAATGTGCGCCCACATCTATTAGCAGCAGTAGCTGCTACTAAGGGGCCGACCCCCCTTTGTACAAGCATCTATTAAACGCATTTTGTTAGCCGAACCCCCCCGAAAACCCTTTTATATATATATATATATATATATATATATATATATATATATATATATATATATATATATATGTATAGTATATATATATTTGATAAAAAAAACGTAAACCCTAACCCAATCCTCTCTTCCTCCTCCTTCTTCCTCTCCTCTTTCCTCGTCACCACTCCACTGCGAAGCTCGGACGCACCATGGCGAAGCCGTGCTCGCGAAGAAGACAAAGGAACCATCGACAACAACAATAAATTCCCACTTTAAGGTATCCCACTTCCCCGATCAATTTCTCTCTCAATTTAAATCTGTTTTTAGATCCTTAAATTCGTGTAGAAAGCCCACATGATCCTCTATCATCCCCTTCAAATAGATTGATTTATTCTGCAATAAATTTCAGTTTTAATTAAATTAAAAATCTCGAAAAATTAGTTTTCATAAACCTTAAAAACCTCGTACGAGGTACGTCCCGACAAATCGGGCGACCCCATCGCGAACCGAAGGAACCGAAAGGTCCGTATCGACTTTGCGGACGTGCGGACTTTGACGGAATTCAAATTGGTTGCATGTGCGCAACAAATTTGACCCGTATCCGTCAAATTTTTCCGTATCGGGCTTTTCGGAATTAAATCACAACTTTGTGCACACTCATCATATCGCGATGAAACTTGCGCCATTGGACTCAAAATATTTTTTTGGTCCTGTGAGCCAAGTTTGGTCCGATTCTGAGACCGTTGATCGGGACGCTATTTTGGCGGGCCCACAATCCCACTCAACGGGCGATTTTGTGCACAGCCCACCGGAATCCAAAATTGGACATACCGTTGTGTTCGTCTCATCAAAACAAATCTGTAGACATGTAGTTTGATGACTTTAGAGACCATAGGTTCTGGCGTGTATTTCGGTGCAAAGCGGATCCAACGGCGGACATCATTTTGACCCGAAATTACGATTTTGCCCCTGTTCCAGAATTTGACTTTTGGACAGGCGTTTCCTAGGCATATCTTTTATTTCAAACTCGTTCGTGATGTTTGTTTTAGCATCCGGAGCTTCTTGTGGATTTTGACTTTCGTGTTGACGATTATGATTGTTGGATTTTGCTGCTTCTCGTACCACCCATAGGCAAGATACCTTGCCTTATTTACTGTTTATAATTAGATGCATCTTTATTTATTTATTTACTGCACATTTATTTTCTGTTTTCAATTGGATCCATTACTTGCTATTTTTAGTTCACTTTATTGCTTTTCAGTTATTTTTCCTTCTTGCCTTTTTGTATGCATATGGACCTAGTCTTAGCGAACTACCTTTTGTTAGTGTCCTTGGGAGGGAGAAAACAATTAAATGTATGGGCTACCCCAAATCCAAAAGCTGTAGTAACTGCGTAGTACGGTATTCGAGTCGCTAGTGTCACTAGCCTCGAGCTATATGGAATGATGGGTCACGTGGGCCGCTAGCCTCGAGTTATGCCGGCTGATAGTATTAGTACTGATGTGTGCGTGTTGTGAGTTGTTACCTTGTCCTGGGGGAGTCAGCCTTCACCTGCCCATACATCGATATGTCTTCTAAATTGCCTACTAGAAAGGTTAGGGGACCTTAGCAAATTTCATGTTCCAGTCATAACATAGAAAAATATCACATCGCGGGATAGTAAGTTACCCCTTGTCCTTGTTTGGTTGTAGGGGTAGCTTACTGTTTCGATGATGGAATATTGAGCCGTGTTATGGTTTGGACACTTTTACTTTATCTTTATTTTATGGTGCATTTATATTCAGTTCATATGGCATGTTCTTCCTGTATCTTGTTACGTCCCTCTGAGGACCTGGTTATCTCTCCAGGTGTGTGTGCTTCTGTGTTATTGCAGGTGTTCTAGTCGAGACCGTGATCTTCTCTATCGAAGATGATTGCACTTGGCTAGTCTTGTTATTTCATCTATTCCTTCTTGTACCTTTTATTTGAGATAGTTGGTAGTGGACTTTGTCTCCACCCAACGTATTGTACAAAGACTTATTACAGTTGATTATATCTTTTATTCTTCATTTGTGGATGAGATTAGATTACTCTTGCTTTACTGTATTTTATAGCTTATGTATTCATACAAGGTTTTCATATATTGGAGTATACTTCGTATGTATACAGCTGGCATGTTGATGTACCTAGTCCTACGTATTTTGGGACTGGGGTGTTACATGTTTTTGTGGTGGCCCATGCAGGTCGAGTTTGTCACTTCGGTCAAGTAATTGTACCGATGTGAGCCTGCAACATAGGATTAGAATCTAGGAATCGCATCCATACAGTTTGACCTCTTGCCTTGGCTTCAAATTCCGAACTCTTGTTCGACCTCCTTGAACTGCATCTTGCTTGATTCCTTTCTACCGTTGATTCTTATTTACGTGCTTAGCCAAACACATGGCTAGAATGGTTATATTGGCAATTGGAATACATTCAAGACTTTAATTGAGTTAAAAAGGCTTTTTGTGAATTAATGATTAGTAATTTGTAAAGTAGGATACTACCAAGGAATGTTTTAATCTTGAGATTTCTAAATAGTAAACACCAGAGGATTTATAGAATTTTATACTTGGTTTAAGAAATTGATTGATTTTCAAGATTTGATATTTATGAAATATGGGGTTATAGCTATACATCTTTGAACAAATATAAAATTTATTTTCTTTTCGAGTTGAGATAATTATAATTTTTGGGTGATAGATATACATCTTTGAACAAATATAAAATTTATTTGATTTTTGAGTTTTGATGTTTATGATTTATTGTATTATAGTTATACACCTTCGAACAATTATAAATTTGGTTTGAAAACGAACTCAGCTTTTAGAAAAAAAATGGTCGTAGGAATTATTTAAATTTGAGTTGTATAACTTGCAATTTTCGTGTTTAGTAAATTTTAAATTTTAAGTGGAAGTAATGACAGTGAATTTTGGTTTAAATATTTAAAAGTTATAAAAACGATTTTTGAGAAATTTTTTATTTTTATGGTGTCCTATGATTGAGGATTACAAATCTATTTAGATTTTTGGTAAAAAAAAAAAGATTTTGACTGATAAGATTATTTGAAAATTTAGTTTAATGTGGGATTGCTAATATTAAAATTTTTGGAAGAATTTCGAAGGATGTGATGGAAAGTTATTTTAATTGATTAAAGAAAGTTACCAATTAAAAGTTGTGATTTTGTTGGAATAACTTAGCATAAATAGAAGTTAAAATTGATGAGAGCATTGAGCTTAATTTTTGAGATTGCTTTTAATATGCTAAGAGTTTTATTATGAGTTATTTAAAAATTTTAAAGTGTTAAATTTTTGATTGATTGTAAAATTTTTATGGATTCGTAAATTATGAACTCTTGAGTTAAATAGTTGAATTTAAACGATAATTTATAAAATTTTGTTTTGAGATTTATGAGAGTGATTTAAAATTTTTTTAAGACGAATTTGAACGGCTTGGAGTGAATACCAATTTTGGTGGTTTATTTTTGAAAGTTTAATTTTGAAATTTTTGGAGGATACTTGAGCTAAAATTTTAACGGTAGGCCCCAAGATAACCCTACTGAGTATTCCACACTAATTGCCATGTCACTTATGACCATGATAGTAGTATATACACAAGTGTTGTTAGTCATCTACCCAGCTATGTGACTGTATTTCCACCTCGACTTACTCGACCTTCCTTCAATTCTAGATCTTTTAATTGCGACCTTCTAACCCATTCGCAATTTGAATAATGATTTAATGGTTCCTTAACTGTATTCATCTAGAAGACTATATTCCCCCTGGAACTGTGTTCCTAAATTATTTACTGGATTTTTTAATTTTATTGCACGCTTTAACTTGATCTTCTTGAGTTTTGTGCATTAATTATCACCTCATAAATTCCCACTTTCTATTTTAGATATTTTGGCATCCCTTACCATGACTTTGATATTTGGAGCACAACACTAGACTTTTCCTTTCAACAAATTTCATATGTAAGACCTAGACGAGCCCACCTTCCTGTAGACATATCATGTCCCACCAAAACCCACCTCCTTGTACTCTATTTTTTGATATGACCTTATGGTCAAAATGGCCAAACTATAATCCTTACCGTGGCACCAATATATTTTTCGACCACGGATAGGGATCCAACTCGACTCAATTCCTTCGACCCGATATACGATTTTGTTCTACTTAATTCTTTAAATGCTTAAATTCGTACTTTATCTTGATTACTTGACCCATTGTCCCATCCCATTACTAGTTTAACTCTTGTAAGTTGGGTAGAATACCTCACCACCTAACAAACCTTTTTTTTCTTGTGAACCACATTGGTAAGTTCACTTAGACCATAAATTCAGAGGACCCTACCTTATCTAGTCTACCAAGCCATAAATGAGGAAACACTAGGACAATTGTATAGCTCCCAAATTTTGGGCGAGACTTGATTTTAAAAGATCTTGGACTAATTAAATTCCTTCGATATTACCCCCTTACTTATATTTCAACAACCTGATGCTGCTAAATTATCCTTGGTTTTGCAAGCTTATCTTTTTCGAGCTTGATCATGACATATTTTATTGGGTGCACCCACTAACATATTATCTAATCAGAACCGATGCATGATGGTCTAATCAAGTTATTGTACTTTGGTTCGCTTATCACATATTATTCTACGTGGATGAAGACATAGTAAACTTGTCTTAGAGTCTCATCCGCGACAGCCTTGACAATTCTCTTTTGAATTATTTTTGCCGCCTATGAACCCCGCATTTCATACTCAATATGTAACACCGTCCTTGAAACCCTTGTTGTTCTTGTCTTTTACTTATTTTAGAAAGACAAGGCACTATACTTGCTAGATAGACTCAAGGTATCAGCTTTGGCTGCCCTATCAGTTATTTATATACCAATGTAGATAACCACCGACCGACTCATGTGGCTATATCCTTGCCTTCGACTACTCTTTCCTTTCCTCAACCCTAGAATGGTTATCGTGCCCTTCCAAACAATCTTGAACACTTGGGAATGATTCTAACCGTTCACCTAATCAAACTCTTAATCAAGTTGGTTAGTATCCCGTTTTCTCGGGGAACCACATATCCCAATCATCAAATTATTTCCCTTGAACTACCGAATTCTTTGCTACTCTTTAATTCGTGTTAACCAAGTTTGTTACCTTCACTAGAGACCCTCAATCAATTCCATAACCAAGATATATTTTGTATATATCGACTCCACAATTTTCTAATGCATGGTTGTGTGGAACGTCGTTTCATCACTTTCTCCAAATTTAATCGTATTTTCTTATTGGTGAATTCATTATATCCCTCAACCCTACCTACCCTATTAATCCTAAATTTCGAGGACGAAATTCTTGTAAGTTGGGTATGATGTAAAACCCCCTATTTTATTACTATTTTTATTATTTCAGTGGAAAAAATATATATATATTATGTATATTGATTTTTAGAGACTCGGTTGGACCAAACAGTCCGAACTAGGGCCCGGACCGAACCCAAGCCTAAGTAAGTATGTAGTGTGACCAAATGTGACCATGTAGGCATATTTTGGATATGTACAAATATTTCCTAAATTATTTTAAAATTTATGTACAATTGGTAATTATTTTATTATTTGTACAAGATATTGGTATTTTGTTATTAAATAATATTTTGCAACATTGTACAAATTGTTCTAGACCCGAATTTGGGAATGTGGTATGGGTTCATCAAAACCACCATTGAGCAAATTTAATATTTATTATCATTAAAGTTATTCTTTTAAATAAATATAAATGTTTAGTCTACTTATATGTTATTATTTATTAAATTTATTGTAAAGTAAATTATATATGTATATATATATAGATGTGTTTAAATACATTAATTAATTGAATAGATAATAATAAGTTATATTAAATTTGTGATGATTCTTTATATATATATATATATATATATATATATATATATATATATATATATATATATATATATATATAAATTTGTGATGATTCTTTATATATATATATATATATATATATATATATATATATATATATATATATATAAATTTGTGATGATTCTTTATATATATATATATATATATATATATATATATATATATATATATATATATATATATATATATATATATATATATATATATATAGATTTATGCATCTATACATATAGATATATAAAAATATATATAAGATCTTTAGATAAGAATTAGAAAGAAAAACAAAAAGGGTGGTCGGCCCCACCCGACCACCCCAATCCAATGAAAAGCTGCTGCAAGCAGCAAGAAATGTGCGCCCACATCTATTAGCAGCAGTAGCTGCTACTAAGGGGCCGACCCCCCTTTGTACAAGCATCTATTAAACGCATTATGTTGGCCGAACCCCCCCCCCCCCCAAAACCCTTTTATATATATATGTATAGTATATATATATTTGATTAAAAAAAACGTAAACCCTAACCCAATCCTTTCTTCCTCCTCCTTCTTCCTCTCATCCTTCCTCCTCCCCACACCACGGCGAAGCTCGGACGCACCATGGCGAAGCTGTGCTCGCGAAGAAGACAAAGGAACCATCGACAACAACAATAAATTCCCACTTTAAGGTATCCCACTTCCCCGATCAATTTCTCTCTCAATTTAAATCCGTTTTTAGATCCGTAAATTCATGTAGAAAGCCCACATGATCCTCTATCATCCCCTTCAAATAGATTGATTTATTCTGCAATAAATTTCAGTTTTAATTAAATTAAAAATCTCGAAAAATCAGTTTTCATAAACCTTAAAAACCCCGTACGAGGTACGTCCCGACAAATCGGGCGACCCCGTCGCGAACCGAAGGTACCGAAAGGTCCGTATCAACTTTGCGGACGTGCAGGCTTTTACGGAATTCAAATTGGTTGCATGTGCGCGACGAATTTGACCCGTATTCGTCAAATTTTTCCGTATCGGGCTTTTCGGAAGTAAATCACAACTTTGTGCACACTCATCATATCGCGATGAAACTTGCGCCATTGGACTCGAAATATTTTTCTGGTTCTGTGAGCCAAGTTTGGTCCGATTCTGAGACCGTTGATCGGGACGCTATTTTGGCGGGCCCATAATCCCACTCAACGGGCGATTTTGTGCACAGCCCACCGGAATCCAAAATTGGACATACTGTTGGGTTTGTCTCATCAAAACAAATCCGTAGACATGTAGTTTGATAACTTTAGAGACCGTAGTTTCTGGCGTGCATTTCGGTGCAAAGCGGGTCCAACGACGGACATCGTTTTGACCCAAAATTACGATTTTGCCCCTGTTCCAGAATTTGACTTTTGGACAGGCGTTTCCTAGGCATATCTTTTATTTCAAACTTGTTCGTGATGTTTGTTTCAGCATCCGGAGCTTCTTGTGGATTTTGACTTTCGTGTTGACGATTCTGATTGTTGGATTTTGCTGCTTCTCGCACCACCCACAGGCAAGATACCTTGCCTTATTTACTGTTTATAATTAGATTCATCTTTATTTATTTATTTACTGCACATTTATTTTCTATTTTCAATTGGATCCATTACTTGCTATTTTTAGTTCACTTTATTGCTTTTTAGTTATTTTTTCTTCTTGCCTTTTTGTATGCATATGGACCTAGTCTTAGCGAACTACCTTTTGTTAGTGTCCTTGGGAGGGAGAAGACAATTAAATGTATGGGCTAGCCCAAATCCAAAAGCTGTAGTAACTGCGTACTACGGTAGTCGAGTCGCGAGGGTCACTAGCCTCGAGCTATGTGGACTGATGGGTCACGTGGGCCGCTAGCCTCGAGTTATGCCGGCTGATATTATTGGTACTAACGTGTGCGTGTTGTGAGTTGTTACCTTGTCCTGGGGGAGTCAGCCTTCACCTGCCCATACATCGATATGTCTTCTAAATTGCCTACTAGAAAGGTTAGGGGACCTTAGCAAATTTCATGTTCCAGTCATGACATGGAAAAATATCACATCGTGGGATAGTAAGTTACCCCTTGTCCTTCTTTGGTTGTAGGGGTAGCTTACTGTTTCGATGATGGAATATTGAGCCGTGTTATGGTTTGGACACTTTTACTTTATCTTTATTTTATGGTGCATTTATATTCAGTTCATATGGCATGTTCTTCCTGTATCTTGTTACGTCCCTCTGAGGACCTGGTTATCTCTCCAGGTGTGTGTGCTTCTGTGTTATTACAGGTGTTCTAGTTGAGGCCGTGATCTTCTCTATCCTTTCGAAGATGATTGCACTTGGCTAGTCTTGTTATTTCATCTATTCCTTCTTGTACCTTTTATTTGAGATAGTTGGTAGTGGACTTTGTCTCCACCCAACGTATTGTACAAAGACTTATTACAGTTGATTATATCTTTTATTCTTCATTTGTGGATGAGATTAGATTACTCTTGGTTTACTGCATTTTACAGCTTATGTATTCATACGAGGTTTTCATATATTGGAGTATACTTCGTATGTATACAGCTGGCATGTTGATGTACCTAGTCCTACGTATTTTGGGACTGGGGTGTTACATTACTTGAGTTACCTATGTTAGCCCAATGATTAAATTATGTTTTTGAATATGGCTAATCAATTAAGTTTAACATAATGACATCACTAATATTCATGTAATCACTATCATGTTGCTACCTAAACTTAGCATTGTCTTATGTTAGCATTGTCCTAAATGTTCTATATCATATTGCTATGCTTGTATCATATCGGTTTCGTTTGTCTAACATGTATTTGTAGACATGCAGTAAGCATGATCAAGCTTTGTCAAGCTAGGACATATGCAACAGAGAATTGTTGATGGGCCAAAGACGGCGTTATACAAGAATATTTCTCTGAACCGCCTAACGACCTATCCGGGGCCTCGCATCGGGGGTTTCGCGTCAAGTAAAAAAGACGTCTTCAAGAATATTTCTCTGAAAGGTATTCAGATTTCCAGATCTGTTTATCTTTGGACGATTGCCGTCAAGTAAAAAAGACGTCTTCAAGTCTGTTCAAGTTTTGAAGAAAGGCGTCATCAAAGGGCTCTTGGTTTTCCTATTTCATCAATGTAATTTTGTATATTTATTGAGTCTAGGAATACGATGTATACTACATCGTACTGGCAAATAGGCTACCCAAGAAACGTTTTCAAAATACCCTTTCGTTTTGAAAACAAGCCCACTTACAAAAGCCCAAACTACTTCCTAACTGTTTGACTTTTCAAAAAGCCCAAAACCAATTTGCAAAAACCCTGACAGAACTCCAACAGAACTCGGACAGAATTCGGCCAGAGTTCGGCCAGAATTCGGCCAGAGTTCGGCCAGAGTTCGGTTAGTAAACGTTGCTTTTTGAACTTGGTCTTCCTGCAGTTACGGATCCCACCGAGATTTTCTCATCGAGTTCTGTCCGAATTCTGCCCGAATTCTGTCAGAATTCTGCCTTTGGAAAAACTATAAATAGAGAAGGATTTCGATCATTTCAACTCACCAATTCACTTTCATATCTCTTCTCTATAAGCCTACTACTTCTTCTAAAGTATTCCGAGCTATTCATTTTCAAATTCTAAGCCAGTTACAATCCTCTAGTCGATTTGCCAGTACGGTACGGTCTAGAAGTTTCAGAGTGGTTGTAATCGGAGGCTTGATTGAAGTTACACACTTCACAATTGAAGTTGGTCGAGTACTTCGGATCAAAGCTCGCATTGTAGAAGTTGCAAGATCTTCGGATGAAAACTTGTGGTGATTTTCTATAGTGGATTCAACTGGAAGCTAGAGTTCTTCCGACTGGACTAGTCCTCAACAGAGGGAAACCAGCATACATCCTTGTGTTTGCGTTTGCTCTCTACTCTCTACTTTTTATTTATATATCTGTGATATATTATCTGTGATCTTGTTACTAACATTTTTAAATAGTTAATTTCCGCTGCCTACTCTATTCACCCCCCCTCTAGAGTATTATGCTTTACAACTCGTTCCTACAATCGGTCCTACAATTGGTATCAGAGCCAGCGCTGTATCGAGAGGTATTATATTCTGATCCCAATTGTTCCTACAATTGGTATCAGAGCAGGCTCTCCATCTAGAGGTGCTCCATATATAGATATTTTGGCTTGACATCCTTGGAGAAAATCCTCATTATCAGATCGGGTTATACAGGTAAAGCGAGGTAATATTGTTATTATATAACTGTTGTTACATAGATCACAGTATCACATATGGCAAGTATGTACTTCACAACTGAAGAGCAATCCTCAAATAGACTCCTACTATTTGATGGAACAAACTATAGCTATTGGAAGACACGGATGAGCTTCTACTTGAAGTCTCTAGATTTTGACTTATGGTCAATTATTGTCACCGACTACAAAAAGCCTACTATTACTTCTATTCTTACATCCTCTATAATCAATAAGCCTTATTATAGTTACACGGATGAAGAGAAGAAGTTAGCTAGCCTTGATGCAAAAGCTATGCATATTATTTATTGTGCTGTAGACACAAATGTATTTAATCTTATTAATACTTGCACAACATCTCATAAAATTTGGAAAGTTCTTGAAGCTACTTATGCGTGCAGGTATGAAAGCAAAGCTAGCAACTCCAGAGAGAAGGATAATCTTCATAATGATGCAAATATTTGCATGACAAAATTTAGATTTAAAGTACAGCATCATCCCTTATACGAAGAAGAGCTTGTATGTGAAAACTACAAGAAGATAGACCACATCCAAGAAGATTGTACTACTACAAGAAAGGAGAGTCACTGTGAACAATCAAATGAAGGAAGATCATCGGGCATATGGTGTGAAAGCGAAGCAAGCGTTTCTGAAGAAGAAGATGATGAAGAAGAAGAGAGACCTCATCAAGCTGCAAATTTATGCTCAATGGCATTATCTAACGAGGTACAAAATATTTCTTTTTTTGGAGAGAGTGAATTTTCTTATGATGATATATCTGATGCTTTCAGTGATCTGTTAGAAGAACACAAGAAAGTATTAGATAAATATAAGCAAGCTAGAAAGGATATTCGATCCTATAAGCGTGAGATTGAAAAGCTTACTTGCTTATTGAATGATGCTAGAGATACTTCTACTTCTGATAATTCTACTGAGATTTCCACACTGAAGTTTAGATTGCATGAGGCACTTGATTGCATTGAGAAAAGCACTCAAGAAAATGCTAAACTTAAGAAGGAATTAGAATCAAAAAAGAAGAAGTATTCTATTGCTTCATGTAGAATTGATGCTCTTTCTGCTAAGTATGATGAGATCTGTGCTAACTCTAAAAAGTTAGAGATTAGACTTGGGAAGCAGGTAATACAACCTACGACTCAGTCTAACACAGGACACTTAGCACATCACAAAGGCACACATGTCAGATCTTTTAGAAAGGAAGCAAGCAAAGCTAAAGCTTCACACAACCATGCTTTCTATTATAAGTATCCACGCACATCATATCACACCACTGCACATTCTTATACTGTTGCACATAGTACTAATATTAATTCTTTCTGTCATTATTGTGGTATGAATGGACATGTTTCTAATCATTATCAGATTAGAAAACTAGTTGATATGAACTTGTGCAAATGGATTCCCAAAGCTAACAAATGTGGATCCAAGTATTGGATACCAAAGTCTTCACCTAATATTGCAGGTGAAGCTTCTCATATCAAATAGAACCATGGAACATGTTGGTGATTGCAAAGCTACAAAGGTCATCTTCCATGCAATTGCACCAACAGAAATGTGGTCACTAGAACCACTTCGGTAACATGCTTTCTAAATAGTTCTTAATATTTAGCATATTCTTATTGATTTCTTCATATTAGCTTTCATTGATATCTTTTAAATTGTCTGCTGTTTGAATCAATATGAGATATAATCCTAGCTTGACTAGCTGTTTTACTTAAATGTTTAGTTCACACTATATAATGTTTATTTTCTATTAGTGTGACACATTTATCTATGTATGCTCTTTATTTTAGTTTTATCCTTGAAGCATGCATAGGAGCTTAATTTTGTTTTGGTGAATATGTTTTTGACTCTTCGTCTTTAATATTTTTTAATGGTCACTTCTTATCGATTTGTCTTTAACATATCGTATTTACTTTGATTGGTATTTTATGAGTATGTATGTTTAGCACAATTCTTTTATTTACTTGAAAAGTATACATATATTTTTTATGTTAACCTTGTGCTTGCATAATATATTCACTATTGATTCTCATATTTTATTTTGATTAACTTCTTATGAATCAATTACATCTTTATATGACAAAGCATATTTATGCATGTTTTTGATCTTGTGATAATTTTTTTTATATGCTTATTAAGGATATATGAATAATTCATTTTTATTTATATATTGCTCATGTTTCTTATATCTTTATGGGGATATATGAGTTAAGTTCAAGTTCTATATTATATTATTTTGAAAAGTAGTTTTTAAACTTGTGCTTATCTCATACTTAAGCTATTTATTACTTTGAACAAATTCATGTACTTCTCTTTATTAGCTTCTTCCTCAAAGCCTCTTTTAATGGTGTATGTTTTTCTTGGCTTTTTGGTTGACATTTTGGATACATGATATTTTTTAATATCTTGATCTTGATAAATCATTCCTTGGCTATTTACTTTTAGGGATTCTGGATTTCGACGATGTTCGATGATACTGCATATATTCTTTTGAATCTAAGTTCTTAGGAGTAGAAATCATTTTGGGAATAAGCCGAAAGGGTCCTTCTGTCATACAGGTGTAAAGAACCTGAAGCGACACGGTGCACTAGTCTTCGGACTACCGCTAGCTGGGAACCGGCCCCTACAGCTAACCCGAAGTGATCAATACTTTATAGACTTAAGATTTATTAAGGTCTACTTGCAACTATCGTCTAGTTCTGGATCCAAGGTGCTGTCAAGTCTCCTAGATTCCAGAATACATCAACGTATCTAGGTTCTGCATTTTGATTTACAAATGTTTTATATTTTATTGTAACCCAATGATTTTGTAGCACATATGGATAAATGTAATTTATGCTATATGCTACATTATTCTAAGATTCTTTTTTCCATAGAATATAATTGATTTCATATTGCACTAATTCTTCTTAAATTCTCGGTTATTAAAGAAGAGATTTATTTTGGGTACAAGCCTACAAAAGGTCTGTCTGTCACCACGACTACGGTCGAAGCGAAGCGGTACTTAAGTGTTCCCCGGTGAACCTCCGTTAGCTGGGACAGTACCTCTACAGCTAACCCAAGATTGATCAACGCTTTATAAACTAATGATTTATTGAGATATAGTTGCAATTGTTATTTGATGGATTTTGGATTTTAGATTTGATGAATAATATTTTTTAATGATTTATTTTCACAAAAGGTAGCATATGCTGATCTATTTTGTCGATTGTGAGATTCTATAGCATAGATCAATTTATGTCATCTTTTGACTTATACGATTATTCATCATGCTAATTTGAAATATCTTTTGATTGTTTTATTTTTAAATGTTCATTTAATGGATATTTCCTCTTTTGTCTAAAGATGATTTTTTTTATTCATGACTACTCATTGAATATTATGGTCTTATGATTTCATCTTTAGCTTATGTAATATTCGTAATATTCATGTTTTTGAGCTTTATATTATTATCTTCTTATTCAAGTTACTTACTGTCTACAACAGTAACTCTTTGCAGGGGAGAAGTCAAGCATATTGAATCTCTCTCTCAAAGCGTTTCTTTTCTTTAAACCTTACGGTTGTCAGGTGGACACCGTGCTAAGACTTTAAAAGGGAAGAAATAAACTTTGATAAGAAGACCTAATATTTTTGGATTAATTTTCTACTTCTGGAAATATGTCTCTGAAATTCTTAAATTTATCTATATTATTATTTTTGGATATAGCCATGTAAAGGTGGAGCAGTTAATTGTTTCAAGTCAATTATCCCCTTGACATGCCATATATCTAGAATACATTTTTTTTGGGACATTTATCAGGTTATGTTTATTTGTTCAAATGGATTTATTTATGATTTATGGATTCTATTATGGAAATTGTTTTTGTGATTCGAATCGCCTGTTTTCAGTTTGAGGACTAAATGGACGCATTCGAACATTTATTAAGACAGTTTTTCGTAATAAATTCGACATTTTTGAAAAGCCTTTTTTGATTTCTTTTTGATTTATTGAATCTGTCTGGGACTTAAATTTTATTATTAAAGACAGTTTTCAAAATCTTTTAATGTCTTAAAATATTTATATATATATATATATATATATATATATATATATATATATATATATATATATATATATATATTGGAGATATATTTTGTTTATTCATCTTTAAGCATTTATTCATTGGATATTTCTGTTATTTGCCTAAAGATGATATTTGTTTTGAGTTTGGAATTTTATATGCATTTGATCAAAGGAAAAAAAAGATGCATATCTTGAATATCCCTTAGATCTTGTGATTATTTATTTTATCTATTTTATGCATATAAATTATTTTTGAACTATATACACATATTTTAAGGGGGAGCAAAATTGTTTCAATTCTTTTATGCCCTTAATATATGGTATACCTAGTTCATCATGGACATATATTCTTTTACTTAAAATATCTTGTTGAGTTGTTCATGATATTTGGATTTGTATTGAGTTTATGAGAGAATATATGATTATTATTTATTTTTAATTCTCTCATTTTTGAGTTTCTAAAAGTTATCTTGCTATAATTAATTTAATTTAATGATTCTTTTGAGTTTAAACTGATTTGGCATCTCTAATTTAGATTTTATCTCAAAGTTCATGATTATCTTATTTAGACTGATCATACTTTGCGGGGGAGCATTCAAGTCGACTGGATTTCTCCTTCTCAAGTATTTTGTCTTCATTACCTTCATGTATATCTGATAGATATATTTTATGCTAAGGTAATTGAATTCAAATGCATGAACTTTGGTATAGATTTTACATAGATTCTAGTATACTTATTTTCATCTCTTTTCGATGATTATACTCTTTATGGAATTGATTCACTAATTTGTATGGGCAAATTATGAATCATATTTTTTTTGTGATCATTGTTGAAATTCTCATTGTATTTTTTTTATACTAGATCTGCGAATTTCTATTCCTCAAGATTTATTTATGACCAATGATTGATTCCTACTATATTGATATTTTTTTTGGTCTATTTCAAAACTTACTTCATTTTTGGATTTCTAGTTGGTAAACAATGTATTGATTGATTTCAATGTTCTTTGTTTTTCAGTTCAACCAACTATTTTTGACAAGTTTTTCTACTATTGTTATGTAATTTTCTACACTTATCATTACACTGTTCTCCTAATCCTTGATCATGATTTGCTTTCCTCATTTACTTATGCATGAGATCATCTTAGCTTTAATTATGAGGGAGCTTATTTTTTTGATCATGTCAAAGGGGGAGAAATAAGTTTAAGTGGGGAGAAATAAGTTTAAGTCTGCATACAATATTCTAGTATTATGTGTTTATTAGTGATACATGCATCTATTGTATATATATTAAACTTAAAGGATTTGCCATAATCAAAAAGGGGGAGATTGTTAGCCCAATGATTAAATCATGTTTTTGAATATGGATAATCAATTAAGTTTAACATAATGACATCACTAATATTCATGTAATCACTATCAAGTTGCTACCTAAACTTAGCATTGTCTTATGTTAGAATTGTCCTAAATGTTCTATATCATATTGCTATGCTTGTATCATATCGGTTTCGTTTGTCTAACATGTATTTGTAGACATGTAGTAAGCATGATCAAGCTTTGTCAAGCCAGGACATATGCAACAGAGAATTGTTGATGGGCCAAAGACGGCGTTATACAAGAATATTTCTCTGAACCGCCTAACGACCTATCCGGGGCCTCGCATCGGGGGTTCCGCGTCAAGTAAAAAAGGCGTCTTCAAGAATATTTCTCTGAAAGGTATTCAGATTTCCAGATCTGTTTATCTTTGGACGATTGCCGTCAAGTAAAAAAGGCGTCTTCAAGTCTGTTCAAGTTTTGAAGAAAGGCGTCATCAAAGGGCTCTTGGTTTTCCTATTTCATCAATGTAATTTTTCATATTTATTGAGTCTAGGAATACGATGTACACTGCATCGTACTGGCAAATAGGCTACCCAAGAAACGTTTTCAAAATACCCTTTCGTTTTGAAAACAAGCCCACTTACAAAAGCCTAAACTACTTCCTAACTGTTTGACTTTTCAAAAAGTCCAAAACCAATTTACAAAAACCCTGACAGAACTCCAACAGAACTCGGACAGAATTCGACCAGAATTCGGCCAGAGTTCGGTTAGTGAACGTTGCTTTTTGAACTTGGTCTTCCTGCAGTTACGGATCCCACCGAGATTTTCTCATCGAGTTCTGTCCGAATTCTGCCCGAATTCTGTCATAATTCTGCCTTTGGAAAAACTATAAATAGAGAAGGATTTCGATCATTTCAACTCACCAATTCACTTTCATATCTCTTCTCTATAAGCCTACTACTTCTTCCAAAGTATTCCGAGCTATTCATTTTCAAATCCCAAGCCAGTTACAATCCTCTAGTCGATTTGCCAGTACGGTACGGTCTAGAAGTTTTAGAGTGGTTGTAATCGGAGGCTTGATTGAAGTTACACACTTCACAATTGAAGTTGGTCGAGTACTTCGGATCAAAGCTCGCGTTGTAGAAGTTGCAAGATTTTCGGATGAAAACTTGTGGTGATTTTCTGTAGTGGATTCAACTGGAATCTAGAGTTCTTCCGACTGGACTAGTCCTCAACAGAGGAAAATCAGTATACATCCTTGTGTTTGCGTTTGCTCTCTACTCTCTACTTTTCATTTACATATCTGTGATATATTATCTGTGATCTTGTTACTAACATTTTTAAATAGTTAATTTCCGCTGCCTACTCTATTCATCCCCCCTCTAGAGTATTACGCTTTACAACTCGTTCCTACAATCGGTCCTATAACCTATGTGTTTGAGCCGCATGGGACTCCTGAGCCGCATGGGCCCTTCGAGCCGCATGAGGCTCCTTGGCCGCATGGATCATTTTTCTCTTCTTTTTCATGCTTCTACAAGACCCCCTTCAAAGTTTTCAATTTACAAAATTGAAATACTTTGAATAAGAAGCATGGTTATGCGAGAGCCGCATGGATGTATTCTGTCCTAGCCGCATGGATTTGTCTAGCCGTATGATTACCTCAGCCGCATAACTCTCTGAATCTCATGGGTTGTTTGGCCGCATGAGCTTCTTGCCACGTCTTCCTGCCACGTGTGCAAATCTTTTGTAAATTTTCTGCATTTAATGCTCTTGATTTGCTGTCAGATTTTAAGAGCCGCTTTTTTGGGCCAGGATCCCAAGAGTCAGGCTATTATTCAGCCGTTTTGCCTCGATGACCGAAGAGTCGGTCATCATGTTGCACGCGGATCGAGGCGTTCCTTCCTTGTCTATAAATAGGAACACTTTCGTTCTGGGGAATCTCCTTTGCTCTCTTCGATCTTTTGCTGTTCTAACTCCTTTCTCTCCCAAGCATCTATAGCTCCCAAGAAGGTTGCTGTGTCGAAGGCTGCGAAAGGCAAGGCGGTCGCTTCTGCGGCGACCGCGACGACGAATGTGGCCACTTCTCCGTCGGCCGTTGTTCACTCTGTTCATCCCGACGTTCATCCACCTATTGCTGGTAAGGGCGTTGCCTTAGAACCCTAACTGCCATGGCTCTGTTGTATAATTTATGCACAAGCCGCATGTACGAGGTTCGTCAATATGACCGCATAAGCACTTCGCCCAGGGGGCCACATGGGCTTGTCATACTCGATCTGAACCGCATATATATTTTCGGTTTGGGCCGCATGAGCGTAGTTCACTTTTGAACCGCATAAGCTCATCTGTTTCCGAGTCGCATCAGCGCCTAGGTTCGTTTGTTGAGTCCATGTGAATCTTGAACGGCATAGGCCCTTCTGAACCCAAACCGCAGAAGCTTCATAAGCTCATCTGAACTTGATTTGTGTGGACTCGTCTGACTCGGAGCCGCATAAGGCTATGATGAACAGAACCGCATAGACTCATCTGGTTCTGAGCCGTATAGGGCTGTCTCGATCTGGGGCGCATAGGAGAACTTCAGCCTGAGCCGCATAGGGGGGTCTCCGCTCGAGCCGCATATGGCTGTCCACGTGTCTAGGCTATGTGACATTTTCTGGATCTCGAGAGGGTTGTGTCAGAGATTTTTTTTGATTTCCTAGGATCCTGTCATTATGACAGAGTCATAATTGCCTCTTTATGTCAGGCCTGTCGCTTCGTCAGAGTGGTCAGCTGTCCAAGCAATTAATACAGTACAGTACGGAGGGGAGAACTGTTTGCAAGCCACGTGCCTTCTATTCTTGAGCCGCACGGAGATCACAAAGCCGCATGGACTCGTTTGAGCCGCATAGGTCTTCTGAGCCGCATGGGCTGTCTGAGCCGCATGGAGTTCCCTGGCCGCATGGATCTTTTTTTATTATTTTCCATGCTTCTACAAGACCCCCTTCAAAGTTTTCAATTTGCAAAATTGAAATACTTTGAATAAGAAGCACGACCGTGTGGAAGCTCTTTCTAGCCGCATAGATGTATTGGCCGCATGGAAGTTTCAGCTGTATGGAAGTTTCAACCACATGAACTTTCGAGCCGCAGAATTGTTTCAGCCGCATGGATGGCTTAGCCACAGAGACTTTTGAACCGCAGGGATGTTTCAGCCGCATAGTTCTTTGCCGCGTTATTATGTCATGCGCCCAAATCTTTTTGGGGCAGGATCCCAAGAGTTTCTGATCTTTAATTAGCTAGTCCGTCTCGATAGCCGAAGAGTCGACTATGTTGTACGAGGCGTCAGTCTGCGGTCCTCCTTTTTCTATAAATAGAAGGGTATTTGGGTGGACTTCTCTCTTAAACTCTTCTAGACTAAGATTTCTGTCTTGTTTTCTTCTTCTGACCGACATACAACGATGACACCTAGGGCTTCCAAGGCGGTAAAGATGGCTGTGGCGAAGAGTAGGAAATCGGCTTCATCTTCGACTGTCGTACCCCCCGTTCGTCTTGACGTTCATGTTGCTATCGAAGGTAAGGACTGTGTAAAAGATTGGGTACTTTGAAACCCTAACAGAGGCTGCTCTGCTGCATGCTTCATGCACAGTCATTTGATGCGAGCTTTTCAAATTACATGATCCGCATACACGTCCCATGAGCCGCATAGGGTATATTCCATGTCCAAGCCGCATAAAAGTTGTCTTAAACGGGCCGCATGAACATCTCTGAATATCTTCTGACTGTGTTCATCATTCATCATCATTTTTTTTGTAGTATCTCCACCAAATGCTGAAATTGCAGTGATAGAGGAGCCGCCGTCCCCTGCCATCAATCAGGATCCTTCCTCTGTTAAGGAGGAGGCGATAAAAGAAGAACCGGCGCCTGAGAGGGACGACATCCTCCCTACTATCGAGACTGCTGAGGGTGGCGGCGCTGGGAATTTTGATTCTCCTATTCTGGACGAGGATCTTCTTCAATTGGATCCTTCATATGTGAGGTGGTTGAGGGAGTTGTATACGCGTTTCTGCAACTAGGGTTTGCAGGTTTCTCGTAAATGTCCATATGTAGTTTTTGCTTTGTTTTTGCTTTTCTTCTTGTATGAAGAACTTTCTTGTAATCGCGTGGATGTAACCGATTTCTGAATGAATGGAATATATTTGCTTCACTCTTTTGCTTTGTGACAATCATCTTATTGGGACATTTTGCATGGACCCATTGCCCCTAACGTACCCTGGTTTTGGATACGGGCAACAAATTAAAAGGAACGATCATACTTACTCAGAGGTACTAAGGACATGGTGAGCATGAGAGTTTCTTTGACGGGGCCTTCCTGCTCAGAGGTAATGAGGACATGGCAGGAGTGGGCTCAATGAAGAGGGGGTATATAGAACGACTCAGAGGTAATGAGGACATGGAAGTTCTATGTAGGGGGTGATTTGTTTTTGGCGGAGGTAAAACGACTCAGAGGTAATGAAGACATGGTCATTTTGGAAATTTGTGGATCGCATACCCTTTTTATGCACTGGGAGTGCGGGTATTAGATCATGAGGGAGGATCTCTTCCAGGAAGAAAGTTCAGAGGTATGATCATACATGACTTACTATCTGAAAGAGTGACCGGGATGTGAGTTCAGAGGCACCAGCGGGTACATGACTCGATATTGTGAAAGGGTGAGTTCAGTGGTACCAGCGGGTACATGACTCGATAATCTGGAAAATTGTGAGGGTGAGTTCAGCGGCACGAGAGGGTACATGACTCAAAAATCTGGAGAATGATGAGTGTGAGTTCAGCGGTACCAGCAGGTACATGACTCAAAAATCTGGAAAATTATGGAATGAGTTCAGCGGTACCAGCGGGTACATGACTCGAAAATCTGGAAAATTATCGTTTAGACATAATATTTCTTCAGGAACTTGCCGTTGACGGGCAACATGAGCAAATCCCCGTTTTGCTTGGCGAGGCGGTAAGCACCGTTGGAGAATACAGCCTTGATGATAAATGGACCTTCCCATTTTGTCTGGAACTTGTCGGCGGTCTTGTGAGTCATGACCATCGGTCTCCGGACTGCCAGAACAAGATCGCCCACTTGGAATGTTCTGATTTTAACCTTATTGTTGAAGGCTCTAGAGATGCGTGCTTGGTATAGTTCGATCCTTTGCTGAGCTAGGATGCTCTTTTCATCTAAGGCCTCCAACTCTTGTAGTCGGCGTCGGTAGTTATCATCCGTCGTCAATTGATGTGTGAGGGCGACGCGAAGTGAGGGTATTTGAGTCTCCAATGGAAGAACTGCTTCACTCCCGTACACCAGGGACAATGGTGTATTCCCGGTAGTTATTCGGACTGTAGTAAACATTTACCGAGCTTCTCGTTCCAGTCGCGTTTGTTGGAAGATACGAACTTCTTGAGTAACTTGATGATGGTTTTATTGAATGCTTCTGCTAACCCATTTGCTGCTGGATTGTATGGCGTCGAAGCAATATTTTGGATGTGGTGCTTGTCACAGAATCTATAAAAGACGTGGCTTGCAAACTGCGGACCGTTATCGTGGATGATCCTTCGAGGCAGTCCAAAGCGATAGATGACGTGATGGTTGAGGAAGCTGATCACGTTTGAGGTTTTGACTTCTGCAAGTGGTACAGCTTCTGCCCATTTGGAGAAGTAGTCCGTGATCGCAAGTATGAAGCGATGTCCTCGGGAAGAAGGTGGGGTAATTGGACCGATGATGTCCATTCCCCATGCTTCGAAGGGCCAAGATGCCATTGTTGGATGTAAAAATTTGGATGGCTGGTGAATGAAGTCCGCATGGACTTGGCAGGCTTTGTATTTTTTCGTATAGTCTATCGCATCTGCCACCATCGTGGGCCAGTAGTAGCCCATTCGGCGAAAATGGTCTTGCAATTTAGGGCCAGGCTGATGGGCCCCGCAGACACCGTCATGAGCTTCTCACACGGCTTCTTTGGCTTCTGCGTTCGACAGACACCGAAGCAATACTCCATCATAGGATCGGCGATACAGTATTTTCGTCTCTGTATCGTAAAAGAATTTAAAAGAATGTCGTCTGATGGAGGTGGCTTCCTTCGGGTTCTCGGACAGGATGTCGTAGACGACGAGGTCAATAAATGGTTGTCTCCAATCGGGACATCATCGATCGTCTGAGCGGAATAACTCGCCACGAATTGAACGTTGTTCCTGGGTCAGACCAGTTCGTGGCCTATCACGTCTACCAATTGATGAGTATGATTTGGCACTGCTAGGGAGGCGGCCAGACCTGCTATGGCATCGGCTTCGATATTTCGGAGTCTGGAAATGTGCTCGATGAAGAACCCCTCGAACGACGAGATGATGTCGATCGCTATTTGGTGATAGGGGATCATGTCTTCGTGGCGAACTTCGTATGAGCCCCGGATCTGGTTGACGATTAACTGAGAATCGCCGTATGCTTCAAGATATTCTACCCCAGCTCCCTTACAAGTTGGAGGCCAATAACCAAAGCGTTGTACTCGGCCACATTGTTAGAGCAGGGTTCTGTGAGAGAGTAAGCACGGTTAATCACCAATTCGGAAGGAGAAACCAGCACTACCCCGACTCCGACGATGATGTTGCCTTTGGGTCCAGTTTTCGAAGCACCGTCGAAGAACATTCGCCATATATTATTGTGAGAGGTTGCATGCGAGTCGGCGACCTCATCTGGGATTTCTTCATATATTCTGGATGACTCCGAACCCGGATGGGCTGCCAAAAAGTCTGTCAGGGCTTGACCTTTAACAGCCTTTTGTGGGACGAAGATCATATCATAAGGGGACAGCAATATTGCCCATGTAGCAAGGCGAGAGCTGAGTGCCCCTGGTTTAGTCATGAGGGCTCTGAGAGGGTTGACTCGTGAGATCACATGTATCGTTTGTCCAGTGACATAGTACCACGTCTTCTGAATGACGAACACTAGGGCAAGGCATTCCTTCTCCACAGCGGTGTATCGGTACTCTGGCCCAATCATCATTCGGCTGAGGTAATATATGGCTTGTTCATGGCCTGCATCGTTGTTTTGTGCCAGCAGGGCTCCTAGGGAATGCTCCATTGCTCGTACGTAGAGCAGGAATGGTTTTCCAGCAACCGGGGCCACCAGGACTGGAGGGTTTGACAAGTATTCTTTGATGCTGTCGAAGGCCCGCTGACATTCTTCGTCCCATACAAATGAGACACCTTTCTTCATGAGGTGGGTGAATGGTCGGCATCGCCCGGAGAGGTTAGAAATGAACCTCCTAATGTAAGCTAGCCTCCCTTGGAGGCCTCTGAGTTCGCAAAGATTTCTCGGGGGATCCATCTCCATGATTGCCTTTGTCTTCTCAGGGTCTACATAGATACCCTGGGCGGTGATGATGAAGCCCAAGAACTTCCCGCTGGATACGCCCAGGAAGGACTTTGTAGGGTTCATTTTCAAATTGTGCGCTCGTATCAGGTCGAATACCGTCCTCAGATCATGCAGATGGTCTCCCTTATAGCGACTCTTGACGGTGATGTCGTCGACATAGCACTCTACCGTCTTGCGTAAGTGGTCTCTGAAGATGATGCTCATGGCTCTTTGATATGTGGCGCCAGCATTCTTTAAACCAAAAGGCATAACTCTGTAGCAGTATGTGCCAATCGATATTCGAAATGATGTATGCTTTTCGTCGTCAAGAGACATCTTGATTTGGTTGTACCCCGAGAAGCCATCCATGAATGACATACGTTCGAAGCCACAGGTGTTGTCAATCATGATGTCTGTGATAGGGAGGAGGAATTCATCTTTGGGGCATGCCTCGTTCAGATTACGAAAGTCGATACAGATTCAAATCTTCCCATTCTTCTTGAGGACTGGTACTATGTTGGCGACCCAATCCGAATGTTGTTCCTCACGAATGAAGCCGCTGGCTATCAGTTTGTTGACTTCGGCCTCGATCGCATCCATGATGCCCGGGCGGAAGCGTCGCTGTTGTTGTTTGACTGGCGTTGTATCTGGCTGAATGTTGAGCTTATGAAGAGCAATATCGGGATTTAACCCCGGCATGTCTTCATAGCTCCAGGCGAACACATCTTCTTTGACAAGTTCCAGCAGTGATTCTCGCTCTTCGTCTGTTAAGCTTTTACTGACGAAGATTGGTTTTGGGGAAGATTCGCTGTCGAGGTCGACCTGTATAACCTCATCTTCAGTAGGAGGTTATCTCAGTTCGAACCGCTTTTCCCAATGCGCATCTAACTGCTGGGCCCACGTCTCTAGCTCGAGGATTTCGGGGATGTCTTTGTCTTCTTCATAAGCATTGGCGAATGCCATATTGACTGACAAGACTTGTCTGAATACATCTTCGATGCTGGTATCTGAGTCAGAAGTTGGTGATCCAGTTGAATGTGAATGCCAGTTGCATTCTTCATCTGAGCTTTCAGGGGTCGTCGTAGGTGTTATGTACCCTAATCCATATTGAATCTTGCTATAGTAGTCCCGTGGTTTGCCTGCCGGGACCGGTGGCTTCAAAGGTAATCGTCGTCCAGTACCGTAGTTCAAGCCTGGCGTTGTCTGCAGATCATACCCCTATTTCTACATGAGATATTTAGATTGGAGGCTATAAAAATACAGAGGCAGTCTTCCGGCATCTGATCCAAGGTCGACTTCTTCTATGGTGAAGGGATGCGGATCGTCCTTCCGGCCGAAGATGATTGGAAGGTCCCCTCCCTTGACTATGCGATAAGCGTCTTCTGCTGGAGTAAGCTGGATTACGGTGTACACATTTGTCACCTGTGTGTGTAGGTGAGTGCCTATACCGTGTTCCATAGCATACATTGTACATAGCTTATTGAGCTCGAGGTAGTTCAAAGATAGCCCTTTATTGATGAAGTAAGGTATCTTTTCTAGGAAGATTACATTATCTGCGGAGGGAACATCAGTGTGGGCGGCCACATACTTGGCTAGCTCCGGTTCCTCTTCGGCTACCCCCTGCGTAAATGAAGACTGAGAGGACGACCTGAGCAGCTTGATCGTCAGAGGTTCAGCTGGTGGACCAGAGCGTGGAGTTGTTGACAGACTAGCGACCCCCAGTCTGGTACACGATGTGGGGCGGGGAGTGGCTGGTTCGCTAGAAATATCAGACCTCGCATCGGGGTGACGACCCTTCTTGGGAAGGCGTATCGTCAGTGGCTTGTCGGAGGGATTGAGCTTCTCCGTTTGGGGCTAACCGACTCTCGGCAGTCTGATTGTCAGAGGCCCCATTGTGGGTCTTGGCACTTGGCCGGACCTTTGTAACCGGATTATCATTTGCTTCTCTTGTGCTGAAAGGCTGACTGCGTCCTTACGCAGAGTGGCGGTAAGGGGTGCAGACTTGCCAGGTTTGCGAGCTTGGAGGTGGATCGTCAGAGGTTCTTCTTATCCTGTGGCTATCTCGATACGAGCTTGCACATCTCCTTCACCAAGATGCTTCTTCAATTTTTCGTACAGACAGGAGTCTGAGTAGTAAGATTCGACCCCCTTGAAGGGATCGATGTCGACAAATTCTGTCCTCACGAAGCCGTATTTGTCGACATACTTGAAGCATTGGTGTAGCGTAGAAGGAACGATCATATAATCGTGTATCCACGGGCGTCCCAAGAGGATGTTGTAAGAGGTGTCTGCATCTATGACGTAGCAGGTGACTTCGGATTGGAGATCGCCAATTTGATACTTTAGACGAATCTTCCCAATTGGGTAGCTCCTGTCCGAATTGAAACCGCTGATGGCGGTTCTCATAGGCGTCAGGCGATGCATTGGGATGCGGAGATGATGTAGCAGACCCTTCGAGATAATGCTTATGGAAGAGCCAGGATCAATGTGCATCCGATCCACCTTTACGTCGCCGATGTATCCAGTGTAGTATAGCGGGCGATCATACATGTTGGTTTTGATGAGCATGTCCTGCGAAGTGAAGACAATGTTGGGCATTGCTCCCATGCAGGCGCTGTCTTGGAGATCTGCAGGCGGACTCTCTCCCGTGAGGTTGACCTGCGCTAGGTACGTGTCGGCATTTTGGAGTGTGTCGCTCAAAGCCGTGCGAACATCCTTTGAGAGTCTAAGAAGCTCGTATAATGATAACTTGGCCGGTGTGTTAGCCAATTGTGCCAAGGTGTCAAAGTTGTAGGGCTTCTCCAGCCCTTGTGCTGCCTCTTTTCGGAGGGATTTGTTAAAGCGAGTCTCCCTCGGCCAAGGCTTGTCAGTCATCGGAGGCTGAGCCGGTCTCGGAGCATCAGTTGTAGTGGGTTGATGATCTTCAGCTGGATTGTCAACCACAGGTTGGGATTGCGCCCCAGATCGCGTGACAACGGCTGTAGCTTCTTTAATGTTTGCCGAGATTGTGTGGCAGGTTCTGACTTTTCCACTTTTTTTCTTGCAGGTAGAAGACGATATGGGCCGAGTCACTTTCGATACCAAATCTGGATAGATCCACATGACCTCCCCTCGTGATGTGGTGAGGGGCACTAGACCAGTGGCCTGATCTCGGGGAGGTGGAAGATTAGCAATCTCTATTATTGCCAGAGGGATGGAGACCACCCCGTCTTGAGTTTTCGTCGGAGGGAAGCTGCCGAATTGTACTGACACCATATTGGCTGCCACCGTTACCTCTTCGAAATCGATGGCCAGTGCGTTCGAATCGATGAGATTCTGGATGTACCATTTTAGCTGGTAGCAGTCGTGTGTAGCATGGTGGACGTAGCGATGATAATGGCAGTACTTTGGGTTCTCTATCTCTGTCGGCCGCGGTTTCCATCTTGGTGGAGGAAGCTGAATTCTGTCTCCTTGTATAAGCATGTCCAGGATGGGCTTGACGTGGCCGTCTTCGAAGGAGTAGGTGATTTGCGGCCACTGTTTGTCTGTCGGCTTTGGCTCAGGTTTCTGTGTTGTGTCGGCCACCATAGCCTGTTTACCCCTGCTGTCCTGATTGTTGGAGGGGCTACCCCCGTTGTCGTTGTTAGGACGCTTGCCCATGTTCTCTCCGTCCGAGATGTGCAGTCCCAATTGGCGAGCCTTCTTTAATCGTTCTTCGGCGCTTGAGGCACTGATGATGAACGTCTTCCAGTCCTTGAATTGACTTTCGCCCATCCAGAGACTGATTGTTGGGAGCAATCTCTTTTGGCAGATCTCAATCAAGGAGGAATCCGAATTTTCAGATGGCAGCTTCATTGCGGTTTGGCGAGACTGCTCGATATAGTTCCTTGTCAACTCTTTCTCCCCTTGGACGACGTCCATGAGGGTGGACATTGTGATGTCCTGCCATACTTCGTAGAATCTCTCCAAGAACATGCACTTGAAGCCGGCGAAGGAGTGGATGCAGTGTCTGGCATGTTACGGTACCAGTCGAAGGCGACCCCTTCCAATGCCCCGATGAATAATCATGTGAGAATAGCATCGTCATGGGGCAGATGGTCGGTGGTGACCTCGAAGTAAGTGATGTACCGACTTGCTGAGGTCTTGCCATCATAAGAATTGATATTGAACGGCTTATATCTTGGCAGGAAGGGGACATCCCTCCATGCAGCAGGGTATGGTTGCCGTATTCTGAGGTCTTGAGAATTTTCTCGAGCGTGAAACATGGCTCGGAGCTCCTGGACATCTCTTCTTGCTTCGCGGGCCCCGACCACGGCGGTGGGGGCCGTTGTTTACGGAGGATCGTTGCCCGGGTTCGGTGCTGCTGAATTCGAGTCTGCATTGACCGCAGGTCCCACGCTTGTTTGGCCAGGCGTCCCCCCTTGCAGAATTGGAAGGACCGCTTTGATCTCGTCCACAGATTTGACCAAGGCAAGTAAGATGGCTTCGAGCGTGTCAATGCGTTGGCGATCAATGGAGCCTCCTTGGCTGCTGTCTGTCATGAATACCGTCTTCACATGAGGAGAGATAGACGGAGCGGTGGAGGAAGCACCCTCCGAATCGTACCCCTATAGTGAGAAGTCATCGGGGTATGTGGGTATGTTCTCTTCTGATTCGGACTCAGAAGGAACAGTACCCCAGTCTCCGAGTTTACCTTGTCTTGGGAGTTGTGGACGTCCTTGGGGACGTCGGGGTTTGCTGTATCTGATGGGAGAGTTGTCTCCCTCGGCTCATCTTCTTGGAACATTGGATTGTTGTGGAGGCTCGGAGGGGTGCTACCCCCAGTCCCGGCAACCCCCTGCATTGTTGACAACGAATCTTCTACTATAGCAAATTTCATCTTGGAACGGGTACCTTGGAAAACTCCGGTGGCAGGCACCCACTTCGACGACAGTCTTTTATTTATAGTGGTTGATATCTTTGGGCGAGGGATGCTGGTCTTCTTTCCCTTCCCATCGGCGGGAACTTTCCGAGCAGAGTTGCAGGAGACGATGGGAAGTGCCTCGTCTTCTGAAGATGGCTGTTGCAGTCTTTAAAAGACAGACTGCCGGTCTTCTTGCACTGTTGCGCTGTTGCAGTAGCAGTTGACGATGACTTGGGTACGGTGACGTCCGTGGGAGGACTCTTTGCACCCCGATGCATCTTCTCTTCCCTTGCATTTGTGGAGGATGGCCTCACGCAAGTCAGATGGGTCTGGGCCGACCATGTTTGCTCCCGGGATTTTGGAAGACTTTTGCGAACCTCTCTGCCCGTCTGCCGCGGGGGCTAGACTCGAGTGGTTCTGTACAACTTCCCATCCGAGGCCCGCGTAACAGTATGCGGAACGTTCGGATGGTCAGAGGTCAGATCAGCGGACCGAACTCGCCAGGCTCGTGCTGCCTTAGACTTCTTTGCTCTAGTACGTAAGGACACATAGTAGGAAGAGTCTAAGTGATACTGGAGAGAGTCAGACATATCTTCTTGGGAGCACAAGAGATCAGGACCGTACGAGAGGCGGTCGAAGACAGAGCCGTATGGAGTAGGCGTCATGCGGCTGTCATCGGTAGTCCGTATGCGGCTGGCAGACGTAGCCGCATAGGCTTTCTTCATACGGCTGGGAGTCTCAGCTGCATGAGTCTTCTTTATGCGGCTGGATGATCTGGTCGCATGAATTTTCTTAATGCGGCTGGTAGATCCACTCGCATGAGCCTCCTACATGTGGTTGACAGATTTGGCCACAGGAGTGCTCGGCTTCTTCTCGAAGCGCATAGAGTCGCTCTTTGTCCCTGCAAGTCCAGCATCGTAGTGTTTTCCTCTGTCGGACTTGGGGACAGCAGAGTTCTCTATGACCCAATCTTTGATTGCAGTAAGTCTGGGAAATTGATTAGCTTTATGACACGTGTCCGGGAGTCACTGAACCGCAGGAGGCAAGAGCCGCATAAGGGTTGAGCCGCATAGGGGCTGAGCCGCATACGTCTGGCCACATGGCAGGGCTGCCTGGGGAGTGGCCTCTGAATCTCTGAATCGCATGATAATCTGAGCCGCATAGAGATGATCCTTGTGAGCCGCATAGGTCTGCATCTGCTTGAGCCGCATAGGGTTGTTTCGATCTGGGCCACATACGGTTGTTTCGATCTGGGCCGCATAGGACAACTTCAGCCTGAGCCGCATAGGGAGTCTCCACTCGAGCCGCATATGACCGTCCACGTGTCTAGGCTGCGTAGCATTTTCTGGATCTCGAGAAGTTGTGCCAGCGATTTTCTTTTGATTTCTTTGGATTCTGTCATTATGACAGAGTCATAATTGCCTCTTTGTGTCAGACCTGTCGTTTCGTCAGAGTGGTCAACCGTCGAAGCAATTAATGCAGTATAGTACGGAGGGGAGGACTGTTTGCAATGCCACATGTCCTCTCTTCTAAGCCTCATGGAGATCACAGAGCCGCATAGGCTCGTTGAGCCGCATGGGTCCTCTGAGCCGCATAGGCTTTCTGAACCGCATGGGATTTCCTGGCCGCATGGCTCTTTCTTTGTTATTTTCCATGCTTCTACAAGAGGTAATGAGGACATGGAAGTTCTATGTAGAGGGGTGATTTATTTTTGGCCGAAGTGAAACGACTCAAAGGTAACATCGACGTGGTCGTTTTAGAAATTTGTGGATCCGTTACCCTTTTTTGTGTACTGAGAGTGCGGGTAGTGGATCATGAGAGAGGAGCCCTTTCAGAAGAATAAGTTCAGAGGTATGGTTATACATGACTTACTATCTAAAAGAGTGACCGAAATGTGAGTTCAGAGGCACCTGCAGGTACATAACTCAGCAATCTGGGATATTTTGAGGAAGAATGTGAGTTCAGCGGTACTGGAGGGTACATAACTCAGCAATCTGGAATTTGGAGAATGTGAGTTCAGCGGTACCGACGGGTATATAACTCAATAATCTGGAATTTTGAATATGAGTTCAGCGGTACCAGGGGGTACATAACTCAATAATCTGGAATTTGGAATATGAGTTCAGCGGTACCAGCGGGTACATAACTTAATAATCTGGAATTGGGAGAATGTCGTTTAGACATAATATTTCTTCAGGAACTTGCCGTTGACGGGCAACATGAGCAAGTCTCCGTTTTATTTTGCGAGGCGGTAAGCACCGTTGGAGAATACGGCCTCAATGATAAATAGACCTTCCCATTTTGGCTAGAATTTGTCGGCGGTTTTGTGAGTCATGACCATCGGCCTCCGAACTGCCAGAACGAGATCGCCCACTTGGAATGTTCTGATTTTAACGTTCTTGTTGAAGGCTCCGGAGATGCGTGCTTGGTATAGATCGATTCGTTGCTGAGCCAAGAGGCGCTTTTCATCTAAGGCCTCCAACTCTTGTAGCCGGCGACGGTAGTTATCGTCCGTCGTCAATTGGTAAGTAAGGGCGACGCGGAGCGAAAGGATTTGAGTCTCCAATGGGAGGGCTGCCTCACTCCCGTACACCAAGGAGAATGGTGTGTTCCCTGTGGCTGTTCGGACTATAGTACGGTACGCCCATAAGCATTCACCAAGCTTCTCGTTCCGGTCGCGTTTCTTGGACGATACAAACTTCTTGAGAAGTTTGATGATTGTTTTGTTGAATACTTCTGCCAATCCATTCGCTGCCAGATTATAAGGTGTCGAAGCAATATTCTGAATTTGATGCTTGTCGCAGAATCGATAAAAGGCATGGCTTGCGAACTGCGGACCATTATCGTGGATGATCCTTTGGGGCAGTCCAAAGCGATAGATGACGTGATGCTTGAGGAAGCTGATCACGTTTGAAGTCTTTACTTCTACAAGCGGAGCGCCTTCCGCCCATTTGGAGAAGTAATCTGTGATGGCAAGTTTGAAGCGATGTCCTCGGAAAGAAGGTGGAGCGATCGGACCGATGATATCCATTCCCCATGCTTCGAATGGCCAGGACGCCACTGTCGGATGTAGAAATTTGGATGGCTAGTGGATAAAGTCCGTGTGGACTTGGCAGGATTTGTACTTTCTTGCGTAATCTATCGCATCTGCTACTATCGTGGGCCAGTAGTAGCCCATTCGGCGAAGACGGTCTTGCAATTTTGGGCCAGGCTGATGGGCTCTGCAGACACCGTCATGAGCTTCGCATACGGCTTCTTTGGCTTCTGCGTTTGACAGACATCGAAGCAATAATCCATCGTAGGATCGGCGATACAGCATTTTCATCTCTGTATCGTAGATAAATCTGAGAGAACGCCTTCTGATAGAGGTGGCTTCCTTTGGGTCCTCCGGCAGAATGTCGTAGACTACGAAGTCAATGAATGGTTGTCTCCAATCTTATACTTTATCGATCGTCTGAGCGAAATTACTCGCCACGAATTGAACATTGTTCTTGGGACAGACCAGTTCATGTCCTATCACATCCACCGAATGATCAGTATGATTTGGCACTGCTAGGGAAGCGGCAAGGCCTACTTTGGCATCGGCTTCAATATTCTGGAGTTTGGGAACGTGTTCGATGAAGAACCCCTCGAACGACGAGATGATGTTGATCACTATTTGGTGATAGGGGATCATGTCTTCATGGCAGACTACGTATGAACCTCGGATCTGATTGACGATTAACTGTGAATCGCCGTATGCTTTAAGATATTCTACCCCCAGCTCTCTTGCAAGTTGGAGGCCAATGACCAAAGTGTTGTACTCGGCCACATTGTTAGAGCAGGGTTCCATGAGGGAGAAAGCACGGCTGATCACTAGTCCGGAAGGAGAAATCAGCACCACCCCGACTCCAACGACGATGTTGCCCTTGGGTCCGGTCCTTGAGGCACCGTCGAAGAACATCCGCCATATATCATCGTGAGAGGTTGCATGCGAGTCGGCGACCTCATCTGGGATGTCTTCGTATATTCTGGCCGACTCCGGGCCTGGGTGGGCTGCTAAAAAGTCTGCTAGGGCTTGACGTTTAACAGCCTTTTGCGGGACGAAGATCATATGGTAGGGGGACAGTAATATTGCCCATGTAGCGAGGCGAGAGCTGAGTGACCCTGGTTTAGTCATGAGAACCCTGAGTGGGTTGACTCGTGATATCACATGTATGGTTTGCCCTGTGACATAGTGCCGCGTCTTTTGAATGGCGAACACCAGGGCGAGGCATTCCTTCTCCACGACGGTATATCGGTGCTCTGGCCCGATCATCATTCGGCTGAGGTAATATATAGCTTGCTCATGTCCTGCATCGTTGTTTTGTGCTAGCAGAGCGCCAAGGGAATGCTCCATTGCTCGTACATAGAGCAGGAATAGTTTTCCAACAACCGGGGCCACCAGGACTGGAGGGTTCGACAAATATTTTTTGATGCTGTCGAAGGCACGCTGACATTCTTCGTCCCATACGAATGAGACGCCCTTCTTCATGAGATGGGTGAATGGCTGACAACGCCCGGAGAGGTTGGAAATGAACCTCCTGATGTAAGCTAACCTCCCTTGGAGGCCTCGAAGTTCTCGGAGATTTCTTGGGGGACCCATCTCCATGATTGCCTTCATCTTCTCAGGGTCTACGTGGATACCCTGGGAGGTGATGATGAAACCCAAGAACTTTTCGCTGGATACGCACAAAAAGGATTTTGTCGGATTCATCTTCAGGTTGTGTGCTCGCATCAGGTCGAATACCGTCCTCAGATCCTGCAGATGGTCTCCCTTATAGAGACTCTGGACGGCGATGTCATCAACATAGCACTCCACAGTCTTGCACAAGTGGTCTCTGAAGATGATACTCATGGCTCTTTGATATGTGGCGCCAGCATTCTTTAAACCGAAAGGCATGACTGTGTAGCAGTATGTGCCAATCGGTGTTCGAAATGATGTATGCTTTTCGTCGTCAGGAGATATCTAGATTTGGTTGTACCCCGAGAAACCATCCATGAATGACATGCGTTCGAAGCTGCATGTGTTGTCGATCATGATGTCCGTGATAGGGAGGGGGAATTCATCTTTGGGACATGCCTCGTTCAGATTACGGAAGTCGATGCAGATTCGAATCTTTCCATTCTTCTTGAGGACTGGTACTATGTTGGCGACCCAGTATGGATGTTGTTCTTCACGAATGAAGTCGCAGGCTATCAGTTTGTTGACTTCGGCTTTGATTGCATCCATGATGCCCGGGTGAAAGCGTCGTTATGGTTGTTTGACCGGCTTTGCATCTGGCCGAATGTTGAGCTTGTGAAGGGCAACCTCGGGGTTTAGTCCTGGCATGTCTTCATAGCTCCAGGCGAACACATCAATATATTCTTTGACAAGTTCCATTAGCGATTCTCGCTCTTTGTCTGTCAGGCCTTTACTGACGAAGATTGGTTTTGGAGAAGATTCGCTGCCGAGGTTGACTTGTATAACTTCATCTTCAGTAGGAGGTTCTCTCTGTTCGAACCGCTTTTCCCAATGTGCATCCAGCTGTTGGGCCCACGGCTCTAACTCGAGGATTCCAGGAATGTCTTCATCTTCTTTGTAAGCGTCGGCGAATGTAGGGGTGAGCATTCGGTTTATTCGGTTTAAACCGAACCGAACCGAACAACCCAAAACCGAATTGGACCGAAACCAAATAATGTAATGTCTGTGGTTCGTATTACGTATTATTGGAATATGTGTACATATTTTATCTTGTATTACATAATTCCTTGCTTAGCTCTTCCTTCATGGCTTGGGTTATTCTTGGTTCGGGTTGGCTTGGTTCGGTTTGGGATTTGCTTTCGGTTCATCATGGACTAAAGGATGAACCCCCTATCTACCACCACCACTACCATTTATTAACCATTCTTCCTTCTCTCTCTTCATTACTCTTCTTCCATTTACTTCTTCACCTACCAGAGAGAGGGAGAGAGAGGTCTAGGCAAGTGCTACTTGCTTCATGGAGGAACTCAAATTTTATTACTTTATTCTTTTCCTTACAGCATTCTAACTTACTTTAGAACTTGGCATTTTTACATTAGTCAGGAGGGGTCTAGGCAAGTACAAATAATTCAGTCCTGTCTTGCATCATGTCTAGGAGGGGACTCCTGAGTACCACGGTCAGGAGTACCCATTGATATGGACTAGGGCTAATAACTAAATTAATACATTAGTCATAAAGAGATCTCCCAGCTACAGGCAATCCTGTTACCTGGGCACGCCTTGGGATCTGTAGCCTGCCGTCGAGTAGGGCACATTTCCAGCACACTGTCATGTGTTGCACCCTTCAAGCTACCTATGGGTACATGCATTTCCTGGACGATTTACCCACCTGAATTCAACTCTAATCTTTCAATCCGGGTAACCTGGATGGTCTGCAGGGCTTGTGGCTGTGGAATAATCTCGCTGCATCTTGTTAGTAATTAGGCTTGTGACAACCCTAGTTAGTTAAAGTATCAAGCCATAATTCTTGCTTGGCCGTGAAATGATTGGATGGAGTCTAACCAGTCTAGTCTGGTCCTGATCCTGTTCCAGGTTACTGTATGACCAGAATGCTTGTATTTATTTTACCGATAAATTGTGAGAATTCCAAGTTCTGTTCAGACGAAGGGTTACAACCCCGGTCCTTGTTTGGTTTACGGGTTGTAACCTGGTTATCTGAATAGTCCCATGGTTATCTCGTCGTATATCATCCTGATATATTTTCTTTAATTCCAGTTTTTACCTTATTTATACTCTTGTGCTGATTGCTGGTTTTAGTTCCTAAGTGAAGCTTCCTTTGTGGTACTTACTCTTTCTGGGATCTGACCCAGCTGGTTTTGTAAGGCCAAATTTTGGAGCAGCTCCAGAGCATCTACCGACCTTCCAGCCAGATGGTGGCTACTAGACGGAACCCTGACAACGAGTGGGTTATTTTTGGCTCTCCCACTCTATTGTAAAAATATTCTTTTGAGGCATTAAGCCGACGAGCACCTGTTTAGCTCGATTGCACTTACTTACTGTCTGCCTACGGGCTGTAACATGATTAACAAATCCTAGGGTAGATCATGTATGACTAAACTCTTGCTAGTCCTAACATTTTGTAACGACTAGCTTCATGATCAGCTGAATATGTAATATTTGGGACGCCTTATTATTGTATATTTAATGATCATATATCTTGTAACATTTACTTATTTGCTTGTGATTGAGACACTAGGCTTGTTCATGACCTTAGGAGACTATTGGCTTGTAGTAAACCCTCATATATCTAGACAGCCGTGACCGTATAGCAAGATAAAATCCATTTCATATACGTAGCTGGCTATGTCTGCCCCTGCTCTCCAGTATTCTGGTTCTGGGGCGTGACATGGTTTAAGTGGTGGCCCATGCAGGTCTTGTAAATCAAGATATATGAGGGTTTACCGAATAGATGTCTCAATCAGTATCCGCCCTTGATCTCTGCTCGTATCTTCTGAATCCCTGGATTCTTGTCCTAATCATATGCTTGTATCATTGATCTGTCCTGGTCCTTTCTTATTGTTTTCCATGTCGTCTTCTTTAGTAGCATCGTTCCTGGACCTGCCGGTCAGCAAGGCAGAGCAATTCCCGTGGATCAGCAACAACCTGGAGATCAAGTCCAGCATTCCGGAGTAGCCTCCAGAGTCGTGCCTTCTGGCGGAGAGCCACCAGTTCAGCCAGTTCAACCTGTAGAACCTAATAATGGCACTTTGGTAGGACTCGTCAGGACCTTGATATCTTCTCAAGATCGTCGTGGAGATGTCTTGCAATAGGCAGTGGCGGATGCTCTGACCAGAGGAGGTCATCAGGGTAACAGTGCGGCCAACAGCTTCAAGCGCTTGAACCCTCCTTTCATCGACGATAGTGAAGATGCTATCGCTGCAGATGCTTGGCTTCAGAACATTGAGGTGATTCTAGAAGCAGCCAGGACCCCAGAGAACGAGAAGGTGGCCGTGGTGCGCCTGCAATTGTTGGATCTGGCCCGCAGCTGGTGGGCGGCGCAAGCCATTGGATTAGCAGCACCCATTGCTTGGGCGGTGTTCAGAGAGAGATTCCAGACCAAGTATTTCGATGTTGTAGCTTGGTATGATCTACAGACGAGGTTTACCAATCTGAAGCAGATGGGCAGAACGGTCGATGGGTATGCGGCCGAGTTCTCCAGGCTTAGTCGGTTTTCTCCCACCTTGGTGGCAACCGAGTATGATAGAGCCCAGCGGTTCCAGCAGGGACTTCCTCTGGAAATCTTGTTGGCAGTGGAGCAGTTTCAGCATCAGACTTTTGATGCAGTCTTGAGAGCAGCTAGAAGGCATGAGTATACCTTCCAAAGGATTGTGGATAGGGCCGGAGGTCGGAAGAGATCCCACGGCCAGATGAATCAGTCTTCAGCCCCAGCCCCGGCAGCCAGGGCCTTGACTATTGGAGCTCCGAGGCGGGCGGCCTCAGTGACGTCGGTCCAGCATTCAACCCCGACGTACCCTCAGCAGCAGCAGCAGCAGAAGCAGAAGCAGTCTTCCGCAGTAGAATGTTCTTATTGTGGGAAGCCAGGCCATGTAGTGGCAGAGTGTCGTAGGGCGCAAGGATTGTGCCTGGCTTGTGGAGCACCAGACCATAGGGTTGGATCCTGCCCAAATAGGGGTGGTTCATCATCGTCCAACCTTTCTAGCTCTTCAGTGAGAGGACCAGGTCCGGTCCAGCAGCAGCAGTATCCATTGCCGAGGCCCTAGCCGCCTCAGTCCCAGATGTTCCAGCAGCAGAACCACCACCAGCATACTCAGTCCCAAGCCCAGAGTCAGAGCAGGCAGCAAGAATTTCAGCAGAGGGGACCAGCACCCCGAGGGCACGGTCAGGCTATGGTGATGACCGCAGAGGAAGGATTAGCACCAGAAGAGGTAGTGGCAGGTACTATTCTCGTCAACTCCTTTCTAGCTTCAACTTTATTTGATTCTGGTGCATCGCATTCTTTTATGTCTGCACGATTTGTGACACGGATAGGATTGGAGCCCGAGTCATTATCAGTAAGGCTCAATATACTTACTGGTAACGGACTTGTGGGAGTCGATAGGGTGTTTCCTCGTGTCGGATCGTAGTTAGCGGTAGAGAATTTCTCGCTAGATTGGTAGAATTCTCGATGGCTGATTATGATGTGGTCTTAGGGATGGATTGGTTGAGGAACCAGTATGCTAGAATAGACGGCCATATCGGCAGGGTTGTTTTTAGCATTCCAGGTGAGCCGGAGTTTTCCTTCTCTCGAGGCGAGGTTGAGTCTTCTCCTCCGATATTGTGAATGGCAGTAGCAGCAGTTCAGTTGCCCAGGGTAGTCGATGAGTTCCCAGATGTTTTCCCAGAAGCGCTTTCAGGTATGCCTCTAGAGCGGGAGATCGAGTTCGCTATAGACTTGATTCCCGGGACAGCCCCAGTGTCAGAGAGAGTCTACAGGATGGCGTCATCAGAATTGGAGATATTGTACAAGATGATTGAGGAACTCAGAACCAAGGGATTCATTCGTGCTAGTGGATCGCCTTGGGGAGCCCCGATGCTTCTTGTGAAAAAGAAGGATGGTACGTCCAGGTTATGTGTTGATTATCGTACCTTGAATTCAGTGACAATCAAGAACAAATATCCTCTCCCAAGGATAGATGACTTGTTTGATCAACTCAAGGGGGCATCAGTATTCTCGAAGATCGACTTGCGCTCAGGATATCATCAGATCAGAGTCAGAGAGTAGGACATCCCGAAGATAGCTTTTAGATCGAGATACGGGCATTGGGAGTTCCTAGTGATGCCATTTGGAGCAACCAATGCGCCGGCGGTATTCATGGACCTCATGAATCGTATATTCATGCCCTACTTGGATGAGTTTGTAATTATGTTCTTGGACGATATCCTGGTTTATAGCAGGAGTGAAGCGGAGCATGAGCAGCATCTTCGTGTGGTTCTTCAGACTCTCAGGGAGTACCAGTTATATGTCAAGTTCAGTAAATACGAGTTCTGGCTCGACCGTATTTCGTACTTGGGTTACATCATCACCAGAGGAGGAGTAGAAGTGGATCCCCAGAAGATTGTGGCTATTGAGTCATGGACAGTGCCCAGCACAGTTGCAGAAGTTTACAATTTTTTTGGATTGGCCGGCTACTACCGGCGGTTTGTTTCGGATTTTGCTCGGATATCAGCGCCATTGACCCGATTAACCCGCAAGGATGCACAGTTTGCTTGGACAGCAGAGTGCCAAGATTCTTTTAAGAAGTTGAAGCGAGGCTTGATGACGGCTCCCATTCTCGCGCTTCCAGATGGAACCGGAGGATTCTTAGTGTATTGTGATGCTTCGGGTAGAGGTTTAGGATGTGTTCTGATACAGCATGGGAAGGTAATAGCTTATGCGTCACGGCAGCTTCGTAATCATGAGAGGAATTACCCAACCCATGACTTGGAGCTGGCAGCAGTAGTGTTTGCACTTAAGTTGTGGAGGCACTACTTGTACGGAGATAGGGTAGAGATTTTCACCGACCACAAGAGCCTGAAGTATGTTTTCACCCAGAAGGATCTTAACATGCGTCAGAGGAGGTGGCTGGAGCTGCTTGTGGATTATGATGTCAACCTGCAGTATCATTCTGGGAAGGCCAACGTCGTTGCAAATGCATTGAGCAGGAGAGCCGGAGCTTATTTCCTAACAGCGCAACCAGAGCTGTTAGCAGATCTTCAGAAGATGGGTATTGAAGTTGTTCTCCCTCTAGTGTGGCATTGATGGCCAGCATGCAAGTTCAGTCCACTATAGTCGAGAGGATCCGGATGGCGCAGTCAGCAGATTCCAAGCTTCAGCGGCTCAGAGCAGAGTGTGAGGCAAGCCGTCGACCCGAGTTGTGTATTCATGAAGACGGTACACTTAGGCATGGTAATCGACTTTGTGTACCCAGTAGAGATATCAGACATGAGATCATGTCAGAAGCGCACAGTTCTCAGTATTCCATCAATCCTGGTAGTACGAAGATGTACCGCGATATCCGTCAACACTTTTGGTGGAATGGCATGAAACGGAAGATAGCTCGGTTTGTCTCTCGGTGTTTGGTTTGCCAACAAGTTAAGGCCGAACATCAGAGACCGGCTGGACTTCTTCAGTCTTTGCCCATTCCAGAGTGGAAGTGGGAGCATGTGACCATGGATTTTGTGACTGGATTACCTAGATCCCCAGCTGGTAGAGATGCTATCTGGGTTATAGTTGATCGGCTCACAAAGGTGGCTCACTTTCTCCCATTCAGAGTTGGTCAGTCGACAGCTCAGTTAGCAGAAATGTACCTCAGGCAGATTGTCAGGTTGTACGGTGTTCCAGTTAGTATCACCTCGGACCGAGATTCCATATTTACGTCGTACTTTTGGCACAGCTTGCAAGAGAGTTTGGGGACTCGTCTCCAGTTCAGTTCAGCTTGTCACCCGCAAACAGATGGCTAGTCGGAGCGCATAATCCAGACACTTGAAGATATGTTGCGATCCTGTACACTTGACTTCGGAGGCTCGTGGGAAGATCACCTGCACCTGGTAGAGTTCTCGTACAACAACAGTTTCCAGGCCAGTATCCAGATGGCACCGTTCGAGGTACTTTATGGCAGGAAGTGCAGATCTCCGTTAGCCTGGGATGATATTGGAGAGAGGCAGATGCTTGGTCAAGAAATGATTGCTCAGACAGTTGAGGTGGTCAGGAGAGTCAGAGATCATCTTTTAGTTGCCCAAGATCGCCAGTGTCATTGGGCCGATTCTCATCGGGGTCCTCTCAATTTTTCGGTCGGCGATCATGTATTCCTAAGGATTTTACCTAACCGTGGCGTCATTCATTTCGGCGTACGAGGAAAGCTTAGTCCTAGGTATATAGGACCGTTTGACATTCTGGAGCGAGTAGGAGATGTATCCTATCGTCTCGTTCTTCCGCCGTCGCTAAGCGAGGTGCATGACGTGTTCCATGTATCCCAATTACGATGGTATATCCCAGACCCGAGCCACGTCCTGGATCATTCGGAATTGGTTGTCGGTACCAACCTTTCGTATGAGGAACGGCCCGTGTCTATATTGGACCGGAGAGAGAAGATCCTCAAGAATAAGACTATCAAGTTAGTCCGAGTTGCTTGGGGTCATCACTCTTTGGGTGAGTCAACGTGGGAGCGTAAGGATGATATCCGATCGTGATATCCCGACTTGCTTGACTCGTGAGGTATAATGTCCTTCTTATGCCTCATGCCTTTGATTCCTTGCTTGCATGATTGATTGCTTGATTGATTGTCTAGTATAGCTTGCTTATTATTAGTATAGCTGGTCATTGTCCCTCTAGCCTCTTGATTAAATTCCGAGGACAGAATTCTTTTATGGTGGGTAGAGTTGTAATGCCTGTGGTTCGTATTACATATTATTGGAATACGTGTACGTATTTTATCTTGTATTACATAATTCCTTGCTTAGTTCTTCCTTCATGGCTTGGGTTATTCTTGGTTCGGGTTAGCTTGGTTCGGTTTGGGATTTGCTTTTGGTTCATCATGGACCAAAGGATGAACCCCCTACCTACCACCACCACTACCATTTATTAACCATTCTTCCTTCTCTCTCTTCATTACTCTTCTTCTATTTACTTCTTCACCTACCAGAGAGAGGGAGAGAGAGGTCTAGGCAAGTGCAACTTGCTTCATGGAGGAACTCCAATTTTATTGCTTCATTCTCTTCCTTATAGCATTCTAACTTATTTTAGAACTTGGCATTTTCACTTTCCATGGCTAGATTCTTGTAGATCTATATTTATATTATTTTTGGATTTCTTGGGTTTTGATCTACTTAATCTTGTTATTTTCGACTTTGATGGTTCCATGTTGTAGAGAATTTCGTTCTACCCCATTTTGACCTATGGAAGTTCGGATTTGGGCTCTGGATGATAGATTTATGCAGCTTGGAAGCCATAGCTTGTGGTGTACTTCTTCTCGAAAATTTGGAGAAGAAGCACAGTCCCGAGCCACATGGTAGCACTTGACCGCATGAACATTCATGCGGTAAGTCAGTTCCAACCGCATGCGCTATTGCCTTGACTTGACCGCATGACAAGTTCATGCGACAAGTATTCCTTCTCAGCCGTATGACTGAGGCCCAGTCCTTCCTGGCCGCATGGATTTCCAGCAACCCTGAGCCGCATGAACTTAACGCTCGCGAGCCGCATAGACCGCAGTCTCCCAGCCGCCTGGGTTTGCTTCCCTTGACCGCATAGTCATTGCTCCCCGCAGCCGCATGGGTTGCTCCTCCCCGGTCGCATGTACTTGATTGGTCAGCCAGCCGCATGGACCAATCCCCCGCCAGCCGCATGAGTTCCCTATCCTCCTGACCGCATATGTCTTGCCTTTCTCAGCCGCATGACTGAGTGGATCTCCGAGCCGTATATGACTGATACCCCTTTGACCGCATAAGCCCTTCCCTTTTTAGCCACATGCGCCTGACCCTGTTCAGCCGTATGGGCTGTTCTCTTCCAGCCGCATGAGATCATTCCTGGCCGTATATGCCTTAGCCGCATGGCTCTCCTATAGCCCTTTGTATTGATATTTTATTAGATATTTTACGTCCATTTTATATCCTTACGCCTTTTGTCATGAACTTGATAATCACGAATTTACTTGATATGTTTGGAAATGATAATTGAGCATGACATGACAGTGACCCGTAGTGGTGGACTCTTGACAAAGTACACTTGACATTATAACATAGCATGATATATCTTGATAAGCTGTTGCGACGGCTCCATGACATGACATGACCTGTATAAATGACCTGGACACCGTGGGCGATTGTGCTTGTACAAATAATTCAGTCCTGTCTTGCATCATGTCTAGGAGGGGACTCCTGAGTACCACAGTCAGGAGTACCCATTGATATGGACTAGGGCTAATAACTAGATTAATACATTAGTCATAAAGAGATCTCCCAGCTACAGGCAATCCCGTTACCTGGGCACGCCTTGGGATCTGTAGCCTGCCGTCAAGTAGGGCACATTTCCAGTATACTATCATGTGTTGCACCCTTCAAGCTACCTAAGGGTACATGCATTTCCTGGACGATTTACCCACCTGAATTTAACTCTAATCTTTCAATTCGGGTAACCTGGATGGTCTACAGGGCTTGTGGCTGTGGAATAATCTCGCTGTATCTTGTTAGTAATTAGGCTTGTGACAACCCTAGTTAGTTAAAGTATCAAGCCATAATTGTTGCTTGGCCGTGAAATGATTGAATGGAGTCTAACCAGTCTAGTCTGGTCCTGATCCTGTTCCAGGTTACTGCATGACCAGAATGCTTGTATTTATTTTACCGATAAATTGTGAGAATTCCAAGTTCTGTTCAGACGAAGGGTTACAACCCCGGTCCTTGTTTGGTTTACGGGTTGTAACCTGGTTATCTGAATAGTCCCATGGTTATCTCGTCGTATATCATCCTGATGTATTTTCTTTAATTCCAGTTTTTACCTTATTTATACTCTTGTGCTGATTGCTGGTTTTAGTTCCTAAGTGAAGCTTCCTTTGTGGCACTTGCTCTTTCTGGGATCTGACCCAGCTGGTTTTGTATGGCCAGATTTTGGAGCAGCTCCAGAGCATCTACCGACCTTCCAGCCAGATGGTGGCCACTAGACGGAACCCTGGCAACGAGTGGGTTATTTTTGGCTCTCCCACTCTATTGTAAAAATATTCTTTTGAGGCGTTTAATCGACGAGCACCTGTTTAGCTCAATTGCACTTACTTACTGTCTGCCTACGGGCTGTAACATGATTAACAAATCCTAGGGTTGATCATGTATGACTAAACTCTTGCTAGTCCTAACATTTTATAACGACTAGCTTCATGATCAGCTGAATATGTAATATTTGGGACGCCTTATTATGATCATACAGCTTGTAACATTTACTTATTTGCTTGTGATTGAGGCATTTGGCTTGTTCATGACCTTAGGAGACTGTTGGCTTGTAGTAAACCCTCATGTATCTAGACAGCCGTGACCGTATAGCGAGATGAAATCCATTTCATATACGTAGCTGGCTATGTCTGCCCCCGCTCTCCAGTATTCTGGTTCTGGGGCGTGACAAATAAGCAAAATCAAAACTGAACCGAATTGGCCCAAAATCGAATCAAACTGAACCTAAATCGGTTCGGTTTTTGGTTTATTCGGTTTATTCATATTTTTTGATTTTTTTGATTTTTGTGAGCTTTTTTTTGTTAATATATAGTAACTAAATATACATAGACATATTTAGTATATACCTATATATATTTAGTATGTACCTATAAATATTAATACTTATATATATAGTACACACACACACATATATATATATATAAATTAATTAATTAAATTTTCTTATTCGGTTTTCGGTTTTGGACCGAAACCGAAACTCAAAACCGAAACCGAAACCAAATAAGAAAATTTAGTATTTTCAAAACCGAAACCGAACCGAATTTTTTTAAAACCGAAAGAAACCACTTATTCGGTTCAGTTCGGTTCGATTTTCGGTCCAAAACCGAATAATGCTCGCCCCTAGGCGAATGCCATATTGACTGACAGGACTTGTCTGAATACGTCTCCGATGCTGGTATCCGAATCAGAAGTTGGTGACCCGGTTGAATGTGAATGCCAGTCGCATTTCTCATCTGAACTTTCAGGGGTCATTACGGGCGTAACGTACCCTAATCCACATCGGGTCTTGCTGTAGTAGTCCCGTGGTTTGCCAGCCGGGACTGGTGGTTTTAAAGGTAATCGTCGACCAGTGCCGTAATTCAAGCCTGGCGTAGTCTCCAGATCACACCCCCGTTTTTGCATGAGGTATTTGGATTGGGGGCTATAAAGATACAGAGGCAGTCTTCCGGGATCTGATTCGAGATCGACCTTCTCTATGGTGAAGGGCTGTGGATCATCCTTTCGACCGAAGATAATTGGATGGTCCCCTTCCTCGATTATGCGGTAAGCGTCTTCCACTGGAGTAAGCTGGTTTGCGGTGTAGACATTTGTCACCTGTGTGTTTAGGTGAGTGCCTATATCGTATTCCATAGCATACATTATACAAAGCTTATTAAGCTCGAGGTAGTTCAAAGATAGCCCTTTATTGATGAAGTAAGGTATCTTTTCTAGTGGGAATACATCATCTGCGAAGGGAACATCAGTGTGGACAGCCACATACTTGGCCAGTTCCGGTTCTTCTTCGGCCACCCCCTGTATAAATAAAGACTGAGAGGATGACCTGGGCAGCTTGATCATCAGGGGTTCTGTTTGTGGGGCCGAACGTGGAATTGTTGGCAAACTAGCGACCCCCAGTTTTATACTCGATGCCAGGCGTGGAGTTGTTGGCTCGCTAGAATCCTAAGACCTCGCATCGAGTTGACGATTCTTCTTGGAAAGGTGTATCGTCATTGGCTTGTCGGAGGGTTTGAGCTTCTCAGTTTGTGGCTGGCCGACTCTTGGCAGTCTGATTGTCAGTGGCTCCATTATGGGTCTTGGCACTTGGCCGGACCTTGGCAGCCGGATTATCATTTGTCCTCCTTGTGCCGAGAGGCTGATTGCGTCCTTACGCAGAGCGGTCGTATGGTGTACGGACTTTCCAGGTTTACGAGCTTGAAGGTGGATCGTCAGAGGTTCATCTGATCCTGAGGCCGTCTCAGTTCGAGCTTGTACATCTTCATCCAGGTGCCTCTTCGACTTCTCGTATAGGCAGGAGTCTGAGTAGTAGGATTCGACCCCTTTGAAGGTATCGATGTCGGCAAATTCTGTCCTCACGAAGCCGTGTTTGTCGACATACTTGAAGCACTGGTGCAGCATGGAAGGCACGATCATGTAATCGTGTATCCAAGGGCGCCCCAAGAGGATATTATAGGAAGTGTCCGCATCTATGACGTAACAGGTTACTTCTGACTGAAGATCGCCGATTTGGCACTTTAGGCGAATGTTTCCAATCGGGTAGCTCCTGCCCGAATTAAAACCGCTGATGGCGGTGCTTGTTGGTGTCAAACGATGCATAGGAATACGGAGATGATGTAACAGACTCTTCGGAATGATGCTTATGGAAGAACCAGGATCAATGTGCATCCGATCCACCTTTACGTCGCCGATGTATCCAGTGTAGTATAACGGGCGATCGTGCAGGTTAGTTTTGATGAGCATATCCTATGGAGTGAAGACAATATTGGGCATCGCTCATGTGCAAGCGCTATCTTGGAGATTTGCAGGTGGACTCTCTCCTGTGAGGTTGACATGAGCCAGATAGGCATCGGCATTCTGGAGTGCATCGCTCAAAGCTGCGCGAACATCCTTTGAGAGTCTCAGGAGCTCGTATAATAAAAATTTGGCCGATGTGTTAGCCAATTGTGCCAAGAGAGTCGGAGGGATTGGTCAAAGCGAGTCTCCTTCGGCCTAGGCTTATCGGTCGTCGGAGGCTAAGAAGGTCCTGGAGCGTCAGCAGTAGCTGGCTGATGATCTTCAGCCGAGTTATCAGCCACAGATTGGGATTGTGACCCAGATCGGGTAACGACAGTCGTGACTTCTTCGACATCTGTCGAGATTGTGCGGTAGGACCTGACTTTTCCACTCTTCTTATTGCGAATGGAAGGTGGTGTGGACTGAGTCACCTCAAGTACCAGGTCCGGATAGACCCACATGACCTCCCCCCGTGATGTGGTGAGGGGTACTAGACCAGTAGCCTGATCTCGAGGAGGTGGAAGATTAGCAATCTCTATTATCGCCAGAGGGATGGGTACCACACCGTCTTGAGTCTCTTTTGGAGGGAAGCTGCCAAATTATACGGACACCATGTTGGCCACTACGGTTACCTCCTCAAAATCGATGGCCAGAGCCTTCGAGTCGATGAGATGTTGAATGTATCGTTTCAATTGGTATCAGTCGTGTGTAGCATGGTGGACATAGCGGTGGTAATGGCAGTACTTTAGACTCTCCATTTCTGCCGACCGAGGTTCCCGTCTTGGTGGAGGGAGCTGAATTCTATCTCCTTGTATGAGCATGTCCAAGATGGGCTTGACATGACTGTCTTCGAAGGAGTAGGTCATTTGTGGCCATTATTTTTCTGCCTGTTTTGACTCAGGTTGCTGGGCTGTGTCGGCCACCATAGCCTGCTTGCCCTTGTTGTCCCGATTGTTGGTGGAGCTACCCCCATTGTTGTTGTTGGTATTAGGGCGCTTGTCCTTGTCCTCTCCATCCGAGATGTGCAATCCCAGTTGGCGAGCCTTCTTCAATCGTTCTTCGGCGCTAGTGGCACTGATGATAAACGTCTTCCAGTCCTTAAATTGAATTTCACCCATCCAGAGGCTGATTGTTGGAAGCAGTCTCTTTTGGCAAATTTCAATTAAGGAGGAATCCGGATTACCGAACGGCAACTTCATGGCGGTTTGGCGGAATCGCTCAATATAGTTCCTTGTCAGCTCTTTCTCCCCTTGAACGACGTCCATGAGGGTGGACATTATGATGTCATGTCCTACTTCGTAGAATCTCTCCAAGAACATGCGCTTGAAGCTGGCGAAGGAGTGGATGCAATTGTCTGGCAGGTTGCGATACCTGTCGAAGGCGACCCCTTCTAATGCCCTAATGAATAGTCGTATAAGGATGGCATCATCGTGGGGCAGATGGTCGGTAGTGACCTCGAAGTAAGTGATGTACTGACTTGCGGAGGTCTTGCCATCATAAGGATTGATGTTGAATGACTTATATCTTGGTGGGAAGGGGACATCCCTCCATGCAGCAGGATATGGTTGCCGTATCTTGAGGTCTTGGCAGTTTTCTCGGGCGTGGAACATGGCTCGGAGCTCCTGGACCTCTCTTCTTGCATCCCTGGCCTCGTCTGCAGCGGAAGGAGCCGACATTTCAGGAAGATTATTACCCGAGTTCGGTGCCGCTGAGTTCGAGTCAGCATTATCCACGGGACCCAAGTTTGTCTGGCCAGGCGTCCCTCCTTACAGAATAGGGAGGGCTGCTTTGATTTCGTCCACCGATTTGACCAAAGTCCGCAGTATGGCCTCCAGAGTGTCGATGCGTTGGCGATCACTGGGACCATCCTGTTCGTCGTTTGCCATGAATGACGTCTTGACATGAGTAGAAGTGGAAGGGACGGTGGATGACGTACACTCCGAATCATACCCCTGTAATGAGAAGTCATTGGGGTATGTGGGAATGTCTTCCTCTGGTTTGGACTCAGAAGGAACAGTACCCCTAGCTTCCGAGTTCGTCTCGTCTTGGGAATTATGGACGTCCTCGGGGACGTCGGGATTTGCTGTATCTAATGGAGGAGTTGTTTCCCCCAGCTCGTCTTCTTGGAACATCGGATTGTCGTAGAGGTTCGGAGGAGTGCTACCCCCAGTTCCAGCAACCCCCAGTGACGTGGACGATGAACCTCCCACTGTAGCAGATTTCGTCTTTGAACGGGTACCTTGGAAAACTCTGGTGGCGGGCAACCGCTTAGACGACAGTCTCTTAGTCATAGTGGTTGAAATCTTTGGGCTGGAAACATTTGCCTTCTTCCCTCTCCCATCGGCGAGGATTTTCTGAGCAGAGTTGCAGGAGACGACGGGAGGTGCCTCATCCTCTAATCATGGTTGTTGCAGTCTTTGGAAGACGGACTGCCGATCTTCTCGTACCGTCGTATTATTGCAACAGCAGTTGACAATGACTTGGGTGCAGTGACGTCCGTGGGAGGACTCTTTGGACCTCGAGGCCTCTTCTTTTTCCTTGCGTTTGTGGAGGATAGCCTCACGCAAGTTAGATGGGTCTGAAACGACCATGTTTGTTCCCGGGATTTTGGTAAACTTTTTGGGAACCACTCTGTCCGTTTGCCGTCGGGGGCTGGACTCGAGTGGTTCTGTACAACTTCCCATCAGAGGCCCGCATAACGGTATGTGGAACGCTCGGATGGTCAGAGGTCGGGCCAGCGGACTGAGCTCGCCAAGCTCGCGTTGCCCTAGACTTTTTTACTCTAGTGCGCGAGGGCACATAATAGAAAGAGTCTAAGTGGTGCTGGAGAGAGTCAGACATATTCTCTTGGACACATGAGAGATCAGGAGCATAGGAGAGGCGATCGAAGACTGAGCCGCGTCGAGCAGGCAGCATACGGCTAGAATCAATAGTCTTCATGTGGCTGGCAGTCGTAGCTGCATGGGCATTTTTCATGCGGTTGGAAGTCTCAGCCGCATAGGTCTTCTCCATGCGGCTGGAAATTTTGGCCGCATGAGTATTATGTATTTGGCTGGCAGTTTCGGCCGTATGGCCATCATGCATGCGGCTGGCAAGTTTGGCCGCATGAGTCTTCTTCTTGCGGCTAGTGCCTTTGTTCGGCTTCTTCCTGGAGCACATAGAATCACTCTTTGCCCCTGCAAGTCCAGCATCGTAGTGCTTTTCTCTGCCGGACTTGGGGACAGCTGGGTCTTCTATGGATTGAAGTGGGGCCGCATGAGAGTTGCCTTCGCCGTCTGGACAGCAGAGAGTACTCTGTCTAGAGCTTAGGAAGGAGCAAATAATTTTAGCCTCCACTTCCTGCTAGCCTTCTATGTGCGGGTTCGCTTCTGGACCGGGCCAACGCTTCCGTCGGAGAGTATTTCTTTAAACGCCTGTTGGTCGAAGCGGACGACCATCTTCTGTTGTGTGGAGCCAAGTTTGGCTGCATCCGATTGCATCACCAACTCCTCGGCCGTGGAGAAGTTTGTCCCCAGCAGAGTCGCCATCGTGTTTGCCATGAAATATAAAAGAACAGAACAATTATCGGAGGACTGGACTTTTACTTCACAATACAAACTCGCTTGTACAAAGAAAGCCTAGGGACCAAAACCTAGGTACAGAAATCTAAGTACAATTATTTATTTTAGATTCTGGGGGGTGACGGTAGAAGCTCGGGAAAGCGACGGCAGCTCTGCCTTACTCCTTGGACGATCGGATGCAGCCTTGGCTCCGGGGAAGATCTGCTTGGCGTTAATGAAGAAATGCTCTCTTTGCTCTCTCTCTCTTTAAGTCTCTCCAGGTGCTCTAGAGCTCTTCTAAAAGTGTCCTTCTTTGCAAGGGAATGGCACATTGTTATTTATAGGAGTGGGATGCAATCATTAGGGTTTGCAATGATTGCCTCCTTGATAAGTCGGCGGTTAAGGACCAATTAATCTGGGCCCTTCATTCTGATTGTAGCAAATCTAGGTAATTAATGTAGATTGCATCAAATCTCTGTGGGCGATAAATGTTGATTGCCATGAATTATTCGCGACTTGTGATGGCTTGCCACGTGTCTAATTTGCTCGATTTGACTTGATCTGGGCAATTATGGTGATTGCAATAAATCTGATTTTGTTAGGATTTGTTAGCACCCATGATTCCAGGAAGATAAGACTGCCACGTGTCTCAATCGTCGTGATAAGCGCCATATGTCCTCCATTGGGTCATCTTGGCAGAGCCGCATATGAGTGGGCGGCATGAGGATGAACGGCCGCATGAAGATGGACTGCCGCATGGGGATGAACAGCCGTATGAAGATGGGCAGCCGCATGAGGATAGGCAACCGCATGCTGACGGGCGGCCGCATAAAGGATGCAGTCGCATGAAGATGGGTGGCCGCATGAAGTAGGTGGCCGCATAAATACAGCAGCCGCATGCCTCGGGACTCGGTGGATTTTGCCAGCTGTGAAGAGATTTTCTCCTCTTCCCTAGGAACACGCCTTTATGTCAGTCATTATTGCGCCTTTATGTCAGAGCTGTCATTTGTCAGAGCTGTCAGCCGTCAGGACATTAAATGCAACCAAAGATGAAGGGAAGAGCTGTTGAAGGCCACGTGGCTCTGGGTCTCATGGAACTATCCGAGCCGCATAGACGCTTGAGCCGCATGGACCCCTCAGCCGCATGGGCTCTCTGAGCCGCATGGAGATCCTTGACCGCATAGACCTTTCTTTATTCTTTTTCATGCTTCTACATCCCCCTTCCATCTGTGAGGACTAGCAACTCCCAGCCTGTGGCCTCCACAAGCCACACAGAACAAGGATGGACGTACTGTAAAACCCCCCTAATTCATTAAAATATTTAAATTTAGTTTGTGTAGAAATTTGTGCTAAAATACATGTATGCATAATATTAGGAGAGTTAAATAATAGTAATAGCAAATACTTAGGTTAATTCACAGTATGGGTGCAAGTTTATATGATATATTTATATGTATATATGTATGTGTGTCTGTGTTGATTTATTAAGGTGTATATATTTATATATACATATATGTGGGAATATATGTGTATATAAATATATCTAAAATATTGAATTATTGAAAAGCATTTTAAATTAGAAATAATAAATAAAAATAGAATTTAGAAATTTAAATAAGGTAATAAAAAAATAGAAAATAGAATTTGAAACAAAAAGAAAAAAAAGAGTTTGTTGGCCGACCCAACCCGAAGGGGGCCGGCCCAAATTCTCATGCAACTGTTGTTACTTTAAAAAAAAAAACCTTTTTCCCACTTTAAGTGGACGAGCCCCTCACCCCTCATAGCTGCTGTAGCAGCACCCCAACCCGTGAGCACCAACCCATAGTAGCTATATTATAATCCTAGTAGTATTAGGTTAGCCCAAAACTTCTTATATATATAGCTTCCTCCACGGACCTCAAAACCCTAAACCTCAAAACCCCAACCAGTGTGCCAAGTTTGGATCGATTCTGAGAACGTCAATCGGAACCCCTTTTTGGCGGGCCCGTGACCCACTCAAACGGGCGATTTTGTACGCGGATCATCGAAATCCAAAATTGGACATACCATTGAGTTCCTCTCCTCAAACTGAATTCATAGACATGTAGTTTGACGACTTTAAATACCATAGACTTTGGCACGCATTTTGGTGCAAAACGGGTCTAACGGTGGACATCGTTTTGATCCAAAATTATGATTTTGCCTCTGTTCCAGAATTTGACTTTTGGACAGGCGTTTCCAAGGTATATCTTTTACACCGAGTATGTTTTTGATGTTTGTTTCAACATCCGAAGTTGTTTAGAGGTTGTGACATTTCTTGGTTGACATTGTGATTTCCTGGACTTGCCACTTTGCACCATCATACAAGATACCTTGCCACCTTACTCGGTGATTTATGTTTCCTTATTTTTCAGTTGTTATTTTTAGCATTTCTTATTTGTTAATATTATAAAACTGTGCATCCAAGTCAGACTTGGGTGCATACGACTCTATCGGTCGTTTTTCTCGCTTTTTTTTTCTTGCATTGACCTAGTCTAGTGACCACCCCTTAGTTGATGAGGTATCGGTATATCTCATACGGCCTTGATACTTGCTTTACCACGTGTTGTGAGTCACATGTAGGAAATGTACTCGCGTAGTCGGCTGGCCACCGATACGTATATGGCGTGCGACGGACAGGAGTGACTGCCAATAGAATTGCATGCTAGTAGACTTGGCAGTTACTAGAGGTTTCATGAGTCATGGATGTGACCCTACTAGGCATTGGGTAGGGAGAACAGTTTCCTTAACGTATGGGTCCCTTATGCACTTTCCCATTACTGATTCTGCTGGCCTCTGACATTCTAGGAATGTTAAGCTTTGAGGTCCCTGGTATCCTGTTGGGGCCTTACCTGAGTTACCTGCTCCTGAGCCATATGCCCATGCGTTGAAGGTCTGTTCTTAACTACATTATCACTATAGAACTGGTAGGCACCCTATTGCATGCATCCCTTTCTTATTATTATATTATCACAGTTACATGGCATAGTATTTTCTTGTTTCTTGTTACGTCCCTCTGAGGAACTGGTTATCTCTCCGGGATTAGACGACTTTCCACAGGAGTACGGAGCGGCATTGGATTTAGCTTACATCGATGATGAGGCAGTTCCTGCTGATTTATAGTCTATTCCTTATTTGAGACATTAGTGGACATTATTTTGACCTCTCTTTTCTTTCTATTTTGCGGAGGTTCGACTCCGATCTTGTGAGACTATTGTTATAGCTATTTGGAGTGAGCATGTTAACCCGGCTATCTTTTGATACCCTTATTTATTATTTGGACTCTATTATCTTATGTGTTGAGCTGTGATGAGATTAGATTATATTATTCTGGCCTATGATTATTTTATTTACAGCTTATGTGCATATATGAGGATTCCATATATTGGAGTATTCTTCGTACATGTGCAGCTGGCATGTTCACGTACTTGGTCCTATGTATTTTAGGACTGGGGTGTTACATATTTTTGTGGTGGCCCATGTAGGTCAAGAAAATATTGTTGGGTCACATGACTGTGCCTAACAAGCCTGCATATAGGAATAGGAAATATCTCATCCAGAACTACTACTTCCTTCGACTTCCAACCTTTTCGAAACTTCCTTTATTAATTAATTTACCTCATATCTAACCTCTCCTAATATATCATATTCTTCTTTGTGCCAACAGTATAAATCTCATAAGTGGGCGCACTTCTTCCTTGGCCCCCACCTCTGGTGAAAAGGCTACCCCGGAGGGACAGAATCCTCCGATGACACCGGTGACACCATACCAACCAGGACCGTCGTAGCCTACAACGACACCGACGACGGTACACCCAGAGATCGTAGCACCCCAGTCAGCCAGGCTGGACAGGCCACTACCATGCCATCGGAAGGGAATGTACCACTGCCTCCACCACCACCATTCCCTCAGTAGTTTCTACCGTAGTCGGAACCTCAGATGCCTCCACCACCGACTGATGGAAGCCCTACTTCCCAATTTATGTACGCCACGATACAGGTCTAGTGGCAGCAGACTGAGCTGATGAGACAGACTATGATGACAACCTTGGCTAGACCTCCACTACCACCTCGAGTACCAGTACCAGCACCGGCTCTGCATCCTTATGAAGGTTCTATCAAGAATTTTACGGATATGAACCCCAAGGCCTTTAGAGGAACGGAGAAGCCACTAGAGGTGTCACAATGGCTTATTAGTACAGAGAAGCTACTGAAGGCATCCCAGTTGCCAGCTCGAGATTGGAAGACAGCAGTGGACCTACTGTTAGAAGATAATGCTCACCACTGGTGGAAGGCAAAAAAGAGGCGGTTAGGCACTGGGATCACCTGGATGCAGTCCTATGATATATTTTATGAGAGATTCTTCCTTATTCATGTTCGAGTTGGTCTCTACGAACAGTTCCTTCATCTGAAGCAAGAAAATATGACAGTTGATGAGTATGACTCAGAGTTTAATCGCCTGAGTAGATTTGGTGCGGGATTAATCCCGATAGAGCTAGAGAAGGCAAGAAGATTCCATTAGGGGCTCGCACCAGAGCTCAAATCTTATACGACTACCCAGTCTCGAGTCTTCCATTCAGCTGTCTTGGAAGAAGCTCGTGCTCGGGAGATTCTTCGTAAGGAGCAACAGCAGACATCGAGGCGCCATATACCAGTAGTTACGCCAGCCTGAGCTACTCAGAGTGGACCTATCAGGAGGCCTACAGGACAGTTCCAACAGAGGCCCATACCTTATCAGAAGCCCACCTGTAACTATTGTGGGAAGTAGGGACACCTCTTGAAGGACTGTCGAACCCGACTTGGAGCATACTTGAGATGCGGGTCAGGACAGCACAAGGTGAAGGATTGTCCGGAACAGCAGTCTTTAGTTTATGCTCAGCAGAACCCGAGACCAACAGCCCCAGTACTTCTAGCACCTTGGCTAGCGGCAGGACACCTCGCCTACCATTACCACCCCAGTCAGCACAGTTCGAGAGGGCCAGAGCTCAGGGCCCTGGACAGAATTATGGGTAGGTATTCTCTCTAGCAGTTGAGGATACAAAAGTAGAGACAGAAGCAGAGGTCATAGCAGGTATGGTTTTAGTTGCTTTATTTCCTGTCATTGCGTTATTTGACACTGGAGCCACTCATTCATTCATAGCCACTAGTTTTGCCACTAGACATAGCATTCCCATCACACCCTTTTTTAAGAATGTTAGAATCCTCACTGGAGGAGGAGTTGTACCTGTTAGTGGTGTTTGCAGACTTTGCCTTGTAGTGATATGTGGTAAAGAGAGATGAGAGCACGACTTTTTGTATTCCCTATGCCTACATTCGATGTGGTCCTCGAAATGGATTGGTTGAGCCAGCATTTCGCTCTTATAGACTGCCATAGGGGCAGTATTATCTTTAGGCCACCGAACATGACGGAGTTCGAATTCACCAAAGAAAAAGGAGAGAGTTGTGATGCACCTACATTGGGGACTCATATGATGATGCAGGACACCCCTCAGCACCCAATCATTACTGAGTTCGAGGATGTATTCCCCGAGGATTTACCAGGACTGCCACCTGAAAGAGATATTGAGTTTTCTATTGAGCTTATCCCCGGAGTCGAGCCCATTTCATCGTGAGTGTATCGTCCGGCACCCAAGGAGTTGGAGGAGATGAAGACACAGATTGATGACTTGTTGGAGAAAGGCTTTATTCGTGCCAGTGCGTCACCATGGGGAGCGCCCATTCTTTTTGTGCCTAAGAAAGACGAGACAGTGCGCATTTGCATCGACTACAGAGCTTTGAATGCAGTGACAGTGAAGATCAAGTATCCCTTGCCGCGTATAGACGATCTATTTGATCAACTGAGTGGTGCAAAAGTATTCTCCAAGATTGACTTACGATCGGGCTATCACCAACTGAAGGTTCGGAAGGAAGATATTACGAAGACGGCTTTTCGATCAAGGTATGGACATTACGAGTTCTTGGTTATACCTTTCGGTTTGTCCAACGCTTCCGCAGTCTTCATGAATTTAATGAACAAGATCTTTCACCAGTACTTAGACAAATTTGTAGTCATTTTCATAGATGATATCTTGATTTACTCCAAGAGTCAAGAGGAGCATAAGCAGCATCTAAGGATTGTTTTGGGGACGTTAATGAATGAACGACTTTTCGTGAAGCTTAGCAAGTGTGAGTTCTTCCTCAAGAAGGTATCATTTTTGTACACATTATTACTGGAGACGGATATCAGTAGATCCAGAAAAGATCACAGCAGTCAAGGCATGGCCCGCTTCCACATCAACTTTCGAGGTAAGAAGTTTTCTTGGACTTGCGGGTTATTACCGAAGGTTTGTAGAAGATTTCTCTCGTATAGCGGGGCCTATGACTCGACTCACTTGCAAGGATCAGGAGTTTGTCTGGATAGATGAGTGTCAAGCCGCTTTTGACGAGCTGAAGAAGCACCTGACCACGGCACCGATCTTGACACTACCATCGGGACAAGGAGGATTTATAATCTACAGTGATGCATTCGGGAAGGGATTAGGATGTATATTGATGCAACATGGTCGTGTAGGAACATATGTATCTAGACAGTTGAGAGTGCACAAGAAGAACTATCCAACCCACGATCTAGAGCTCGCAACGGTTATCTTTGCTTTGAAGTTATGGAGACACTACTTGTACAAAGAGAAGGTTGATATCTATACTAATTATAAGAGCCTCAAGTACGTGTTCACATAAAAAGAGTTGAATATGCGACTGCGACATTGGTTGGAGTTGATAAAGGATTATGAGATCAAGCTACATTATCATCCGGGCAAGGCTAATGTCGTGGCAGACGCATTAAGCCGTAAGCCTATGGCACACTTCTTGACTATGCGGAAGGAGTTGATTAGAGACTTGCAGTAGCTTGTTATTGAGGTAGTATTGCCTTGAGCAAATGGCGTGTTAGCCAATCTCCAAGTACAATCATCATTAGTAGAGAGGATCAAGGCGGCATTACCTACAGATGCTAGATTCTGACGACTTCGAGAGAGGACCGAAGCAGGAGAGCAGACGGGATTGAGGATTCATCCCGATGGGACACTGCGATGTGGGGATCGTATTTATGTTCCTAATGGAGAGCTATGGCAGGAGTTGATGGCAGAAGCACACAGTTCAACTTACTCTATTCATCCCGGAGGAACTAAGATGTACCGGGACTTACGACAGTATTATTGGTGGCACGGAATGAAGCGAGAGAGAGCTCGTTTCGTGGCCAAGTGCTTGGTATGTCAACAAGTGAAGACGGAGCACCAGAGGACAGCTGGTCTGGTGTAGCCGCTACCCATTCCCGAGTGAAAGTGGGACCACATGACGATGGACTTTGTCACGGGGTTTCCTCAGAGTCCGAGTGGACGAGATGCAGTATGGGTGATTGTTGATAGGCTTACCAAATCAGCCCACTTCTTGCCTTTTAGAGTGGGACAGTCCACAAAAGTTTTGGCGGATATGTATATGAAGCAAATAGTGAAGCTACACGGGGTACCAGTTAGCATCGTGTCGGATCATGACTCGAGGTTCACCTCGCACTTTTGGAGGAGTATACAAAAAAATTTGGGTACGCATTTGAAGTTTAGCACAGAGTACCATTCGCAGACAGATGGCCAGTCAGAGCATACTATTCAGACGCTGAAGGATATGTTGAGAGCGTGTATGCTTAAGTTTTGCGGATCTTGGGAGGACCACCTTCATCTTATGGAGTTTTCCTACAACAATGGCTATCAAGCGAGCATCCAGATGGCTCCGTTTGAAGCATTGTATGGTAGGAAGTGTCGATCTCTTGTCTGTTGGAGCGACATCGAAGAGTGACAGATATTGGGACCCAAGTTGGTTTTGAGCACAGTAGAAAAGGTTAAGAAGATATAAAACCACTTGCGAGCAGCGCAGGATCGACAAAAGCAGTGGGCGGACAATCGTCGTCGACCTTTGGAATTCAAGGAAGGCGACCATGTTTTCTTGAAGATATGCCCCACTAGAGGCACGATTCGATTCGGAGGACGTAGCAAATTGAGTCTAAGGTACATCGGGCCATTCGATGTAGTGGAACGTGTTGGAGAGGTTGCCTATAGATTTGCCTTGCCACCGTCGCTAGAGGGAGTGCATGACGTATTCCATGTAACTCAGCTAAGGATGTACGTGGCGGACGGCAACCATGTGCTTGATCACTCTGAGATCACAGTTGGACCGAGCTTGTCGTACAAAGAGCAACCGGTAGGCATTCTTGATCGTCAAGTGAAGGTATTGCGGAATCAATCTATTCCATTGGATCACGTGGCTTTGAAGCATCACTCGCCAGGAGAGTCTACTTGGGAGCGCGAAGACGACGTTCACAACCGTTACCCGCATTTGTTTGACAACCAAGGTATGTCTTGCACATGATAGTCTTTATAGCATCTTGCATTGCATAACATTACACTCGACCCCTACCAGAGTCTAATTTCGAAGACGAAATTTCTTTAAGTTGGGTAGGATGTAAAACCCCCATAATTTATTAAAATATTTAAATTTAGTTTGTGTAGTAATTTGTGCTAAAATACATGTATGCATAATATTAGGAGAGTGAAATAATAGTAATAGCAAATATTTAGGTTAATACACAGTATGGGTGCAAGTTTATATGATATATTTATATGTATATATGTATGTGTGTTTGTGTTGATTTATTAAGGTGTATATATTTATATATACATATATGTGGGAATATATGTGTATATAAATATATCTAAAATATTGAATTATTCAAAAGAGTTTTAAATTAGAAATAATAAATAAAATAGAATTTAGAAATTTAAATAAGGTAATAATAGAAAAATAGAAGATAGAATTTGAAAAAAAAAGAAAAAAGAAAAAGAGTTTGATGGCCGACCCAACCCGAAGGGGGCCAACCCAAATTATTAAGCAACTGATGTTGCTTTTAAAGAAAAAAGAAAAGAAAAACCTTTTCCCCCACTTTAAGTGGGCGGGCCCCTCGGCCTTCATAGCTGTTGTAGCAGCACCCCAACCCGTGAGCACCCGTGAGCACCAACCAATAGTAGCTATATTAGAATCCTAGTAGTATTAGGTTAGCCCAAAACTTGTTATATCTATAGCTTCCTCCACAGACCTGAAAACCCTAGACTCCCAAAACAAAAATTGCGGCAGAACATCCCCTCTTCGTCTACGAGTTTATTTCACCAGCAACGAAGTTGTGTGCACGATGAACGGAGCATCGAAAGTCAGCCGTACGTTATTCACATAACAGTTTTCCTACTCAAGGTACCCTACTTCCCAACAACGTAACTTTTTACTCGTAACATCGATTTTTGATCCGTAAGATTTTCAGGAAAGTAGACTTGACCCTCTTAGAGATCCACCTGATGGATTTCGACATGACCATCTAACTGGTTCAAAAAATCAAACCGAAGATAGAAAAAAAATCAAATTTTCTGGACTGTTAAAACCAATTCTAAACGACAACTTGTCGGCCAATTTTTTTATTGTACATTAAAATTTTGTAAAAACTAATTGAAAACAGTAAAAGACAACATAATCGAGATCGCAACGCATCTTCTGGATCGTCGATTCGATTAACGTGTAAAAAGTAAATTGATGTTGAAATTGGAGGAAAAACTGTGTTAAACATATATAAAAATTCTAAAAAATTTCTCGATAGGCATGCGCCCCAACAAACTGGGTGACGTAGTCGCGCGCTCAGTTTCATCGCGTGTGCGCAACAAAATCAGTCTGTATCCGTCAAGATACCCCTATATCGCCAATTTGTAAACTTTGCCCTAACTTCGTGTATAGTCGTCGGATCGAGACGAAACGTACGCCAACAGGTCCGAATCAAAATTTTCGTCCAGCGTGCCAAGTTTGGATCGATTCTAGGAAGGTCGATCGGAACCCCTTTTTGGCGGTCCCGCGACCCACTCAAACGGGCGATTTTGTACGCGGCTCATCGAGATCCAAAATTAGACATACCGTTGAGTTCCTCTCCTCAAACTAAATCTGTAGACATGTAATTTGATGACTTTAGATACCATAGACTTTGGCACATGTTTCGGTGCAAAGTGGGTCCAACGGCGGACATCATTTTGATTCGAAATTATGATTTTGCCCCCGTTCCAGAATTGGACTTTTGGACAGGCGTTTCCTAGGTATATCTTTTACAATGAGTATATTTTTGATGTTTGTTTCATCATCCGGAATTGTTTAGAGATTGTGACATTTCTTGGTTGATATTATGATTTTCTGGACTTGCCACTTTGCACCATCAGGCAAGATACCTTGCCACCTTACTCTGTGATTTATATATTCTTATTTTTCAGTTGTTATTTTTAGCATTTCTTATTTGTTAATATTATAAAACTGTGCGTCCAAGTCACACTTGGGTGCAGGCGACTCTATCGGTCGTTTTTCTCTCTTTTATTTATTTCTTTCTCTTGCATTGACCTAGTCTAGTGACCACCCCTTAGTTAATGAGGTATCGGTATCTTATATGGCCTTGATACTTGATTTACCACGTATTGTGAGTCACATGTAGGACACGTACTCGCGTAGTCGGCTGGCCACCGATACATATGTGGCGTGCGACGGACAGGAGTAACCTGCCAATAGAATTGCATACTAGTAGACTTGGCAATTACTAGAGGTTTCATGAGTCATGGATGTGACCCTACTAGGCATTGGGTGGGAGAACAGTTTTCTTAACGTATGGGTCCCTTATGCACTTTCCCGTTACTAATCCTGCTGGCCTCTGACATTCGAGGAATGTTAAGCTTTGATGTTCCTGGTATCCTGATGGGGCCATTGTAATGACCGTAGTTCATATTACGTATTTTGGTATACATGTACGTATATTGCATGACTCATTGCATGGTTTATGGCTTGGTTCGGTTCGGTTTGCATGGTTTGGCTCCGCTTGGTTTTCATGTGAACCAACCCCCACCTACCACCCTCTTTTCCTTTATTAGCCGCCCACTCTCACTCTCTCTCCTCATTACTTTTCTCCATTACTTCTTCTTCTTCACCATTACTCTCCACCTACCAGAGAGAGAGAGCCTAGGCAAGTGCAGCTTGCGTCATGCAGGATCTCTGTTTTTATTGTTCCATTCTCTTCTCCACGAGATTCTAAGACACTTTAATACTTAGTATTTTTAATTTCTATGTTCAATTTGTGTAGATCTAAGCTTGTTATATTTTTTAGATTTCTTGGGTTTCGATCTATCTAATCTTGTCATTTTCATGTTTTGATGGTTCTATATTGTACAGAATTTGATTCTGCCCTATTTTGAACTATGGAAGTCCGGATTCTGACCTTCGATGAAGGGTCTATGGAGCTTTGAAGCTATGGCTTTCCATAGTTCTTCTTCTCGGACAAACGGAGAAGAAGAACAGTTCTCAGCCGCATGGCAGCATTAGCCGCATGACTTTCATGCGACAAGTCTCCATTGCCGCATGGCATATTTCGCCGCATAAGCCCCTGAAATCCTTAGCCGCATGTCTCCTGGCAGCTTCAGCCGCATAGCATTTCTTGGCTCCTGAGTTGCATAAAACCCATCCTCCCTGAGCCGCATGAGACCCCTTATCCGCATGGCTTGACTTAGCCACATAGCTATCATTTGTCCCAACCGCATGAAGTCATTTCTCCCACAGCCGCATATGCTTGTTGTCCCACAGCCGCATATACTCGCATCTCCTAGCCGCATGAGCTTGCTCCCCCGTAGCCGCATATGCGCGCACCTCTGAGCTGCATGAACCATTTTCTTCCAGCCGCATGCACCCCTTTCTTTTCCAGCCACATGAGCCCGCAGCCGCATGAGCCCCTGTTGTGAGCCCTTAACCCAAAATCTCCAATTATTTTTATTTATCTTTATTTATAAAATTTTGTTGATTATTAATTATTGCATATTTGTTATTAAATAATCAGTTATATATGTAATACATATATATATTAGCACTTAATGGTAAATAATATGGGAGAGAGGGGTTTCTTCCCAAATATTCAAATGAGAGGGACTTATAGGGAAGTTGTGATTCAAACCCCAACAGTTTCATACGAATTCATATGCCCTTTACAATCAGATCTTCAATTCGAAAATGTAGCAATTTCAAATCCTTGTGAGCAAAACCAAATACTTTTAAATTCAAATTCTCTCTATCTAATTCCTCATTCTGGTCGACCCCTTTATAGGGCTAAGCTTGCGAATCAATTCAAATTATATAAGAGATTTCCTCCAAAAATTCTATTGGATCGAGAATCATCCCAAATTCGATTTAAATCAATTCTCCTTATCTCCTCCGATCTTCAAACCCTAGTGTATATATGAGAGGACGAGCAGACCCCTTGCATCTCTGAAAACCCTACCAGCCTATTCCCCTCTTTGCAAGAAACCAGGAAGGAAGCAAAGGAATACCAGCCAATATCGAGAGATAGATCAAAGTTGTTATCAACATCAAAAAAGGTACCATCCTCTATCTTGAAAACTTGAAGTTCCTATTATTAGTAAAACTTGAACCTAGGAGTTTTAAAGAAAATCTGGAGTTGTACTATTAAAAATACACATGGAGAATCCTTGGGCATTGCACAGGCCTATATTAGAAGGGGGAGGGTATCTATGAGAACCATAAAGTATGGGTAGACATCAGTTGAGCAAGATTATGGGCCATCTTCCAGATTTGATACTGACATATATGTCAAGGCTACTAAGTACTTATCAGATACTGAAGAATTGGTCTTGCTTTCAGATTCGAACTGACACATGACCTTCCTTGTATCCAGACTTATGGACCTCCCTAGTATCCATTAGACATTGATAGGTAACCTTGAGACCCTAATGTATCTTAACCGATTATCCTTTTAATGTGTGCCAGTTGATTTATCTTCAACCATAGGGATAACTGACACATAGCCCAAGGAAAACTAAGGAAAGGTTAGCAAGCAACCTTGTAGTACGAAGGACAGAACCATGTGGAGATCTCAGGACATGTAGAAAGTATCGTACAGTAAGGGACACAGGAAAGGAGTATCAGGAATTGAGAGTGTAGGGGATTAGGAAGTTAAGACCCATGTATTAGAGTTAGTGTCTCCCTTGGAAACATCCAGTTGCTCAGTCACATGAGTTCATGTTCTGTCCATATGGGGGTGGGACTATGGGGTTACATCCTTACCTTGTTCAGCAGAGCAAATTGATTATGTCCACTTCACCCTTGATTTTAGCCTACACTTGAAGGAGCCAGGTTGCAGCCATTGGCCTTGTTCAGGTTTTGAACATCTTCTGCACTACCCAGGAACCCCTACATGTCATGGCATGCCTGCATCCATTCATGCCACATTAGATATCCTACACCCTTCCATCACCATACCGATACAATTTTGGTATCAAAACATGTGTATCATACTGTAAACACTATCTTGCAAATATCAATTACTTCACAAATTCATTTCACTGTATCCTACTTGTAGTATCAGAACCCTATAATTGCCCTACATGTCCCAATTGTATGGATGCCCTGCATGGCCCAACTGTTCAGATCCTGATATAAGTTTATTCGAGCCTATGATGCATCTGTCATGTTCCTTGTTGATTTGCATTCCCATTTAGTCACTTCCCTATGGTTGAGATGGTATTGCCCTTATTACATGCTGCCCTGCATATCAGATTACATGGCCTGCATTCACTTGAATGTATCCTGCATATCCAAGGTACTAAATACTGCATTCTTGAGTACAAAAGCAGGACAAATGTATGAGAATGGATCAAAGTCAGGAAGAGTATAGGAATAAAAGTATTAAGGTTACAAAGATTATTAAGGATGTTGGGTTGTGAGTGTACAATGCAGGAGCGCCTGTATGGACCAGAGGCTATCCTAATGTCAGTATCCAGAGTAGTAAGGGTTCGGGTTTCTGGTACTAACTGGTTTCGTACCAGACCACACCCGACACTAGGTTGTATGTGGGTAGCAGATTTACCTCATATCAGGTATATTAATGTACCGAGATTTTACATTAACACATCTAGTCATATACCATGTATCAGTTAAACACCTGTAGAGGGCATGACATAGAGACACAGAGATGTGCAATAGCATATCCAAATGCTTATAGGAGTTGGATACCTGTCCTACAGACAATACCAAGACAAAAATCTAATACTCGAGATATAGAAACAGTAGGCTAATATAGGACCAGTGGCTATATAATCCATAAGGTAATTAGTTTATGCTTTTATAAGACAACTTAGCAAATAAGAAAGGGTCGAGTGCAAAGGTATTCATCTTGTGTACAACTCCTATTCATACAATAACAGTCCCTTTAAGCATGGGTTAAAAGATAAGGGTGCATCCAAATGGATATTAAGACATATTTTGGCATAGGAATGCAGATATGGGTCAAGATAGGATATGGGAAAAGTGAGAGTATTGTGAGGTGGCAGTTTACAGACATAGGTAATAAGAGTTGCAATAGCAAATTTGAATGGTATGCATACCCATTAGGTAAGAGCAAAACAGATGACCTATCAATCTAACTAGTGTACAAGAAGAAAAGGAAATGGTCTAGAAACCTAACAAAATGGATAAATAGGTTGAAATTTTCTTTTATTACCTTATTGACACTGTGTACTCTAAAAATAGGCTACTTGGACATCGATACAGATTCTCGACCCGTATCCTCAGCGCAGGATCACCAGGCAAGTATACCTTGCCAACTTGTATAATACAATTTATATACATGTTCGTTATCTCGGTTTGTAAACCCCCATAATTTATAATTGATTTTTTAAATTAAATTAATTTTTGTTATGCCTTTCATTAGATATGGTATTTGCTACTAGCGTAGAGTATATTAAGTATGTTGCATATATATATATATATATGTGCAGGTTTCGTATTTCTAATAAATAAGGATAATAGAATATATGATTTTTAGGAATTTATTTGTAATTTTTGAGAATTTATTGTTAGCTTAAAATATATATAGATATATATTCATACTTTGATATATTAATATATATATATATATATCTATATATAATATATATATATATTATATATATATATATATATATATATATAAATAGTTATAATTGTAAATGTGTAAAAAAAACAAAGGAGCCCGACCACACCCAGCAAGGGCGGGCCAGACTGTGGCATCGTAGGTGGAGATTAGAGATTAGTGGTTAAAGAAAAGAAAAAGAGAAAAAAAAGTATATAGCAACCCACCCACATAGTGGAAGGGCCCCACCCTCTATTATGCTTGCTGCTGTAGGAAGCAAGCTAGCTCGGAGAAAACCCCACCAACCAGATAGGAATAAAATAGTTGTATTATAAAACCTATTAGAATTAGGTTTCGGCAATTCTTGTTATAAATGTAACTTTTTCCACAAGCCTCAAAACCCTAAACTTCCAAAACAAAGTTAAGGCTGATCATACCCTCTTCGCCTACGAATACATTTTACCAGCGACGGAGCTTGAGCACAACGAACGGAGCATCGGAAGTCAGCCCCGCGTCACCCACGGAGCAGTTTTCCTACTCAAGGTACCCTACTTCCCTACGACGTATCTTTTAACTCGTAGCACCGATTTTTGATCCGTAAAATTTTCTAGAAAGTAGACTTGACCTTCTTCGAGATCCTCCAGGTGGATTTCAAAAACAACCCATCGACTTGCTCCAAAAATCGAGACAAAGTTGAACAAAATCTGTTTTCTGTAATACTATAAAACTGTTTTAAAATGATAACTTGTCGGCCAATTTTCTTGCTGTACAGTAAAGTAATGTAGGAACTAATTGAAAACAATAAAAGACAACATAACCGAGATCGCAACGCATCTTCTGGGATCATCGTTTTGATTAGCGTGTAAAATGTAGATTGATGTTGAAGTTGAGGAAAAACCTGTGCTTAGTTATATTAATTTTCTGAATTTTGTTCGATATGGAGGGCGCTCCGACAAACCGAGCGACGTGGTCGTACGATAAATGCATCAAAAGGCGAGTATAGATGTCGCTGACGTGTGGGAACTGACGGAACTCAGTTTTGTTGCGTATGCGCGACGGAATCAACACGTATCCATCGGGATACCCACGTATCGGCGATTTACAAACTTGTCCATAACTTCGTGTACAGTCGTCGAATCGAGATGCAACTGGCGCCAACAGGTCCGAATCGAAATTCTGGTCCTGTATGCCATGTTTGGTTCGATTCAGAGAAGGTCGAATCGGAACCCCTTTTTAGCGGGCCCGCGACCCACTCAAACGGGCAAATTTATACACGGCTCATCGAAATCCAAAACTGGACATACCGTTGAGTTCCTCTCCTCAAACTAAAATTGTAGACATGTAGTTTGACGACTTTAGAGACTGTAGACTTTGGCACACGTTTCGGTGCAAAGCGAGTCCAACGACGGATATCGTTTTGACCCAAAATTACGATTTTGCCCCTGTTACAGAATTTGACTTTTGGACAGGCATTTCTTAGGCATATCTTCTTCATCGAGATCTTTTTGATGTTTGTTTCAGCGTCTGGAGTCATCTGTGATTTGTAAATTTGGTGCTGACACTTGCTACTCTGGATTTACCCTTCTCGCACCGCAGGCAAGATACCTTGCCACTTTACTCTGTGATTATTATATTCTTATTTTCAGTTGTTATTATCAGCAGTTATTTTCTTGATATCATAAAACTGTGCATCCAAGTCACAATTGGGTGCAAGCGACTCTATCGGTCGTTTTACTCGCTTTATTTATTTCTCTGTATTGACTTAGTCTAGTGACCACCCATTGATATTGAGGTATGGTATATCACGTACGGCCTTGACACTTGCTTACCATGTGTTGTGAGTCACATGTAGAACACGTATCCACGTAGACGGTTGGCCACCGATACGTATGGTGGTGCGACGGATAGGAGTAACTGCCAATAGAATGCATGCTAGAAGACTTGGCAGTTACTAGAGGTTCATGAGTCATGGATGTGACCTACTAGGCATTGGGTGGGGAGAACAGTTTCCTTAACGTATGGGTCCTTAGCACTTTCCTATTACTGATACTGTTGGCTCTGACATCGAAGAATGTTATGCTTTGAGGCCCTGGTAGCCTGATGGGGCCACACCTGAGTTAGCTACTGAGCCAGATACCCATGCGTTGAAGGTCTGTTCTTAACTGCATTATCAGTAGAACTGGTAAACACCATATTGCATGCATCCTTTTTTTATTATATTATCACAGTTATATGGCATGGGTTTTCTTGTATCTTGCTACGTCCCTTGAGGTAGTTATCTTTCCAGGATTAGACGACTTTGCAGGAGTACGGGTGGCGCTGGATCCATCTTACATCGATGACGAGGCAAGTCACTACTGATTTCTAGTTCATTCTATATTGAGACATTAGTGGACATTATTTTACATCTCTTTCTATTTGCGGAGGTTGGACTCGATCTGTGAGACTATTTTTCATAGCTGTTTGGAGTGAGTATGTTCACCGGCTATCATTGGATACTCTTATTTATTTATTTGGACTCTATTTTCTTCTGTGTGAGCTGTGATGAGATTAGATATGTTATTGGCCTGTTATTATTTATTACAGCTTATGTGCATATTTGAGGATTCCATATATTGGAGTATTCTTCGTATAGTGCAGCTTGCATGTTCACGTACTTGGTCCTACGTATTTTGGGACTGGACATTACACGTTTTGTGGTGGCCCATGCAGGTCGACATTAATATTGTTGGATTACATGACTGTGCCCAACAAGCCTGCATATAGGAATAGGAATATCTCATCCAGAACTACTACTACCTCTTGACTTCCAAACTTATCGAAACTTCCTTAATTATTCGGTTTACTTCATATCTAATCTTTCCTAATATCAACTTATCTTTCTCGTGCCAACAGTATGCATTTAAGAAGTGGACGCACATCTGCCTTGGCCCTCACATCTGGTGAAGAGGCTACTCCGGAGGGACAGAATCCTCCCATGACTTCAGCGACACCATACCAGCCAGGACTGTCGCAGCCTACTATGACACCGACGACGGAATACCCAGAGATCGCTGCACCTCCAGGCTGCCAGGCTAGACAGACTACTACCATGCCACCGGGAGGAAATGTACTACTGTCTCTACCCCCACCATTCCCTCAGCAGTTTCCCCCACAGTCGGGACCTCAGATGCCCCCACCACCGACTCATGGGAGGCCTACTACTCAGTTTATGTATGCCATGATGCAGGCTCAATGGCAGCAGACTGAGCTGATGAGACAGACGATGATGGCAGCAATGGCTAGACCTCCACCACCACCTCCAGCACCAGCACCAACACCGGCTCTGCATCCTTATGAAGGCTCTATCAAGAATTTCACAGATATGAACCCTAAGCCTTTTAGAGGAATGAAGAAGCCATTAGAGGTGTCACAGTGGCTTATTAGTACCGAGAAGCTACTGAAGGCATCCCAGTTGCCAGCCCGGGATTGGATGACAGCAGTGGACTTACTGTTAGAAGACAATGCTCACCACTGGTGGAAGGCGGAAGAGAGACGACTAGGTACTGGGATCACTTGGAAACAGTTCTATGATGCGTTTTATGAGAGGTTCTTCCCTATTCATGTCAGAGATGGTCTCTACGACCAGTTCCTTCATCTGAAGCAAGGGAATATATATATATATATATATATATAATATATATATATATATATATATATATATATATTTATATTTATATATATTTATATATATATATATATATATATATATATATATATATATGGAAAACGTCACTTTTAAAGGCCAGGAAAAGGAGAAATTATTAGATGGTCTGGGCTCACCACCTGGCTATGATGAATGGTGAGCCCGACCAATAAGTTTTTGACATTTGGCAAAAAAATTTCACTACCACAAAATTCACTGCAACCATTCTCTAAAAGCTATTCTTTTACATGTATTGGCGACATAAGTTTTAGTACGTCACAAAATCTCAAAAAATTACTAGCGAGAAACCAAATATCAATTCTGCCAAAAACTATCTATATATCGTGACATCAACATGTCGCAGAACAATACTGTACATTTGGCGACATGTTTCTGTGTGTCGCAGAATGACATCATATATTTGGTGACATGAGTATGTGTGTCGAAGAAAGATACCACACATTTGGCAACATGTGCCCATGTTGGAAAATGTATTTCCAAATTTTTTTGGCAAGTTATTTGGGCACATCAAAAAGTGATCAGGCTATCCCATTTCTGGCAGTCCAGTTAAAATTAGGACTGCCACAATTTCTCGCAGTCCTAGGTACTTTATGGACTGCCAGAAAATGTGGCAGTCCTGCATAAACACGAAATGTACTGCCAGACCATAAAGTCCCATTTCTTGCAACCCATAAAAGACCTAGGACTTCCAAAAATGGGATGTGCCTTGATCACTTTTTGATGTGCCCATATAACTTACCATTTTTTCCAATTCTGAAACACTTGTTTCATTCACACAAAATTTCCCCCTCTATCAAACCCTTTTATTAATGATCTTTTTTTTCTCTCTCTCCCTCTTATTTGAAAACCAAATTTCTCTTCTTATTCTTGTCTCCTCTTTATTCTCTTTCTCAATGTCCTCCTTTATCAGTTCAGACTTCAACAAAATCCTTTTTTTTTCCCACAGCCTCCATTGCCGCCACTAGAAGCTCCACAAATACAAACATATTATTTCATCATGCCCTATCTTTGAACCCAAACTAAAATGACCGACCAACCAACCCTGCTGTATTCGGGTCCATGTCGGAGAAGAGCAAGCAAGTGTCCATGTCGGCACCGATGCAAAGTCCTCGCCGATCCTGGACAGCGGGAAAGGATGCAAGATGTACGACATCGACGGGAAGGAGTATCTCGACATGGCGGCCGGGATCGTCGTTAACTCCCTGGGCTACTGCGATCCCGACTGGGTCTAGGCGGTGGCAGAGCAGGCCGTCACCCAAGTCAGCAATGTCTTCTACTCGATACCGCAGATATCCACTTCTTATCTGCCACCTGCTTGTCCAAATGCTCTATACAATTTCAGGCCTGGGTTTTTTTGGCTTCCATACATTTTCTTGCCTTGCCTTGCCAATATATACTATTGAGTATTTTTAAACCCTAACACCATGGCCTCCACTATAGGAAGCTCGAGGCATCCTTACCACAGTAAGCTTCCATTTCTAAACCCTAACACCATTATTTTGGACTATCCCTCTTCTAATTTATCATTTTTTTAATTTTGCATACGATCGACAAATTGGGGAAAGTGGGGGAGACGGTGAAGGTCCCTCCCGGTCATTTCTGCAACCACCTCATACCCAAGCTCCTCGCCATAAAGAATATAAACAAGTATACTTTCCTCGTCCACGAGCAATGAAAGGTTCGGTCCTGAAGAAAAGAAAACCCTAATTTCAATTGAAAGATGATTATTTCCCTTTATTTTTGTGTCGTGCTCGGTAGTGTCATACATGGTGTCCGGTAGTGTCAGACATGGTGTCAGGTAGTGTCCTAGTGTATTGTGGAGTGTATGGTCGTGTGCGGTAGTGCCAAACATAGATACGACACCATAAAAGAAAAGCATTTTTTAGTGTTTGTATTTCTCAGCTTTTATCCTAATGTGAAGACTTTTTATTAAAGGAGATAATCTGAGGCAATCATTTGAAAAACTTTCATCTCCGCAACGATAGGTAAAGGTAAGGTAAAGGTAAAGGTAAGGTAAGGTAAGGTACTAATGAATGCGATAAACATGCACCGACAAGTGGTAGCACAAATCCGTAACTTGGGCATTTAGACCCTTTACTAATCTGCCAAAGTTTTACGGGAATGTGAATTTGTCAACAAATGATTGGAGTGATTGTGCCTACTATTGTTGGGATTAGCAATTCCTCATATATCCACCTTTTTAACTTATTTGTATGTCAATGTCGCATGCATATATCCATGTTGACCAAATAGTACAACATTCAGAAATTAGGTAATTATTGTAATTTGCAACCAGATGTGTGATTTCGGTTCAAATATCTTATCAAAAATATTAATGGTGTAAGATGCACCACAAAAAGATGATTAACTTTGTTAGATAACATCACAATTCAACTGGCTCAAAACCTATTCTGAATGTATTTATAGCATGCCAATATTTCTATCATAGGCTAGTGCTAGAAAATTGATATCAATTTAGATATCAAGGTTATTGTGTGAGAGTGTTGTGGCTTCTTAGTTTGAATTATTGTTCAATGATTCTCTACTAGGAGATTTGAATGTCCATGGGATCGAAAACATGACATCCGGAAAAACATAATAGATGCCATCATGCTTGTACATATTACTAGTATCCTAGGCATTTTCTTCAACTTATAAATTCAACTGCCTACTTCCATGAAATGCTAACTTTTGGAACACTATATTGCCAGCTAGGATTTTTGTTTGTGTTGTATTTTTGTAGGTGATATCAAGTAACTTGATTATCTATAGTTGTACGGAGGAGATTCTCTATTATAGCTGAAGCGTGAAATATTCATTACATGTATTATATCTACTCTATGTTGTCTGTGACATTATATACTCTCAGCCACTATGCTCGAAGACGCATTGGCCAACATTGAATACATTAAATATTCACTCAAAAGCCTGACTGGTTTGTAGTGGTTACACAATAGCAGTGTGCAAGTCGAAAACTTAACATGCTAAGTACATTTACTCTGCAGATACTTCAACTCATGGAACATAATTTTGTACTAGCATAGTTAACAACTCGAGTATTAGGAAAAACAGATGCACTTATTATCCCTTCTTATATAGAAAAAATAACCCTATACCTATAGAGTAAAGGTTGTGCACTAATGATCTTTTCCAACTCATGACAAGCAATGCCTGTTCACAAAACTGTCATTATTTTCAAGGACTTCCTTTTGAGATAATTGTTGAATCCATTAGCTTGTGCTTGCACTATGACCATATTATAGGTGGGATAATATGCACATGTATTTTTGAGTTGCATGCTTTAGTAGAGGTCTCTTAAAGTATATATATCCACAAACCCTGCATAAGCAGGAGTCTCGTGGCCCTGTAGCTCCTTTTATGCTTTAAGGGGCTTAAGATGCTGATGATACATGCTATATGCACTCAAAAATACCTACTGCTTAGAACAAATTCCTTTTATGCTTTAAGGGGCTTGAGATGCTGATGATACATGCTTATTTTGGTCTACCTAGTATTACGGTGCAGAGCTTTCCTCATGTCTTTACAGAGGTAAAGCATTAGTGTTCTCACAAAGCATACATGGTTTGGTGTTCCCTATCAAAGATAATTGCATGTTGTTATCCAAACTGTAAGTCCATAAGAGTTGCTTGTGATCTAAATCTTCACATAAATTAGGATAAGAAGTCTTTACCAGAACATTGAGCTATAGGAATATTGATGGTTTTTAGTTTTTAGACTTGTAGTGTAGGTCATATAGATCAAGAATACAAATCATTATCAAGTTCCATTCATCATAGGTCTTGTACTGACTAACTGGAATATCTGAATCTTTCTAGAGCAGTGTTCTAATTATTTGCCTTTAAAATTGTTGTAGTTTTACTTTTACTGCATGGTTCAATGGTAAGTGTGTTGAAACCACTTGAACCTTTGTTTCTATGCATCCTTTTCTTTTTTAGATCTATATTGACCAAGGAGTCCAGTTAGTTGGTCGATTATAACTGGCAAAATTTTAGGCAATTTTTGATTGATAGCTGAACAACTCAACTCTGTGTTTACATATAATATATGGTTAATAGACTAAAAGGTATAAAAGATGAAGTGTAATGATTTGCAACAAAAATGGATCATTTCTTTTAGTTATAATTGTATATACTAATCTTTTACCAAATTACTGGAATCAAAATTTGTATATTTAGTACGTAATTCATTGCTTTTGTTATATATTTAGTATGTAATTGAATTGTTATTCTCCATTGGTTGTATATTTTTAGAGATGGAACATCAATTGTTTTCTCAGATGAAGTAGGGCAAATATTTATAATTGCGACAGGATAAGAGGAGTCTCAGAAAGATGCACAGTATAATCAGGCGTGACTATCATATTTGACGTATTAATAGATACACCTGATTAACAATTTGCTTACTTTTATAGTGTTTCTTGTATGACAGTTTTTTCTTGGGATTATAGACCCCTTATCCAAGATAAAAATGGCAATGTTTTGGATCAGGTATGTTGGTAATATCCAGCTTTTCTTATACAAGACTCATACTTTATAACTGAATATTGTTTTTACCTTGTGCATTCTCAGATTATGTTTATAATTCTTTGTGGATATTAGTTATTTGGAAAGTGACAGTTTGTGTCCATCATCATGCTTAATGATGACATTTTGTATCCATAATTTTTGCCCCTCTGTGGAATTCCACCTATATTTAATCTACAAACACTTTTAATATGCTTAATTAGCGTCAACTAAAAGCAATGAATTTACATTTGACATACTATGTAACTTATTAACATAGCTTTCTTTTTATTGGGGCTTCTTTCTCACCAGCAAACATATCTCCATTAACAGTGCTTGGCATCCTTTCTTCAGCTTTTAGTAGAAAATTCTGAATTGCTTGCCAGCTTCCAGAATTCGCATCCTGTCCATGAACCACTTCATCATTATCATACGCATTCAACTTTTCAGAGATTTTGTGTGAACTTTTTTCTTTGATGAGCTTGAAGATTTCTTTTACTTTCTTTCTGTAGTATCAGACGAAGAACCTTTAGTTCCCCTCCAATTTCAGAGTTAAGAGATTATTTGAACTTTATGCTTCTCTACTACAAAACTCACATGTATTTGTGGGAATGATACCAACCTTTGTAGTCTTATGTTTTATTAATAACCTCCTTTGATAGCTGTCTATGTGCAATTGAGAACTTAGGGTAGTATCTTGGATACCAAATAACATCATGCCATCAACTTTGGGGTACTATTATTTGGTTAGCTATCAACTTTGGGGTACTATTATTTGGTTAGATTGTAGGCAGCCTTCATAGAGACAATGGACCTCTCTTGAGATGAATGGTGTTTGATCATCAACTCAGTGTTCCTATTACAGAGACCAACGACATTGTTCCTTATATGAAGATGTAGAAGAGTGCTGATTTCGCTTTCCCAATTTCAGTGCAGCCACTTCAGAAGAGAGTGCCTTGTGTTCCGCCAGCAGTTACAAAGAACATAGTGCCTAGTGATGCCAATTAAGGTTCTGGTTTGAGGTCGATAGGTTTTAAAGATGCGATATTTGTGGCACATTTAGCTGCCTCTAATGAAGAGGCACCTCCAGCTAGTATTCAAGTTTCAGATCATCAAGAGAAAGGATCCACAGGTAAACAATTATACTTTGGTAATCAATCATGTCTCAATTGATAATATTCCATGTTATTTCATAGAAAACTTGCAATGTATGGTTCCTATTTAACATGGTAGTATTTAGTTCTTTTGTTAATTCTTTGTCATTGTTATCGTTTAGTAAGTCCAGATGGTGATGAAACTGCAGGTGTGTCAATGTTGGACTCAATTGGCCGGGGATCTCAACCTCATGTACCTTTTGGAGAAAAAAGTAAGGAAGAAAAATGGATGGATCCCAACGGAAATATAATAGCATCGCTACTGCAAAAGCTTCCCCTTCAGATTCTAATGCTAATTTTGAGATATTGTCGGGAACTAATTTTTATGAAAGACATTCAATTCATGTGTTTTAGTTTACACTATAGTTGTGTAGCTGGAATATAGTACGTTTGTGGAATATAATACGTTTCTTTTTGAATTGACTATTTGAAGTTGTAAAATATTACATTATTGGATTATTTTATAAAGAGATGTTTGAAGACATTGTATTGGATATCATGTTGTGTTCATGGTAATTTGTTGCTCTTTGTTCTCAAGTTCTTCGAATATAAATTTCAAACGTTTGTAAGTTATTTTGAAATGAATTTTTTACATTTATGTTGAAAAATATATATGAAAATAAAAACTAATATAAATAAATAAATATAAAAAAATATGAATTAGCTTTTGCGACATCAAATTTCTAGCAGCAAATATTTTTATAATATTAACAAAAAAAGATTTAGACTTTTGGCGACGTATGTTTTGTTGCCAAAGTATTATCTTTCTGCGACACACAAGACGCATGTTGCCAAAAATTATTTTAAATAAAAAATATGATGTCGCCAAAAGTGCATACATTCTGCGACATATGTCATTTAATGCCGCCAAAGACTTTCCCAGACAAAGCTACGGTGACATGTGTGCGATAGCCGAATATGTCGCGAAAACGCTTTGGCGACACAAATCTAACTTTTTGCTACATATTGTTTATGTCGCCGAAAATGTATTTTCTTGTAGTGAAATTACCATTTCCAACGTATTTGGAAAAAGTTAGGAAAACAAAACACAACGATTTTTTAAAAAGGTTGGTAATACAAAACCTAACGTTTGTTGGAAATGGCTAGGAAATCAAAATCCTACGTGTTTCTGAAAGGTTGGAAAAAACCCAACGTTTCATAAAACGTTGGAAATAAGGTATGTTTTGCCACATTTTTGTATGAAAACGTTGGAAATATGATAACCATTATAGGATAATTAACGACGTTTATAAACGTTGCTGCAAACGTCGTCTAAACCCTATGCCAACGTTTAATGCAAACGTTGTAATTGCCAACTAGAACAACGACGACATTTGTAGAAACCGTTGAACAAACGTTGTTAACACCTATGCCAACATTTTACACAATTTTGCTGACGTTAATAAAATATTGGGAAAAACATTTTTCTTGTAGTGTACCCAGTCTCAAGTCTCCCATTCAGCTGTCTTGGAGGAAGCTCGTGCTTAGAAGATTCTTCCCAAGGAGCAGCAGCAGACATCGAGGCACCATACCCCAACAGTTACACCAGCTCGGGCTATTCAGAGTGGATCTATTAGGAGGGCCACCGGACAGTTCCAACAGAGGCCCACACCTTATCAGAAGCCCACCTGCAACTTTTGCGGGAAGCAGGGACACGTCTTGAAGGACTGTCGATTCGACTTGGATCATGCTTGAGATGCGGGTCAGGACAGCACAAGGTGAAAGATTGTCCAGAACAACAGTCCTTAGCCCCAGCACTTCCAGCACCTCAGCCAGCGGCAGGAGCACCTCGCCCGCCATTACCACCTCAGTCAGCACAGTTCGAGAGGGCCAGAGCTCAGGGCCCCGGACAGAATCATGGGAAGGTATTCTCACTTGCTGTTGAGGATATGGAGACAGAGGCAGAGGTTATAGCAGGTATAGTTTTTGTGAGCACCCTGAATTTCAGGTTGATTTTTTTTATTTTTATTTTAATTTTCTGATTGATTTTGTTTTGATAAATAATTTTTCTATTTATTTATCCTTAAGTGTGCTTTTCCATGCCTTTGATATTTGGAGTGTCAGGGATGTTCAACTCTGGAAATCTTTTCATGAGTTTTAGAGTGGACAGGATTACCTTCATGACGGTATATAGTGTCCCATCCAAACTTGTTCCCTTGTGCTCTTTTTGCTTCGCAGAACTTCGGGTCGATTTAGACCATTTGATTATTATTTATTTTCCCACTCTTTTCCTTGATCATTTTCAGCGCGTTACCGTGACTTTTAAATTGGGAGCGCAAGACCAGTCAGTTTCTTGAAACCAACTTCTCATTGATGATCTACTCGAGACGCTCGTCACCCATGACCTTCGTTTCCCACTCAGACACTTCATTTTGTGCTCTATTTGCTTCGCACAACTTTCCTGACGCGTGACCCAATTTTATTTCACTCCACGGCGTCACATTAATTTTCCAACTTGATTTGTGGGTCCCCTGTCGACCAAAACCTGTCAGCCCCAACTATGGACATGGCCCACTTTGAGCCTACTATCCGCCTGCCACTTGTGTCCCATTTATTGGAATCCTCATGTGCTACTTATTCACTCATGATCATCAACGTCTAATTTTAATTCGATTTTCGCACAATGTCCAGTTTTGATCCAATCCGGCTCTACCGAGTCCAGTCCAGCTTTGTGCTACCCTCCATCGTAACACCCTCATATTTTATTGCCCAAAAATATCGAGTACCCTTCTACCTATTTTTCTATATTTAATAGAAATTTCTATTGATATTAATCCCTATTGGAATTGACCTATTCTAGCTATATTTGATCCTAGCCATTGATCCCCCCAAATTAATCCCATCTATTAATTTCTTTCATGCAACTTTTCCCCAACCCCTTAGCAGCATAGGCCGGCCCTAACTCCCAAAAATAACTTTTCTCTCTCCCCCTCTCACATTTATCATTATCTCTCTCTCTACCTAATAATTCCCATACAAACAAAAACTACTACAACAACTCAAACCTAACAAACCCGATCACCACAGCAGCCATGGCCCGACCCGACTTCCTCTTCTCCTTGGCTGGCCGACCCCGGCCTCCCCCACCTGGCCGTCGGCCGACCTCCACAGCAGTACACCCTCCTCATTCTCTCCTCCACCTCCTTCCTCCTTATTCTTCTAACCATCATCATCTATCACCACCACCACCAACACCACCACATCTACTAGGAAACCCGACCACCCTCCTTATTCTCACCTCCACCTCGTCGTCCCGCTGCGTTGGGTAGTACACCGTCGCCGGCCAGGCAGTGCGCCGCCGTGCACCACCAGCGGCAGCAGCACACCAGCAGCGCGCGCGCGCGTGCAGCGCTGCCGCGCCGCCGTCGGCCGCACACCGGTATGGCCGACCCCACCGTGGGTGGCCCCCCCTGGGCGAGCTCAGTGGATAGCCCCCTGACGGCCACCGTCCTCCGGGACGCACCGTCGAGGCGATTCGTGTGTTTTGTACGACGTTCCGTCGCAGCGACTTCGTGCGCATTTTCCCGGAGATTCGACCGTTGGATCGGCGATTTCTTCGCTCCGTCGCAATCTCGGTATATCCTCCTTCACTCCTGTCAATTTTCGTCCATTAATTTATCGTTTGATACATGAAAACCAGCCACCAATTTGACCGTTTAAATTATATTAATTTTGGACAGTTTCGCGGGGTCAACTTCGTCAGCTTGTATCTCCTCCACCGTAGCTCCTTTTGGCGTGCTACCAGTTCCTATGCAAAGCTGGTATAACCCTCTTACTACCCCTCCAGTTTCGTTTCATTGTGAGCTTGTTTGATTGGTTGAATTCGACGCCAAAGTTGGCCGTCCGAATTTGTAATTTCCAACTTGTAAAATTCTATTTTTGAACACGGGACTCCAGATTTCATTTCTGACACCACCATTAGACTTGTGGCATCGTTCTGGCATATTTTCATATAAAATTTGTTAGATTTGGAGAACGTGGGCCCGGACACGTTTTTCGGTACAAAGTGGGTCCCACATTCTGGGTCAACGGGACTTTTTGACGCTGGCTCATCGGAATCCAATTCCGGATATACCGTTGAGTTTGTATCATCATTCTGGACTCGTTGACATATAATTTGCTAGGTTTTGGTGGACATTGGATCCGGCATGCATTTCGGTGCAAGTCGGATACCAATATCCGGATCAACGGGTCATTTTGAGATCGGCTCATCGAAATCCAATTCCGGAGATACCGTTGAGTTCGTATCATCATTCTGGACTCGTTGACAGGTAGTTTGCTGAGTTTTGAGAACATTGGCTCCGGCATGCATTTCCGTGCAAACCGGAATTCCAAGTTCTGGTCAACGGGCCAAATTGAGATCGGGTCAACGGAATCCAATTCTGGAGATACCATTGGGTTCGTATCGTCATTCTGGTCTCGTGGACATATAATTTGTTATATTTTATTGACTTTTTTTGTACATTTTTCGGTGCAAAACGGCTCTGACACGGACACCGTTTTGACCCGAAATTACCTTTTTGCCCTTGTGTCCAAATTGGACCGATGGGTAGGCTATCCTAGCTAATTTGACCATTCTGGACACGTTGGCGATGTTCATTTCATCGTCCGACAATATTTGTTGATAATTTCTCTGAGTTTAATCTTTTTATAATTAATTAATAATTAATTCTTATAATGTTCGTATTTTGAGATTAGTACAACAAAACTGAGCTCAGTCAATTCCAGTGATCTCACATCGCTGAAATTGACAAGATGGACACGTGGATCACTATAATAAGATTATCAATCTTGCCATTTATATTCTTATCTCGATTTGCGTGTCGTAAGTTTCGACGTACGAATAACGAAGTACACTTTAATAACTAGACTAGAATTTACCCTGTTTGACTAGAGTTGACCAGTTGACCAAAAGTCAACTGTAAGTCAACACTAGATCTAGTTTGACTAAATTATTGACCGGAGTTGACCTAGAGTTAATTTGACTTCGAAGAACCTAGGATAAATGGATTGATTGTAGAGATTCTTTTATTACAACTTGAACACCTTGTAACCTGTGTTGCTTTAAATAGGACTCTGTGGCTTCAGTGGGACCCCCCTTTACTTATCAGCTGCTCAGGTTATCGAGGCGAGTACATTCTCTGATCATTTCATATCCTGCTTAGAATTATTTCCTGCAGTAGATTACTTTACTTGTACTGTCACGATGGTCACACGGATTGGTACTATATGGATCCTTTCTTGAGATGTTATCCTTAGGGAGCATCGGGTACTACATGTTCTGTGCGTTTCACTTACATGGCGTATCACTATGCTTCATTGGTTCTTTGAACACTTACGACATATACTCTTATGATCGTAGAGTCTTCCTGGAATCTTACACTGTTGGGTTACCCCCAGAATCCCCATTTATGGGACTACTATGTATCACTGTTGGGTTACCCCCAGAATCCCCATTTATAGGACTACTATGTATCACTGTTGGGTTACCCCCAGAATCTCCATTTATGGGACTACTATGTACCACCCTTCGGGGGCTACCACCCTTCGGGGGCTGTTACATAGCATCATATAACATAACCTGGCTGGATCCTTGTGTATTGATTGGGGGTACGGGGGAGTATTACATGTTCATATTGTACTCTGACTCACTAGTCACTGCTAGTTCTCTATGTATAGTAGATATTTCTATTACAGTTCTCTCTTTGTTTACATACTGTTTTCTTTCAGTACCTGTATCTTACATAGCTGGCTGTGTGTGTCCCCCGCTCTCTAGTATTCTGGTTCTGGGGCATGATATCGAATTTCAAAGGACACGATTTGGTACGACTATGAATACAGTCAAGAAAACTAAATCTCAATTGATACAAATAAGAACGACAAATGATATAAGCAAGAGGATGATATGATCCATGATCAAATTAGTCAAGCATAATCGCGGTTAAAACCATAATAATAGTAATAATTGACAACAGGAAAGTAAGATTTGGCACGATCAATCTTGCTCCAAATGGTCTAGTCGACGACCAAAAATGTTTAAGAATGATCAAAACTTAGATGATGTCTAAACAGGGTAATATCACTTAGATGACGTCTAAACAGGGTAATATCACTTAGATGTAATTTAAGATATAGTCACGATCAAGGATAATCATGCAAGTTATCTAAGCTTGATCAAAATTAAAAAGTTAGCACGAGCATGAACGTGATCAAAATAGTCACGATCGTAGTGGAAGAAAAGTCTAACAATAGCAATAATCGAGTTAAATATACGCACGATTGTGATTATCGTTAAATATTTTAGTCACGATCAAAGTCGTTTAGGAACGATCAAAATTTAAATTTGTTTGGCACGATTAACTTGATTAACTTATTTAGGCAAAATTATTTAGGCACGATTACCGAGTCAAGATCTAGAAGAATATGCGAACTGACTCGATCGGAATATAGTTAAAATGGTCTAGTTGCGATCAAAAAATTGTAAGGATGATCCAAATCGAAATCATTTTTAGCCTGGTTCAATTATGTAGGCATGATCATAGAATCATAATCTAGGTATGATTATGAATCTAGTAGATGGAATTTCAAATAGGCTTAAACAAATTCTAAGGGAAACTAATAACGATACGAAAAAGTGAAAAGATAAGAGGAAGGGTTCAAGAGATGAAAGGATAAGAACTAATCAAATTTTAGTCGAGAGTTCATGAAATTGTGAACCATAAAAATCAATAGTCACATGCCAAAAAGGATGTAGTCTCTATAATATTTAAAAATCGTATATATATTTGAAGTCACTTTACCGAAAACTTGTGTCTCGCCAATGTATATCTGGTTGCAGTAAACCCTTGGTTTCATGACGCAAGTATAATATGGTATCGAATACCCTATCGACTCTATCCAATATTGACATAAAGATAACTAAAGTCAAAATAGGACAACCAAGACATAGTTTTAACAATATTTGATAACTTACGCTTACTTTGAAATTACTTCAACTTAGGGATCATGCCTCGTCAGTGCGCTGCTGGTTGCAGTGAACCCGCAGTATCGATAATTGAAACAAATGGCAATAGTGCGATGCTGTCTTACCATTATAAGTCATTGAAAACTATTCCAACTATATCCGCAGAATTTCAAAGGAGCTTCTAGAATTTTAACAAGTTTTGATCGTGATAGAAAGGTGTAAGTGTCTGCCCTTAAAAAAAATATCGGTTTTGAAAATCAAATGACCGATCATGTATAACTTTTTAAAAGATAAACGACCGATTTGGAAAACAATTGAACACAAGAGAAGTACAAATTTCTAACTTTTATTTCTCTAATATTCAAGGATTGGGGGGAAACATGAAATAAAACTGACTCGGAATCATCGTATGGATAACTGAAAAAAACCAGTAGAATAAAATAATGATTCTTAGAGAAACACTTTACTATGGCTAATAGAAATTAAATAAGTAATACGGACCGCACTGATATAGCGATATTTAGGAAAGGCATAAGATAAAATTGTACGAATGATCAAGATTAGAAATAGAATAATAGAAGGGCCTAATTTTATAAACAAATAGTCTACCCACCTTGGATCCTACCGTCATATCAAAATAGAATAGTGTTTCTATGGGAATCTCTCAAGTTATCTAAATTTAATAAATCTTTACATATATTATATGGCCTATTTAACAATCCTTAACTACCCAACAGTCATGTTAAATAAGAGACTCATATTCCTAGTCATCCTTCTAAATTATTTCAATCCTAATTATGAATGAGCATTTCCTAGTCGCAGGCTCGCAGTAGTACGACTAACTTAAGTACTACAACGAGTTTGCAAAATTTACGAAAATTGACCTGCATGGGCCACCACAAAAACTTGTCATGACCCGAACCCAATTTTTTTTATTTTCTGGATGCGAGTGCGTGTCCAAGCCAGCCTACGCCACAGTGTCAGCAATAGAACGTTGTCTAGACCACAATGCTTAAAAACCACAATAATTGCTCACTCACAAATTAAATTAATTTACAATATTCACAAGTTTTACATTTTAAGAATTTACAAGTCTCACATAATGATATAAACAATTAATCTATCTAACTAATCTTTTAGGTTAACCTCAGCATACCCATGCCGCCCCAATGCTAAGAGTTGTCGCGACTACCCTGAAGAATATTGATTTCCAGTCAGAAATGGAACAAGTACGTTCTAACAGCAGTTTCAATAATTGACAAAGTCTATAAAATAGTAAATAATACTAAAATACATAATGAATAAATAAATAGAGAAATCAAGGCATGAAACATGTGAGTAAAAACAAGAGAGCATGGTAATAAAGACAAGAAAGTGACTGTAATAAATGACTGAAATATGAACTATAATATAGCAAGACTACATCTAACTAGTGATTTAAAATACACTTTCGACATATAAACGACTAGGGTTAAATCCGGCACCCCGTACGTGAAGTGTGCGACTGCTATCATACACGAATAGACAAATATGATATTTCTTGGTATATTTACATGTCTACTAATGTACTTCTCCGCCCGACAAGTGCTCATGGATTCAAATAGGTCACGAACATGATATACATTGGTCACGAACAACATGTAAAGAATCCATAAATACTACCTCGTGTGATCATCGTGTCGAGAATCAATAAAAATCAATATAAGGCAATACTACATACACGAATCATAGAAGTTATCAAATACAAAAACTATCAGAAACGTACTTGCGTGAGGTCCTTAGCTGGTAAAACCGCTAGTCCCATTGAGTCCAAGATTGTCCGATTGCTATGGTAGGCACGAAGAAGTCCCAAGTTGGCAAAATAAATAGGAATGCGATTAGCTATGCGATTAGCTACGATCAAGGATAATCTATTAATTTAAGGACGATTTCTAACTTAGAGAAAATGTAAATATTTAATTAGAAAATTATATTTAGAAAAATATACTTATAAATTATTCCTTTAGAAATATGTATATAAACTTGTTTTGAAATTATATAATACTACTTCGAGGCCCATTTCAAGTATGTAAAGTTTGATAAAAAACTATATATTCTTTATCTAAATACAAAACCATATTTATAAGTCTATCTAACTAGATAATCCTATTATACAAAGGCCTAATTAATAACAAAAGCCCAAGCACATAAATAATGTATAATAGGTAAGCCCCAAATTATTGATTTAATAACATCAACATTTTATTCAAAAATCCAAACCATCATTTTGTATATTGGTCAGGAATATATTTAAACAATTCAACTAAAGTTGGCTTAATCTAAGGTCTTCGATAATAATAATTACTTTTAGAAAAATATTTATAATTTCCATAAATCCTTATTTAAGCCAAATAAAATTAAAATATTTCAAAATTTTGGGAAGAGGGGTTACAGAAATCCCTGCTGTTGCTTGCCACTTCCTCTCCCTATATAGGCTTCCACATGTTGCACTATCAACAACAGATATGCTCCACACCTATCACTCACAATTGGTTAGGATACACTAGGCAATATTAGACACACACACCACTGTACTCTACCTCTCTCTACCGTTTGACAGTTCTAACAAGCACAGACACTCTCTTCTCACAAACTGAGTCACTGAGCCCCTAAAGCTAAGCCCCTTCCTATTGACTTGAACCCAAACCTCCACACTCTGTCACACACAATAGGAACCCCCAACTGCATTTCACTAACACACACAAGTCACATTTACAAGTCCATGCTTCCTTTATCATCACTCATTCCTTGTTACCACAGCTGCTTCTACTACAGTTGCTCTTTTAGACGGGAACCCCCTACCTGATGCACACACAGTGCTAATGAATGCACTGCCTCCCTCTCTTTTATCTAGCCTAAACACACCCCTATGTGTCTAATGTGACACACACAAACATCCATGGTAACACACACACACATATTATATATATATATATATATATATATTTTTTTTAATAATATATATATATATATATATATATATATATAAATATATATATATATATATATATATATATATATATATTATATAAAATATATATAAAATATAAAATATATATATATATATTTTTTATATAAAATATATATATATATATAATATATATAAAATATAAATATAAAATATAAAATATAAAATATATAAAATATATATATTTTTTTATATAAAATATATATAAAATATAAAATATAAAATATATAATATATATATATTTTTTACATAAAAAAATATATATATATATATAAATTTTTGAAAATTATAGCGACCCGTATGTCTGCGCTTCTCCCAAAAATCATCTCAGAAGAGCAATATATATATATATATATATATATATATATATATATATATATATATATATATATATATATATATATATATATATATAATTTTAAAAATTATAGCGACCTGTATGTCTGTGCTTCTCCCAAAATCATCTCAGAAGAGCAAAGCTGGTTCGTCCCGAGCCGGAACATCACCGACAACATCCTCTTGGCTCAGGAGATTATCACATGCATGAAATTCTCTTCCAAGGGAGGGAACGTGGCTATCAAACTAGACATGGAGAAAGCATATGACCGTCTGGACTGGCAATTCCTGATTTGGGTGCTCAGAGCCTTCGGTTTCTCGGAATCGTGGACCGATGTTCTCTTCAGATCCATCAGCAACTCCTGGTTATCTATCATCATCAACGGGCAAGCCGAGGGTTTTTTCCACGCCAATCGCGGAGTTAGGCAGGGAGACCCTCTATCCTCCACCATCTTTATCATCGCGGCAGAAGCTCTTAGCAGAAACCTCAACAGCTTGGCCAACTCGCCAGGATTCTACTATTTCCACACAACCACCGGATGTCCCTTAATCACTCATCTGGCCTATGCAGATGATATCCTCATCTTCTCAGCAGACGACATCAGGTCATTGGAGGCGGTCCACAAAATGCTTGAGAGATATACAAGATGCTCTGGTCAGCGGGTGAACCCAGCCCAAAGCGTCATCTATACCCATCATAAAGACGACAGGGAAAACTCCGCCACCCTCTTGAATCTGTCCTACTTCTCCACAGCCTACCCGTCGTTCACTTATCTCAGATGCCGTTGGTTTACGGCAAATCCAACTCGGGCATCTTCGACGGACTTGTCAGCAAAATCGGGAAGAAAATTGAGGGATGGCACAACGCCAACCTATCCCCGGGAGGCAAGATGATCCTAATCAAGCACGTTCTCTCCTCTATCCCCATTTACACCCTAGTAGTTTTCTCCCCTCCGAAGAAGGTATTATCCACTCTTGAGACCCTTTTCTCCAAATTCTTTTGGGGTCATCAAGGAGGTAGAGACAAGCACCACTGGGCCTGCTGGGACTCCATGGCCAAACCCACCAGCGAGGGAGGGCTTGGATTCAGTAGACTTACACATATTGTTGATGCTTGCTCCATGAAGCAGTGGTGGAAGCTCCGCACGTTAAACTGGTTGTGGTCCTGATTTATGAAGGATAGATATTTTTGGAATTTCTACACCACGACGGCCACTGCCAACAACCGATCATCGCCAACTAGAGACGCACTTTCCTGGGTCGAAACCTTGCGGAACCCCTCTTGAACACTAAAAGCTCAGAGGATTCGGAAACGCTACGGTGGTCCCTGAACCAGGGCAGTAATTTTATGTTAGCGTCTGCCAGAACGGTGGCGAGAGGGACTGGAGAACCTAACCCCTTTCTCGTACCCTATTGGCAGTCCGCTATCCCAAACAAATGGTCCAATCTAATCTAGAGAGTGCACCGCAGGAAGCTCCCTACTGACGACGCCTTGACGTCCATCGGCTACAACCTCGCATCGAGATGCCACTACTGCTTATCTCTGAGAGCTGAAACCGCGAAACACATTCTGATCTCAGGTGAACTCACCTCCCAGCTGCGGACTGACCACACCACCAGACGGCCGTTGCAGCAACAGGATGGGGGCTTCAACGATCTCTTTAAAAATTGGGGAAACTCTAACAGCCATCAGATCGTCGCAGCCACTGGTATTTGGGTTTTATGGAAGAATAGGAACAAGTACATATACGAAGGGCGCTCATTCAACTCCCCACAACTGTACAGAGAAGTATGCATGCAAGTTTACAAGCTCAACACCCGTAGTACTCTGGCCACAGCCACTCACTTGCGGTTGTAGTTTTATCCTCCACCATGGGGTTTTGGGTTCCGGTTCAGTGCATTCCCCCGTCACTGACCGGATTGATCATTTTTTGGGTCATTATCGGCATTTTATGCCTTTTACTTCAATAAAGTAGCACTTTTGATATATATATATATATATATATATATATATATATATATATATATAAAATATATATATATATAGGCAAATATATAGGCCATACACACATGTAAAAATTAAATCTAACCGTGCGTTTCATGAGATACCATGACACAACACCACATATCCTATTTAGGATACGTACCCAAATTCTCAATTCGAAATGGACACAAAAATCTTTGGGGACACGTGTCGAACACTTGGTGGTCACAATCCCGTAACTACCCAAATGACACCATTCTAACCCATAAAATATTAGAAATGAGTCCTCTAACACCTATTTCTCCACCTATAGGATTGGACCTAGCCATCAGAACGGTCTCCTATCTAAATACATGAAATTTGATTTGAAAATGAGAGAAAAGGATGTTATACCTATATAGAATAGAGCCTACACAAAGACCCATGAATTTGAGGAAGATGGAGGAAGAAGTGGCTTCCAAATCCATGCTAGAGCCTCTACCAAGCCTCCTTGAGCTCCCCAAGTCTTTAGCACACCAAAGGGAAGAAAGAGGAGAAAATTTGAAAGAGTGTGGAATGAAAAAAGAGTGGAAACCCTAGGTTTATGGTGGCTGCCATTTAATGGCTTGTGGGGATTTAAATAGGGTCTTGCTAAGCCCTAAACTCATCATGACACTTTGTATAGGAAGGTCTCTAAGGGAACTAATTGATTTGGCTCTAATTAGTGTTTGCACCATAAATAACCACGACTAGGACCAACATGAATGGAAATTTCTAATTTATGATTTGGGTTTAATATCATGCTAGTGGCCCACTAATGGAAGTTTTTTAACTTGGCCAAAAATAACCCTAATCGAAAAAGTAGTAGTTACAGTGGGGTTCGTCCGAACCGCCTCCCTATCAACAACAAATACCAATAGCAGACCCTCCGTCTAGTAACTGTCCATCCCCATCTAATGTATCTAGAGTAAGCTGACTCCACGATACGTAAAATCTCCAGTGCGCGACCTAATACGTCAAAATAAAAGTATTTAGCATGAACTATACCGTCGCACGTCTTGGCCACACTGATGATCAATCGAATACGGTGGTACGTGTCCTGTATCTCTGTATCTTATTACCGTGTCCAAGCATGTGTCAAGGTCTAGCAAGATACTAGTGTATCCGCTCTGTAGTACAAGGGTAGTCTCTAATGGACTAGACTAACTGTAACGACCAACGTATCTCATTGGTTGCAACTAGAGTTATACTCGGACGCATAATTGTAAGACAACAATAAAGTAGCAAGATATGAAATATAATAAAAAGAAATGACATAATTAGGAATTAATTTAAATATTGCTACTAGCGCTCTTATAACCACACACATAATTAGTAAGGAGGAAAATATACTATGTCTACTACCTAGTTATTAAGGTGGACTATGTAACGCCCCAGTCCCAAATTCTTGAGACTAGATACGTATCATGCCAGCTGTATACATACGAGTAAATATACGGCTCGTATGTATACATAAGCTGTAAAATATAGAAAGCTAAGACACTAAATCTCATCCACAAAGATACATAATAATATAAAAGCAACTTTGAGTTTGTCATGTATACAATCCTTGGGCGGAGACAAATCTACTACCAACTAATTTAAATAGGGAAGAAATATACAAAGAAAGTGATTGGTCGAGCGAAGCAATGACGAGTCCAAAAGCAATCATCACGAAGGAAGGAATGGCCTTAGCTAGAGCACCTGCAAGAAATTGCGAAACACACACCTGGCGAGATAACCAGGTCCTCAGAGGGACGTAACAAGACACATAATATCATGCCAATAAACTGAATAATAAAGCTCAAAGAAAAGTATGCATGAGTAAAGGTTCCTAACCATTCTATGTGGATTTTAATTTAGAGGACAACGTTCTACGCAGGGGCTGTCTCAAGCAAGTAATAAAGAGTGGCAACAAGTAGCGCTCATCCGAGACACTATCGGCCGGATACAACGTAGCGCTCATCCGAGACACTATCTCCCAAATGTGTGTAAAATAAAAGTAGCCCCTACGCTAGTAGCTGTCCCCTCCCCCAATGATACTATACGTGTGTCATAACCATGACACACAAACACATGTCGTTTCCATAATACGAGTTTATAATAGATAACTGTCAAGTCTTCTAACATACCTCTATTGACAGTTATTCCTACGCATGCGCACGGAGGATCAGCCCACACGCAAGTAACCTCTATATGATACTCACAACTCTCACACACAACTCGTGTACAATCGTGACAAGTCAATGAGACACACTAAATTTGGCGGTAGTCCCTTAACTCTAAGCTAATTACATAAAATATAGTAATTTGCATCTATATATAATTTAGAAAGAAACAACTTAAAAATAAATAAAACATGCATGATATTGAGCAAAAAATTAAACAGTAAAGGCAAGGTGTCTTGCCTGAGGTTATGTGCAAAAGAGAATAATCCAGTAGCTCGAACCGGCAAATAAACAAAGCAAGAAAGGACAAATCCCGCAGATGACTCTGGATGCTGCAACAAACATCACGAACGAGTTTGGAATATAAGATATGTCTAGAAAATGCCTATCCAAAAGTTAAATTCTGGAACAGGGGCAAAATCGTAATTTCGGATCAAAACGATATCCGCCGTTGGACCCGCTTTGCACCGAAATGCGCACCAGAACCTACGGTCTCTAAAGTCGTCAAACTACATGTCTACGAATTTGTTTTGATGAGACAAACCCAATGGTATGTCCAATTTTGGATTCCGGTGGGCTGTGCACAAAATCGCCCGTTGAGTGGAATTGTGGGCCCGCTAAAATGGCGTCCCGATCAACCTTCTCAGAATTGAACCAAACTTGACATACAGGACCAGAAAAATATTTCGAGTCCAATGGCGCAAGTTTCGTCGCGATTTGATGAGTGTGCACAAAGTAGTTGGAAAATACCGAAAATGCCCGATACGAGAAAATTTGACGGATACGGATCAAATTCGTCGCGCACACGCAACCAATTTGAATTCCGTCAATTCTTGCACGTCCACAAAGTCGATACGGACATTTCGGTACCTTCGGTTCGCGACCACGTCGTCCGGATTGGCAGGACGCACGTCGTACCGGGGTTTTCTAATTTTTGAAAAGTGATTTTTTGTGATTTTTAATCTAATTAAACCTGGAAATTATTGCAGAATAAATAAAACTATTTGAAGGGAATGCTAGAGGGTCATGTGGGCTTTCTACACGAATTTACGGATCTAAAAACGGATTAAATTGAAAGAGAAATTGATCGGAGAAGTGGGATACCTTAAAGTGGGAATATGTTGTTTTATTGTTGCTGTTGTTGTCGCCGTGACGATCGGGAGGCGGAGATGCTGTCGCTCCATCGAGGATGGCACGCACGCCGAGGAGTGGGAGGAGGAAAGAAGGAAGGAGAGTGGAGGAGGAGAAATAATTAAGGATTAGGGTTTTTAATATATATATATAAATATATATATATAAATATATATATATATATATATATATATATATATATATATATATATATATATATATATATATATATATATATCTCCATATATGGAGGGAGGGGGTTACATAGGGTCGGCCAAGTTGGTATTGCTGCTGCTGCTTTGTGGTGGGCGGCCACAAAGCTAGCTTTTGCTACATTGTTTTCATGTGGTCGGCTCCCACATGGTGGGGCCGACCACTTGGTTATTTTTTTTTCTTTTTTTTTCTTTTCTAAATCTTTTAACTATATCTATATATATTTAGCTATATCTATATATATGTGTATATGTATATAACCATATGCCATAATCTATTTAAAAAAACCCAAATAACAATTTAAATATTATCTACCCAATTATTTAATATATTTAGCATATCTACATATATATAAAATTCAAATCACAATAAATCAATTAAAAATAATAATAATATTTCTATAGAATAATCATGTTTATTAAATCTTCGCAAAATAAATTTTAATAATAATAAATTAATAAAATCTTTCCAATGGGTGAACTTTTACCGCACCCGTTATTCGGTTCCAAAATTTTGTACAAATATTACACGATATTATTTAATAATAAAATACCAATAATAGTACGAATAATTAAAAAATTAAAAATTGCACCTAGAATTCTAAAATAATTTAGAAAATATTTGTATATACATAAAATATGCCTACATGGCCACATTTGGTCATACTACATGCTTACATGGGTTTAAATTGGTTCAGGCCCAATTCGGACTGGTTTGGACAAACCGGGTCATCTAAAAATCAATATATAAAATAGTATGTAAATAAATATTTTTAAATGTGTTATTTCACAACTCGGCCTGGTTTTCCTAGTTCGGACTGAACTATGGCTAGGCCGCCTACGACATGACTAATATACTGGTCAAAGCACACTACTACATCTTTCGTGCCGAAATTCATGGTCGCCTTGTGTTCCAAAATTCAACAATGGCTAAGGTTATTTCTAATAAAATAAAAAAAAACCATAATTGCATAAATTAATTTTTAAGTCTAATAAAATAATAAAAAAATAATTTAAGAAATAGGGGTTTTATATCCTACCCAACTTACAAGAATTTCGTCCTCGAAATTTAGGATTAATGGGGTAGATAGGGTTGAGGGATAGGAAGAGTTCGTCAATACCAAAATGCAATTAAAAATTTTTGAGGAGGCGATAAAATGTCGTTCAACGCCGCCGTGCAATAGAAAATTGTGGAGTCGATATATACAAAAATATATCATGGTTATGGAATTGAATAAGGGTTGTTAATGAAGGTGACAAAATTTGATAGCCCGAATAAAATAGTAAAAAATTTAGTAGATCAAAGAGGATATTTAGACATTTAGGAGGTGTGATTCCTTAAGGGAGAACTGGATACTAATCGCCTTGGTCGAGGGCTTGATTTAAGTGAACGATTAGACTCATTCTTGAGTGCTCAAGAATACTTGGAAGGGCACGATAACAATTCTCGGGTTGAGGAATGAGGAGTAGTTAAAGGCGAGGATATAGCCACATGAGTCGGTCGGTGGTTATCTACCTTTGTGTATAATTAACCGATTGGGCAACCAAAGATGATACCTTGAGTCTATCTAGCAAGTACAGTGCCTTGTCTTTCCAAAATAAGTAAAAAGACAAGAACAACAAAGGTTTCAAAGACGGTGTTATATATTGAGTACGAATTGCGGGGTTCATAGGCGGCAAAAATAATTCAAAGGAGAATTGCCAAGGCTGTCGCGGAAGAGACCCTAAGGCAGGTTTAACTATGTCTCCATCCGCATAGAATAAGATATGATAAGCGAACCAAAGTGCAATAGGTTGATCAGACCATCATGCACCGATTCTGATTAGATAATATGTTAGTGGGTGCACCGAATAAAATATGTCATGATCAAGCTTGATAACGAAATAAGCTTGCAAAACTGAAGCTACATTAGCAGCATGAGATAGTCAAATATGAGCAGGGGAGGTACTGATGAAGGAAATTTTAGATAGTCCAAGATCTTTTAAAATCAAGTCTGCCCGAAGTTTGGGCCTATACAGTTGTCCTAGTGTTTCTTCACTTATGGCCTAGTAGACTAGATAAGGTAGGGTCCTCTGAATTTATAGTCTAAGTGAACTTACCAATGTGGTTCACAAGGAAAAAGGTTTGTTAGGTGGTGAGGTATTCTACCCAACTTACAAAAGTTAAACTAATAGTATCATGGGACAATGGGTCAAGCAATCAAGATAAGGTACAAATTTAAGCATTTAAGAGATTTAGTAGAACACAATCACATATCGGGTCGAAAGAATTGAGTCGAGGTTGAATCCCTATCCATGGTCAAAAACATATCGGTATCATGGTAAAGATTATAGTTTGGCCATTTTGATTAGAAGGTCATATCATGAAAATAGTGTACAAGGAGACGTATTTTAGTGGGACATGATATATCTACATGAAGGTGGACTTGTCTAGGTCTTATACATGAAATTTGTTGGAAGGAAAATTTTAGTGTTGTGCTCCAAATATTCAAGTCACGGTAAGGGATGCCAAAATATCCAAAATAGAAAGTGGGAGTTCATGAGGTGAATAATAATGCCCAAAAATAAAGGAGAACAAGTTAAAGCATGCAATAAAATTCATTAAAAATCCAGCAAAATAATTTAGGATCACAGTCCTAGAGAGAAGATAGATCATAAATGAATACAGTCAATGAGAAATTAAATCATTATTCAAATTGCAACTGGGTTAGAAGGTTACCATAAAAGATCGAGATTCGAGAAAAAATCGAGTAAGTAAAGATTGAGATACAATATAATTTGGTAGATGACTAGCAACGCTTGTGTATATACTACTATCATGGTCATGAGTGACTTGGCATTTAGTATGGAATACTTCCAATTTATTAGGGCTATCTTGATGGCCTACCATTAAAATTTTAACTCAAGTTCCTCCAAAAGTTTCAAAAATAAACTTTCAAAAATAACCCACCAAAAATTGTATTCACTACAAGTCGTTCAATTTCATCATAAAATTTTTAAATCACTTCATAAATCTCAAGGCAAAATTTTATCATGTTACTACTAACCTTTTCCAAAAAAATTTTTAAATTCCACTATTTAACTCAAGAGTTCATAATTTACGAATCCATAAAAATTTCACAATCAGTCAAAAATTTAACACTCTAAAATTTTCCAATAACTCATAATAAAATCTTAGCATATTAAAAGCAACCTCAAAAATTAAGCTCAATGCTCTCATCAATTTTAACTTCTATTTATGCTAAGTTATCCCAACAAAAACACAACTTTTAAATGGTAACTTCCTTTAATCAATCAAAATAACTTTCCAGTACATCCTTCAAAATTCTCCCAAAAATTTTAATATTAGCAATCCCTCATTAAACTAAATTTTCCAATAATCTTATCAGTCATAAAATCATAATTTTTTTTTACGAAATTTGATATCCAAATTCACAATTTTAAGAAAACCAAAATCTAAATAGATTTGTAAATCCCAAATCATAGGACACAATAAATGAAAATTCTCAAAAACTGTTTTTATAACTTTCAAATATTTTAAACCAAAATTCACCATCATTACTTCTACTTAAAATTCAAAATTTACTAAACCCAAAAATCGCAAGTTGTACAACGCAAATTTAAATAATTCCAAGTTACATGTTTAAAAGCTAAGATCATTTTCAACCAAATTTGTAGTTGTTCGTAGGTGTATAACTATAATACAATAAATCATAAACATCAAAACTCGAAAATCAAATAAATTTTATATTTGTTCAAAGATGTATATCTATCACCCAAAACTTATAAACATCACAACTCAAAAAGCAAATCAATTTTATACTTGTGCAAAGATGTATAGCTATAACCCAATAAATCATAAATATCAAATCTCAAAAAGCCAATCAATTTCTTAAATCAAGGGTATAAAGATTCTAGCTATATTTGTTTTTCTTCCTGCAGTATCAATCATATGGTGTTTACTATTTAGAAATCTCAATATTAAAACCTTCCTAGGTAGCATCCTACTTTACAATTTCAATCATTAAATCACACTTTAAAAAAAATAAAAAAAAACCTTTTAACTTAATTAGAGTCTTAAATGTATTCCAATTGCCAATATAACCATTCTAGCCATGTGTTCGACCTATGAGCATATACTAGTGTAGTCATCTTCCTAGTTGACAATAAGCACGAAAATAAGAATCAACCGTAGAAAGGAATCAAGTAAGATGCAGTTCAAGGAGGTCGAACAAGAGTTCAGAATTTGAAGTCAAGGGAAGAGGTCAAGCTGTATGGATGAGATTCCTAGATTCTAATCCTATGTTGCAGGCTCACATCGATACAATTACGTAACCGAAGTGACAAACTCGACCTGCATGGGCCACCACAAAAATATGTAACCCCCCAGTCCCAAATTCTTGAGACTAGATACGTATCATGCCAACTGTATACATACGAGTAAATATACGGCTCGTATGTATACATAAGCTGTAAAATATAGAAAGCCAAGACACTAAATCTCATCCACAAAGATAAATAATAATATAAAAGCAACTTTGAGTTTGTCATGTATACAATCGTTGGGCGGAGACAAATCCACTACCAACTAATTTAAATAGGGAAGAAATATACAAAGAAAGTGATTGGTCGAGCGAAGCAATGACGAGTCCAAAAGCAATCATCACGAAGGAAGGAATGGCCTTAGCTAGAGCACTTGCAAGAAATTATAAAACACATACCTGGCGAGATAACCAGGTCCTCAGAGGGACGTAACAAGACACATAATATTATGCTAATAAACTGAATAATAAAGCTTAAAGAAAAGTATGCATGAGTAAAGGTTCCTAACCATTCTATGTGGATTTTAATTTAGAGGACAACGTTCTAGCAGGGGCTGTCTCAAGCAAGTAATAAAGAGTGGCCAACAAGTAGCGCTCATCCGAGACACTATCGGCCGGGTAACACGTAGCGCTCATCCGAGACACTATCTTCCAAATGTGTATAAAATAAAAGTAGCCCCTATGCTAGTAGCTGTCCCCTCCCCCCAATGATACTATACGTGTGTCGTAACCATGACACACAAACACATGTCGTTTCAACAACACGAGTTTATAATAGATAACTATCAAGTCTTCTAACATGCCTCTATTGACAGTTATTCCTACGCATGCGCACGAAGGATCAGCCCACACGTAAGTGACCTCTATATGATACTCACAACTCTCACACACAACTCGTGTACAATCGTGACAAGTCAATGAGACACACTAAATTTGGCGGTAGTCCCTTAACTCTAAGCTAATTACATAAAATATAGTAATTTACATCTATATATAATTTAGAAATAAACAACTTAAAAATAAATAAAACATGCATGATATTGAGCAAAAATTAAACAGTAAAGGCAAGGTGTCTTGCCTGAGGTTATGTGCAAAAGAGAATAATCCAGTAGCTCGAACCGACAAATAAACAAAGCAAGAAAGGCCAAATCCCACAGACGACTCCGGATGCTGCAACAAACATCACGAACGAGTTTAGAATATAAGATATGTCCAAAAAATGCTTGTCCAAAAGTTAAATTCTGGAACAGAGGTAAAATCGTAATTTCGGATCAAAACGATGTCCGCCGTTGGACCCGCTTTGCACCGAAATGCGCGCCAGAACCTACGGTCTCTAAAGTCGTCAAAATACATGTCTATGCATTTGTTTTGATGAGACGAACCCAACGATATGTCCAATTTTGGATTCCGGTGGGCTGTGCACAAAATCGCCCGTTGAGTGGGATTGTGGGCCCGCTAAAATGGTGTCCTGATCAACCTTCTCAGAATTGAACCAAACTTGACATACAGGACCAGAAAAATATTTCGAGTCCAATGGCGTAAGTTTTGTTGCGATTTGATGAGTGTGCACAAAGTAGTTGGAAAATACCGAAAATGTGCGATACGTGAAAATTTGACGGATACGGATCAAATTCGTCGCGCACACGCAACAAATTTGAATTCCGTCAATTCTTGCACGTCCACAAAGTCGATACGGACATTTTGGTACCTTCGGTTCGCGACCACGTCGTCCGGATTGGCCGGACGCACGTCGTACCGGGGTTTTCTAATTTTTGAAAACTGATTTTTCGTGATTTTTAATCTAATTAAACCTAGAATTTATTGCAGAATAAATAAAACTATTTGAAGGGAATGCTAGAGGGTCATGTGGGGTTTCTACACGAATTTACGGATCTAAAAATGGATTAAAATTGAAGGAGAAATTGATCGGGGAAGTGGGATACCTTAAAGTGGGAATATGTTGTTTTATTGTGGTTGTTATTGTCGCCGTGACGATCGAGAGACGGAGATGCTGTCGCTCCGTCGAGGCTGGCACGCACGCCGAGGAGTGGGAGGAGGAAAGAAGGAAGGAGAGTGGAGGAGGAGAAATAATTAAGGATTAGGGTTTTTAATATATTTATAAATATATATATATATCCATATATATATAAATATATATATCCATATATGGAGGGAGGGGGTTACATAGGGTCGGCCAAGTTGGTATTGCTTCTGCTGCTTTGTGGTGGGCGGCCACAAAGCTAGCTTTTGCTACTTTGTTTGCATGTGGTCGGCTCCCACATGGTGGGGCCGACCACTTGGTTATTTTTTTCTTTTTTTTTTCTTTTCCAAATCTTTTAACTATATCTATATATATTTAGCTATATCTATATATATGTGTATATGTATATAACCATATACCATAATCTATTTATAAAAAACCCAAATAACAATTTAAATATTATCTACCCAATTATTTAATATATTTAGCATATCTACATATATATAAAATTCAAATCACAATAAATCAATTAAAAAATAATAATATCTCTATAGATTAATCATGTTTATTAAATCTTCGCAAAATAAATTTTAATAATAATAAATTAATAAAATCTTTCCAATGGGTGAACTTATACCGCACCCCTTATTCGGTTCCAAAATTTTGTACAAATATTGCACGATATTATTTAATAATAAAATACCAATAATAGTACGAATAATTAAATAATTAAAAAATGTACCTAAAATTCTAAAATAATTTAGAAAATATTTGTATATACATAAAATATGCCTACATGGCCACATTTGGTCATACTACATGCTTACATGGGCTTAAATTGGTTCAGGCCCAATTCGGACTGGTTTGGACAAACCGGGTCATCTAAAAATCAATATATAAAATAGTATATAAATAAAATATTTTTAAATGTGTTATTTTACAACTCGGTCTGGTTTTCCTAGTTCGGACTGAACTATGGCTAGGCCTCCCACGACATGACTAATATACTGGTCAAAGCACACTGCTACATCTTTCGTGCCAAAATTTATGGTCGCCTTGTGTTCCAAAATTCAACAATGGCTAAGGTCATTTCTAATGAAATAAAAAAATCATAAATTGTATAAATTAGTTTTTAAGTCTAATAAAATAATAAAAAAAATAATTTAAGAAATAGGGGTTTTACAGACTAGGTATTATGGTCGATAGCCACACAAAAATATATTTATGTTGAGGGCACAATTATATTAAATTGATGGCAAGCGTACTAGAGTTTATTTAGCAATAAGTATTAAGGTTTGATTAGAAAAAGGGAATATTGAGGGTTTGTGTAAACCTCCATAATTTATAATTGATTTTTATAATTTAATTAAAATTCTTTATGCATTTAATTATTTATGGATTTAATTACTACTAGTTTATTAGTATAATTAATGTATGTGTGTATATATATATTATTATATGTGTGCATGTTCGTATTTCTATTAAATAAGGATATAATTAAATCTAGGATTTTTAGGAATTTATTGTAATTTTTTGAGATAATTTTGTTAGCTTAATATATATATATATATATATATATATATATATATATATATATATATATATATATATATATATATATATATATATAAAATATATATATATATATATATATATATATATAATATATATATATATATATATATATATATATATATATATATATATATATATATTAATATATATATATTTATATATTTTATTTTTTAATATATATATATATATTTTTTTAATATATATATATATATATATATATATATATATATATATATATATAAAAATATATATATATATATATATATATATATATATATATATATATATATATTTTTTTTTTTTTTTTTTTTTTTTTTTTATATATATATATATATATATATATATATATATATATAGATGAGGAAGGATAGGCATCCCCTCACTTTTTGTATCCCCATGCATCCCCATGTTCACATCCATTGGATGTGCTTTAAGTCATCTAATCTTAACCATTGGTAAATCAACGGTTAAAATTAAATGACTTAAAACACCATCCAACGGTGTAAGTAGGGGGGATGCATGGGGATGCAAAAAGTGTGGGAATCTCTATCCTTCCTCTATATATATATATATATATATATATATATATATATATATAAAACTATATATGTGTAAATGTTTTAAGTAAAAAAAAATGGGGTCGGCCACACCCCAGCAAGGGGCGGCCATGGCCGAGCTAGTCTCAGCCTAAGTGCTGGAGAATGCATAAAGTAGTAAAAAGAAAAAAAATATATAAACATCCAACCCCCCACTTAATGTGGGCGGGCCCCACCCGATCCTTTGCTTGCTGCGGGCAGCAGCAAGCTCACCAAACGACACCCTAACCCGTGGGATTACTTAATCCTAAACCCATTAGTAATAGGTTGGCTACAACTTGTTATATATGTAACTTCTTCCACAAACCTCAAAACCCTAAACTTCCAAAAGGAAAGTTGCGGCTGATCATACCCTCTTCGCCTACGAGTTTGTTTCACCAGCAACGGAACTTTGTGCACGACGAACGGAGCATCAAAAGTCAGCCCTCGTCATCCACGGAGCAGTTTTCCTATTCAAGGTACCCTGCTTCCCTACGACGTAACTTTTTACTCGTAGCCCCGATTTTCGATCCGTAAGATTTTCTGGAAAGTAGACTTGACCCTCTTCGAGATCCTCCTGGTGGATTTCGAAAACAACCCATCAACTTGCTCGAAAAATCGAGATGAAGTTGCAGAAAAATCTGTTTTATGTAATACTAAAAACTGTTTTAAAACGACAAGTTGTCGGCCAATTTTCTTGCTGTACAGTAAAGAATTGTAGAAACTAATTAAAAATGGTAAAAGACAACATAACCGAGATCGCAACACATCTTCTGGATCGTCTTTTCGATTAACATGTAAAATTTAAATCGATATGGAAGTTGGAGAAAAACCCTGTGTTAATTTTTATAAAATTTAGAATTCTGTCCGGTACGGCGTACGCCCCGACAAATCGGCCGACGTGGTCGCACGCTACACACATCAAAAGGCGCGTACGGACGTTGCCGACTTGTAGGAACTGGCGGAACTCATCTTCGTCGTGTGTGCGCGACGAAATTAGTCTGTGTCCGTCGAAATACCCCCGTATCGCCAATTTACAAACTTTGCCCTAACTTCGTGTACAGTTGTCGATTCTAGACGAAACTTGTGCCAACAGGTTCGAATAGAAATTCTGGTCCTGTGTGCCAAGTTTGGTTCGATTCTGAGAAGGTCGAATCGGAACCCCTTTTTGGCGGGCCCGCGAACCCACTCAAACGGGCAATTTTGTATACGGCTCATCAGAATCCAAAACTGGACATACCTTTGAGTTCCTCTCCTCAAACTGAATTCGTAGACATGTAATTTGATGACTTTAGAGACCATAAACTTCGGCACGTGTGTTCGGTGCAAAGTGGGTCCAACGGCGGACATCGTTTTGACTCGAAATTATGATTTTGTCCCTGTTTCAGAATCAAACTTTTGGACAGGCATTTCCTAGGTATATCTTTTACATCGAGTGTGTTTTTGATGTTTGTTTCAGCGTCCGAAGTTGTTTGGAGATTGTGACATTTCTTGGTTGACATTGTGAGTTTCGGGACTTACCATTTTGCACCATCAGGCAAGATACCTTGCCACTTTACTTTGTGATTATTATATTTCTTACTTTCAGTTGTTATTTTTAGCATTTCTTATTTCTTGATATTTAAACTGTGCGTCCAAGTCACACTTGGGTGCAAGCGACTCTATCGGTCGTTTTTTTCGCTTTATTTATTTCTCTGGCATTGACTTAGACTAATGACCACCCATTGATGATGAGGTATTGGTATATCTCGTACGGCCTTGACACTTGCTTTACCACATGATTTGAGTCATATGTAGGACACGTATCTGCGTAGTCGGCGGGCCACCGATACGTATGAAGCGTGCGACGGATAGGAGTAACTGCCAATAGAATTGCATGCTAGAAGACTCGGCGGTTACTAGAGGTACATGTCAATCATGGAGATGATGATACTAGGTATTGGGTGGGGAGAACAATACCTGACGTATGAGCTTCGATTGTACTTCCCTTATAACCTGGAAGCTCCACTGGAGATACGGGTATGTTTAGCCTCTCAGGTTGGCCATTGTCATTCTTGGAACGACATGCGCTTGGTCACTGGTGCCCAAGAGGGGACTATATCGGATCCTATTTTATGTCAGGGCTCATACGTCGAAGGATTGTATCTCAACTGCATATTCACAGTAGAATGGTCAGGACCCGATTGCATGCATATTTTTTTCTCTTATTATATTATCAAAGTTTATATGGCATGGTGTTTTCTTGTATCTTGCTACGTCCCTCTGACAACCTGTTTATCTCTCCAGGGTTAGACGATTTTCCACAGGAGTACGGAGCGGCGTTGGAGCTATCCTACATCGATGACGAGGCAGTACCTTTTGACTTCTAGTCTATTCCTTATCTGAGACAGTTGTAGATATTATTTTACATCTCTTTTCTTTCTATTTGCGGAGGTTGGACTCCGATCTTGTGAGACTATTTTTTATAGCTGTTTAGAGTGAGTATGTTCACCCGGCTATCTTTTGAGATACTTATTTATTTATTTGGACCCTATTATCTTTTGTGTTGAGCTGTGATGAGATTAGATTATGTTATTCTGGCCCGTGATTATTTTATTTATAGCTTATGTTCATATATGAGGATTCCATATATTGGAGTATTCTTCGTACATGTGCAGCTGGCATGTTCACATGCTTGGTCCTATGTATTTTGGAACTGGGGCGTTACATATTTTTGTGGTGGCCCATGCAGGTCGACGTTAATATTATTGGGTTACATGACTGTGCCCAACAAGCCTGCATATAAGAATAAGAATATCTCATCCAGAACTACTACTATCTCTTGACTTCTAATATTTTTGAAAATTCCTTGATTATTTAATTTACCTCATATCTAATCTTCCTAATATCAACTTATCTTCCTCGTGCCAACAGTATGTATTTAAAAAGCGGACACACTTCTACCTTGGCCCTCACATCTGGTGAAGAGGTTACTACGGAGGGACAGAATCCTCCCATGACTCCAGCAATACCATACAATCCAGGACAGTCGCAGCCTACTACGATACCGCAGACGGAGTACCCAGAGATCGTAGCACCCCCAGGCAGCCAGGCTGGGCAGACCACTACCATGCCACCGAAAGGGAATGTACCACCACCACCACCATTCCCTCAGCAGTTTCTACCACAGTCGGGACCTTAGATGCCTCCACCACCGACTGATGGGAGCCCTACTTCCCAATTCATGTACGCCATGATGCAGGCTCAGTGGCAGCAGACTGAGCTGATGAGACAGACGATGATGGCAGCATTGGCTAGACCTCCACCACTACCTCCAGTACCAGCACCTGCACCGGCTCTGCATCCCTATGAAGGCTCTATCAAGAATTTCACAGATATGAACCCCAAGGCCTTTAGAGGAACGGAGAAGCCAGTAGAGGTGTCACAATGGCTTATTAGTACAGAAAAGCTACTGAAGGTATCCCAGTTGCCGGCTAGAGATTAGATGACAGCAGTGGACCTACTATTAAAGATAATGCTCACCACTGGTGGAAGGCGGAAGACATACGATTAGGCGTCGGGATCACCTGGATGCAGTTCTATGATGTATTTTATGAGAGATTCTTCCCTATTAATGTTCGAGATGGTCTCTATGACCTGTTCCTCCATCTGAAACAAGGAAATATGATAGTTGATGAGTATGACTCAGAGTTCAATCGTTTGAGTAGATTTGGTACGGGATTGATACCGACAGAGTTAGAGAAGGCGAGGAGATTTCACCAGGGGCTTGCGCCAGAGCTCAAGTCTTATACGACTACCCAGTCTCGAGTCTCCCATTCAGCTGTCTTGGAAGAAGCTCGCGCTCAGGAGATTCTTCGCAAGGAGCAGCAGCAGACGTCGAGATGCCATACCCCAGCAGTTATACCAGCCCATGCTAATCAGGGTAGACCTATCAGGAGGACCACAGGACAGTACCAGCAGAGGACTACTCCTTACCAGAAGCCCACTTGCCACTTTTGTGGAAAGCAGGGTCATATCAGAGATGACTGTTGACTTCGTTTGGGCTTATGTATGAGATGTGGATCAGGACAGCACTTGGCCAGAGATTATCCTTAGCAGCAGGCTCTAGTTCAGGCACATCAGGCCCAGAAGCCGACAGCCCCAGCACCTCGTCCACTATTACCACCACAGACATCTCAATACCATAAGGACAGACCTCAAGGCCCATGACAGAACCATGGAAAGGCATTCTCTCTAGCTGTTGAAAATGTAGAGACAGAGGCAGAGGTCATAGCAGGTATGGTTTTAGTTGCATCTTTTCCTGCTATTACATTATTTGATACTGGAGCCACACATTTATTTATAGCCACTAGTTTTGCCACTAGACACAACATTCCCATCACACCCTTAGCTAAGAATGTTAAAATCCTCAGTAAGGAGGAGTTGTACTTGTTAGTGGTGTTTGTAGACTTTGTCCTATAGTAATAAGTGGTAGAGAGATGATGGCACGACTTCTTGTATTCCCTATGCCGACATTTGATGTGGTTCTTGGGATGGACTGGTTGAGCAAGCATTTCGCTCTCATAGACTGCCATAGGGGCAGTATTATCTTTAGACCACCGAATACGGCAGAGTTTGAGTTCACCAAAGAAGACGGAGAGAGTTGTGATGCACCCGCATCGGGGACTCATATGATGATGTATGACACCCCACAGCACCCCATTATCACCGAGTTCGAGGTTGTATTCCCCGAGGAATTGCCAGGACTGCCACCGGATCAAGGTATTGAGTTTTCCATTGAGCTTATTCCCGGAGCTGAGCCTATTTCATCTCGAGTATATCGTCTGGCACCCAAGGAGTTGGTAGAGATGAAGACGCAGATTGATGACTTATTGGAAAAGGGCTGTATTCGTGCTAGTACGTCACCGTGGGGAGCACCCGTTCTTTTTGTGCCTAAGAAAGATGGGACAGTGCACATGTGCATCGACTACAGAGCATTGAATACAGTGACGGAGAAGAACAAGTATTCCTTGCCGTGTATAGGCGATCTATTTGATCAATTGAGTGGAGTAAAAGTATTCTCCAAGATTGACTTACGATCAGGCTATCACCAATTGAAGGTTCGGAAGGAAGACATTGTAAAGACGGCTTTTCGATCAAGGTATGGACACTACGAGTTCTTGGTCATGCCATTCGGTTTGACCAATGCCCCCGCAGTCTTCATGAATTTAATGAACAAGATCTTTCACCAGTATTTGGACAAATTTGTAGTAGTCTTTATAGACGATATCCTGATTTACTCCAAGAGTCAAGAGGAGCGTGAGAAACACCTACGGATAGTTTTGGAAACGTTAAGGAATGAGGGACTTTTCGCGAAGCTTAGCAAGTGTGATTTCTTTTTCAAGGAGGTATCATTTCTTGGTTATATTGTTACGGGTGATGGTATATCAGTGGACCCTGAGAAGATCACAGCAGTCAAATCATGGCTGCTCCTACGTCAGCTTCTGAGGTAAGAAGTTTCCTCGGACTTGCGGGTTACTACCGATGGTTCATAGAAGATTTCTCTCGAATAGCGTGGCCTATGACTCGATTAACTTGCAAGGATCAGGAGTTCGTATGGACAGACGAGTGTCAAGCCGTATTTGATGAGTTGAAGAAGCGATTAACCACAGCACCGATCTTGACACTACCATCGGGCATGGAAGGATTTATGATCTTCAGCGACGCATCCGGGAAGGGATTTGGATGTGTATTAATGCAGCACGGTTGGGTAGTAGCCTATGCATCCCGACAGTTGAGGGTGCACGAGAAGAATTATCCGACCCACGATTTAGAGCTCGAAGCGGTTATCTTTGCTTTGAAGCTATGGAGGCACTACTTGTACGGCGAGAAGGTTAATATCTACACTGATCATAAGAGCCTCAAGTACGTGTTCACACAAAAAGAGTTGAATATACAACAACGACGTTGGTTGGAGTTGATGAAGGACTACTAGATCGAGCTTCATTATCATCCGGGCAAGGCTAATGTCGTGGCAGACGCATTAAGCAGCAAGCCCATGGCACAATTTTTGACTACGCAGAAGGAGTTGATTAGAGACTTAGAGCAACTTGGTATTGAGGTAGTATTGCCTGGAGTAGACGGCGTATTAGCCAACCTCCAAGTGAAATCATTATTGGTAGAGCGTATCAAGGCAACATTACCCAATGATGCTAGATTTTGACGACTCAAAGAGAGGACTGAAGCAAGAGAGAAGACGGGATTGAGGATCCACCCCGATGGGACATTGTAATGTGGTGATCGCATTTATGTTTCCAATGGAGAGCTACGGCAGGAGCTGATGGCAGAGGCTCACAGTTCGACTTACTCTATTCATCCCGGAGGAACCAAGATGTACCGCGACTTACGACAATATTATTGGTGGCACAGAATGAAGCGAGAAATAGCTCGTTTCGTTGCCAAGTGCTTGGTATGTAACAAGTGAAGGCGGAGCACTAGAGGACGGCTGGATTATTGCAGCCGCTACCTATTCTCGAGTGGAAGTAGGAGCACATTATTATAGATTTCGTCACAGGTGTTCCTCGGAGACCGAGGGGACAAGATGCAGTATGGGTGATTGTGGATAGACTTACCAAGTCAGCCCATGTCTTACCTTTTAGAGTGGGCCAGTCGACAGAGGTATTGGCAGAGATGTATATGGAGCAGATTGTGAGATTATACGGTGTGCCTGTTAGTATTTTGTCGGATGCGACTCGTGATTCACCTCGCACTTTTGGAGGAGCACGCAAGAGAGTTTGGGCACCCGATTGAAGTTTAGCACGGCGTACCATCCGCAGACAGATGGCCAGTCGGAGCGTACTATTCAGACGCTAGAGGATATGTTGACAACATGCATGCTTGACTTTAGCGGTTCATGGGAGGACCATCTTCATCTTGTTGAGTTTTTCCTACAACAATAGCTATCAAACGAGCATTCAGATGGCTCCGTTTGAAGTGTTGTATGGTAGGAAGTGTCGGTCTCATGTTTGTTGGAGCGACATAGGAGAGCGACAGCTATTGGGTCCCGAGTTGGTCTTGAGCACAGTGGAGACAGTGAAAAAAATTCAGGGCCAACTGCGAGCAGCGCATGATCGTCAGAAGCAGTGGGCAGATAATCATCGTCGAACCTTAGAGTTTAAAGAGGGCGACCATGTGTTCTTGAAGATATGCCCCACTATAGGCACGATTCGATTCGGAGGACGTGGCAAGTTGAGTCCAAGTTACATTGGGCCTTTCGATATCTTGGAACGTGTTGGAGAGGTTGCCTATAGATTGGCCTTGCCACCGTCGCTAGAGGGAGTGCATGACGTATTCCATGTATCTCAGCTGAGGAGGTACGTGGCAGACAACAATCATGTATTTGATCACTCCGAGATGGCAGTTGGACCGAGCTTGTCGTACGAAGAGCAACCAGTAGGCATTCTTGATCGTCGAGTGAAGGTGTTGCGGAATCAATATATACCATTGGTTGGCGTGGCATGAAAGCATCACTCACCAGGAGAGTCTACGTGGGAGCGCAAGAACGAAATTCGAAATCGCTACCCGCAATTGTTCGACAACCAAGGTATGTCCTACACGTGATAGCCTTTATAGTTCTTGCATGGCATGGCATTGCATTCTGACCTCCTACCTTAGTTTAATTTCGAGGACGAAATTTTCTTTAAGTTTGGTAGGATGTAAACCCCCATAATTTACAATAATTTTTTTATAATTTATTTATATTTGTTATACAATTATATTATTTTTTTTCAATTATTTCTAGCCTAGTAGTATAATTAATGAATGGGTATATATTATGTGTGTGCATGTTTGAAATTACTATTAATTATAGTCTACTATAAAATCTATAAAATTTTAGATATTTATTAATAAATTACTTATGATTTTCTTGCATAGGAAAATGGATTTAAAATGGATTGAGCATATAGATGTGGATATATCAATATATATATATAAGTATATATAGATATAAATCTCTAGTTGTTAAAAAAAACAAATGGGGCCCGACCACACCCCAGCAAAGGGGCGGCCATGGCCGAGCTAATTTCAGCTTAGGTGCTGGCGTATGCATAAAGTAAAAAAAAAATTATAACCAACTGAGCGACTGTAGCCCGTGGGCTACAGCACCCCACCCAAACCGTATGGAGTTCCCCCTATCTTCCCGAAAGGCAGCGGCTGATACTCGGCTAATAGAGTTTATTTCAGAGATTTGGATCTACACCAAATCTAACCCAAAAATTCCAAATAAAATTTCTAGATAACCCCCACAGGATTCTCTTCTAGATACAATCGGATTCAAAACCCCATTCACATCAAAAATCCGAATTTAAATAGGAATTTAAATATCCTATATAGCTATTTCGAAAATAGAGTTCTTGGAAAAACCATATGTCGAACATCATCCCCAGCCCAAACTCCGACTCCAGGACCTCCCCCACACCCCCGTGCTCACCGTCGGCCGCCTGCTCGCCGTCACCGACGTCGGGATCGCCGGACAACTGCTCGAAGCCGACCGAAAAATAGGGGAACGCTATGTTTATTCCAGAACCAGGTACCCATCTTTCGAAATCCATATCTTTGCTTGTGTTCGCCAAAAAGTCGATCCATCGACTTCTGTGCGTAGACAACATACCCATCTATAAACCCTGGCAATTAGAAAATTTTCTAATGCACAGTAAGTCCTGTAAAAGTTTCAGGAAAGTAGAGAAAAATTCCTCGAAAATGAACCCGAGAAAACACCCCAACCCCTGACTTTGGAAGGGCAATTTCAGCCCAGATATTAAGAATTTGTAAGAAACAATTTAGACAGTCCTATTTAACATATACGAGATGAAAACCCAACTGTTAGATTCGATTTTTATGTAATGTAAAGGAAGTTACGAATCGATGAACTTAGGAGAAAAACTGTTTTAAAAACACTAAAATTTTAGAATTCTATCCGATACAGCATACGCCCTGACAAATCGGCCGACGTGGTCGCATACTATATGCATCGAAAGGCGCGTATGGACGTTGCCGACGTGTGGGAACTGACGAAACTCAGTTTCGTCGTGTGTGTGCGAAGAAATCAGTCTGTATCCGTCAAGATACCCCCGTATCGCCAATTTGCAAACTTCGCCCTAACTTCGTGTACAGTCGTCGATTCGAAACGAAATTTATGCCAACAGGTCCAAAATAAAATTCTAGTCCTGTGTGCCAAGTTTGGTTCGATTCTGAGAAGGTCGAATCGGAACCTCTTTTTGGCGGGCCCGCGACCCACTCAAACGGGCGATTTTGTACACGGCTCATCGAAATCCAAAACTGGACATACCGTTGAGTTCTCCTCCTCAAACTAAATCCGTAGATATGTAGTTTGATGACTTTAGAGACCATAGACTTTGACACGCGTTTCGGTGCAAAGTAGGTCCAACGGCGGACATCTTTTTGACCCAAAATTACGATTTTGTCCCTGTTCCAGAATTAGACTTTTGGACAGACGTTTTCTAGGTATATCTTTTACACCGAGTGCATTTTTTATGTTTATTTTAGCGTCCGAAGTTGTTTCGAGATTGTGACGTTTCTTGGCTGACGTTGTGATTTCCTAGACTTGCCATTTTGCACTATCAGGCAAGGTACCTTGCCACTTTACTCTGTGATTATTATATTCTTAATTTTTTGTTGTTATTTTCAGCATTTCTTATTTTTTGATATTTAAACTGTGCATCCAAGTCACACTTAGGTGCAAGCGACTCTATAGGTCATTTTTCTCGCTTTTATTTATTTCTCTTGCATTGACTTAGTCTAGTGACCACCCTTGTATTGATGAGGTATCGGCATATCTCATATGGACTTGTCACTTTCTTTACCATGAGTTGTGAGTCACATGTAGGACACGTGCTCGCGTAGTCAGCTAGCCACCGATACGTATGAGGCGTGCGACGGATAGGAGTAACTGCCAATAGTATTGCATGCTAGTAGACTTGGCAGTTACTAGAGGTTCATGAGTCATAGATGTGACCCTACTAGGCATTGGGTGGGGAGAACAGTTTCCTTAACGTCTGGGTCCTTTATGCACTTTCCTATTACTGATCCTATTGGTCTCTGACATTCGAGGAATGTTATGCTTTGAGGTCCCTGGTATCCTGATGGGGCCATACCTGAGTTACTGCTACTGAGCCAGATACCCATGCGTTGAAGGTCTGTTCTTAACTGCATTATCACTGTAGAACTGGTAGGCACCATATTGCATGCATTCCTTTTCTTTCTATTATATTATCACAGTTTATATGGCATGGTGTTTTCTTGTATCTTGCCACGTCCCTCTGAGAACCTGGTTATCTCTCTAGGGTTAGACGATTTTCCACAGGAGAACGGAGCGGCGTTGGATCCATCCTACATCGATGATGAGGCAGTTCCTACTGATTTCTAGTCTATTCTTTATTTGATACATTAGTGGACATTATTTTTACATCTCTTTTCTTTCTATTTTGCGGAGGTTGGACTCCGATCTTGTGAGACTACTTTTCATAGCTGTTTGGAGTGAGTATGATCACCCGGCTATCTTTTGATACACTTATTTATTTGGACTCTATTATCTTCTGTGTTGAGCTGTGATGAGATTAGATTATATTATTCTGGACTGTGATTATTTTATTTACAGCTTATGTACATATATGAGGATTCCATATATTGGAGTATTCTTCGTACATGTGCAGCTGGCATGTTCACATGCTTGGTCCTATGTATTTTGGGACTGGGGCTTTACAGTCACTTTAAGAGGGTATGGACTAAAGGCAACGAAAGGATCAATAATTTCAGCATGAAAATCAAAAAATGGACCCCAGACTTCAAATCCAAAGTAGAGTCGGCCATCGTCTTAGCCTGGGTTACCCTTCCCAATCTACCCCTAATATGTTTTGCCCCCTCTGCCATGAAAAGGATCGCGAACTCTTTCGGGACGTTCGTGGCCTTAGCAGAAGAAACCTGAAACCTCACTAGGGGAAACTATGCCAGAATTTGTATGGAACTAGATCTGTCGAAAGACCTGCCCAGCCAGATCCAGATAGAGCTCGGGAATAAGACGCACATACAGCAAATTGTCTATGACAACAACGTGATCTTCTGCAAGCACTGCCATATTCGTAGCCACGCCACAGATCACTGCTACAAGGCACACCCAGAATTGAAGAAGAAAGTGAGCCGTAAGATGGCCAACCCTCGACAGAACAAACAGAATCTCCAATCACCGATCTTTCCACTCCCGAACTCTCACATTCAGTTCGAGGTTAGCGATGGTGCATCTCGCCCTTATCACCAATCCTCCAGAGCAGAGCCATAATGCCTTACAAACCATAAGATATCAACCTCTTCAATAAATTTGACATTCTCGTCTCAGAATCTTCAGACTCCTCTCTGGATGTTTGCCCTCCTACCCCAAGCAACAGGAACACCAACACGGTGGAAGGACCCGAGAATTCTGAACATGTTGGTCGAGTAGCGAATATCATTCATCAGTCTCAGGAGAACCAAACAGAATCTAGCCAAGTGGATACTTTCACCCAAGGAACCCCCTCACACACTTCGAACGTTCGTGTGGACACCCTGGCCAACATTGGTCCGGGCGTAGTCGCCAGTTGCCAACAGGCCATTGAGGCGGGCCTCATCAGCCCGAATAGTCATTTCGGAGCTGTCGCTGAAATCACTGGAGAGGTATATATGCACTCAGATGAGAACACTTACGCACTGTCCTCAGACGGCTCCAGCATGAAGGACAAACATGAGGCTACCATCACCGATAAATACAAGACAAAAGAAAAAGAACAACAAAGAGTTTACGGGCATGACCACCAGGTCAGCAGCGAAACTCTCCAGATCCCCCTCCCATATCTTCCTCAATGCTTAACATCCTCTCATGGAATATTAGGGGTCTTACAAACAAACCTACCTTGAGAAGAATCATTAGTCTCAAGAAAATCTACAGAATTGATATTCGGGTGATCATTGAACCAAAAATACCCCACAAAAAACTCAATCCATTCAACTGCAATTAGGATTCCACTCCGCTACTGCGAGTCGTCATGACATTTGGATTCTTATTTCGGTGGACGTGAAGCTCAGGATTATTCATGATTTTGGGCAGGAGCTCTCATGTTGGGTGGAACATCCCCAGCTTTCGCACCGATCCATTCTGTCTGTGGTGCACGAAAGCTGTGACCCTTATGATTGCAGGCAACTCTGGGATGCTCTGAAGGACACCCATACCAAGTACATCAACCTTTCGTGGCTCTGTGTTGGTGAATTCAACGCAATTACGTACAGAGAGATAAATTCGGAGGGTCGCCCGCCCTTTTTGTCGGCCATGAATAATTTCAATGGCTTCATTTTCGACACCCACCTTTCCCCCCTCCAGTACACAGGTAATACTTTCACCTGGTGCAACATGCAAGAAGGTGCCCATTGGCAATACTCCAGATTGGATCGTGCCCTTATTAATGCTGAGCGGGCCGATATGGGTATCACTTCCAACCTCTCGCACCTCAACTCCACTGATTTGGACCAGTCCCTCCTTCTCATTGAAATCAGAAGCAATTCAAGCCAGATCAGGAAAAGCTTTCGTTTCCTAGACCTCTGGAGTCATCACCCCCAGTTCAGAAATACGGTGGAAGCCGCATGGAGTACCCCCCAAGATCTCGACCCCTTCGTCACATGCCGACGAAGCTGAAAGCCATGAGAAAAGCCATTACGGTCTGGAGTAAGGATGCCTTCGGGGATATCTTCCAGGCCGTTCGCTCTATCGAAGATGATGTTTGTCGCACGGAGATTCTTTTCGCTTTTGATAGATCTCCGACGACCCACGCTTCCCTCAACCTCTCCAGAGTAATTCTGAAGTTTCGGCTGAAAGTAGAAACAAAATTTTGGAAACAGAAAGCTAGGCTAATGTGGGACATAGAGGGCGATAGAAATTCTTCCTACTTCTAGTAATGTGTCAAAGGTCGCAGACAGCAACTTAACCTTCATCAGATCGTTGATGAGAATGGCCACATTATTAAAGACCAACGTGGTATCCAACTGGTAGCCGCGGATTTCTTTGCCTAGTTATTCACTAAAGATAATGGTGCCAAGGACGTGGAATTCTTGGCCGAGATTTCTTGCCGAATTATAGAGAGTGATAATGCACAACTTTAACTTTCCCCGTCTGAGCATGAAGTCAAAGATGCGGATTGGGCTCTTAACGAGCATAGAACGCCAGGTCCCGATGGCTTCACTGGCATTTTCTTCAGATCTTGCTGGGACATCATCAAAGCGGATATCCATGAGGCGGTTACAGCCTTCTTTCAAGGAGTGGAATATCCCAGATCGATCTCTAGAGCAAACCTTATCCTCATCCCTAAGAAGGATAATCTGAAGACGTTTAAAGACTTTCATCCCCTGAGACTGAGCAACTTTAGCAACAAAATCATCTCCAAGATCATCGCTAACCGCATGTCTGGGCTACTCCCCAAGATCATTTCTAATGAGCAAAGCGGCTTTGTTCGTGGCCGTAACATCTTAGACAACATCCTCCTGGCTCAGGCAATGGTCACATGCATGAAATTCCCAGCTAGGGAGGGAACATCGCGATTAAGTTGGATATGGAGAAAGCCTATAATAGGCTTGACTGGCAATTCACGATATAGCTGTTCAGAGCTTTTGGGTTCTCCGAGACCTGGATTGACGTAGTCTAAAGATCTATTAGCAACTCCTGGTTCTCAACGGTTATCAACGGAAAAACAGATGGCTTCTTCAAATCTA
>JANAVB010034619.1:24080060-24261315 GCA_029216955.1 Iris pallida
CTCGATATGGTGGGTCACCCCATGTCCTTGTTTGGTTGTTGGGGTGGTCCACTGTTTCGATGATGGATGCGAAACCATGTTATGACTCGAGCTATTATTATCCATTGTCATGTTTCATTTACAGTTTATTATGGTGTTGTTTTTATGTATCTTGCTAGTCCCTTGAGGACCTGGTGATCTCTTCAGGTAGATGATTGTGTTGAGTTAGTTCACAGAACTTGTTGGTGTTGTTATTTCCTATTCAGGTATCTTTCGTGATCTTATATTTACTCGCTCTCTACTTAGTATCATAGCTTTATGGGCCCATATTTTTCTCCGGGTCTAATCAAACATATATGTTAATGGGCTGCAGACCATGGCACATATTGTTTATTCTTGATTTTATTCATTATTGTGGATTGAGATATAGATTAGTTAGCATATGTTAGTCTACTTTACAGCGTACGACGATTAGGATAAGTCCATTAAATTAGGATACTTATTCTAGTCGTACAGCTGGCATGCTCATGCCTTGGGTTCCCTATATATTTTAGAACTGGGGCGTGATAGGACCCAAGTGTAGGGATCTATTCTTCTCATTTTCGAGAGCGGCGAAAGGATATACATGAGCTGGATGTGGGGCTTCTTTGGGGGAAGCCGGCCAAGCATCCTCCGCAGTTGCTGGTGGATTCACAACAACCTTGGCCACCCAGAATTTATGAGTCTTTATAAGTTTCGTAAACCTAGGAGAAGGATTTGACCATTCGAAGAGCATATCTTCGTAACCTTGTTGGTCGAACCGGACGACCATCGTCTGTTGAAATGAGCCCTGTAGAAGCATAGAAATTTAGGCACATTAAGAGGCCGAAATCCCTATATGCCACAAACAGTATGCGCCAAAGACGTAGGACAGATGTCAGCGCATCACAGAACACAACAGATAAAAGTACATGAAAATAAGATTTTATTATATGAAAATCTATTTCATGGCTTTTCGTTACATGGAAAAGTCTACTACGGCCGAGTCTAAACACTTTGATAGGCGCATGACTGTAACGTCTCAACATAGGCGCATCTCTTTCTCGTCGTGAGCGAATCACTTCCTTGTCAATAGGTAAATTACTTCCTCGTCAATACACAGGAGCATATGCCACCCCACGGCTCTTCCAACATAACGAAAGTTGGGGCACGACGACCCCAAACTTTGTATTCAACTTGGCACTGGATGTTGTCTCATAGAAAAATACTGTTGTTTCACTTAACAAAATGTCCTTGAAAGGCTTTTGAAAGAAAACGAGAAAAAGTACAAAAGTACAAATAAATTCTAGGAAGTATAGCTATGGAAGTCTGATCTGAGAACGATCACTTTGTTCCTTGGACCACACGATGATGATGAAGAAAAAAACTGCTAGAAGATGAACAGCTGGAAGAATAAGTCACCAGAAAGGTATCGACACACTGGGCACTGATGGTGAGGTCGAATGCTTTCCTGCTTTGCTTCATTCTGTTCTTGAAGAAAAGTTGAAGAGAAATGCTCTGGAAAATTACTTTTCTCTCAAAGTATCTGGGCTCTGATCTCTATGTGATATGTTGTGTTTTCTGTTTAAAAATAAGTCTATTTATAGACTAGACCCTCTGTGCGTAAAAAGCAACATAATTGGGTCTTTACGCAAGTAACTGCCACCCATGATTGAAAATCAACCTCTACGCGTGATGACACGTGTCCCACGAAGAGTTATAGTCTCTACACATGGTGATACGTGTCCCACAACTTCAACAATATGGAGAGAGCACGTACACACGTTCCTCGATAAGTGTGGCATGAAAGCCACGTATGCAGACCACGTTCTCACATAGCCAGAAAAGATTGAGCGTAAAATAGCCCAAAGTAAGCTTCCTGCGTAAAGTGGCTAAGAAATAGCCTTGAGCATATAGCTAGCTCAAATAAACTCTACGAACACAAAAGTAGCTGAGATAGCCTTGAGCATAAAAACTCAAATGACTTTTATGCGTAAAAGAAGCGGTCTATTGAGCGTAAAGTAGCTCATCTTCACCTTAAACGACAAGCGTTAGATTTGGTGCAAAAATCTTCTCGGCTTCTGTGCAATGTTCTGTCAGAAAATTATTCTGTCAGAACAGTATCACGCGCATTAAATGCAGTCTGGACAGCCTGTCGCTCTCGCGTAGAGTTTGAGGATGACTCTTGCGTAAAGGAACTCGCGTTGAGTTAGACTCTGTTTGATCACTGCGTAGAGCTTGAACCTGACTCAGTAGAGTCTTTAAATGGACCTTGCGTAGAGTCTGACTTTGCGTAAAGTTCTCAACTTCTTTGACTTGGTCTATGAAGTTTATTTTATGCTTCTACAAGACCCCCTTCAAAGTTTTTAAATTTTTCAAAAATTTGAAATACGTTGAACAGAAGCGTAAAATCCGGGATATCCAACAGTCATCAGCGTATAGTTCGGGATACTCAACAGTCATCTCAGAAGCGTAAAATTCGGGATACCAACAGTCATCTCAGAATTTGAACCGATTTTAAACATTTCTATAAATAGAGTAGAGATAGAACTTTACACATCTCTTGCAATCTCAATCTCCTTTACTCTAATCTTCGAAATCCACATCTAAACCAATGGCACCAAAGAGCAAGACCACTGTCGGCGCTAAGGGCAAGAAGCCCGCTGTCGGTGCTTCAACGATGGCTGAACATGAGGAGACTACCGTTACATCATTGGTGGCGACCCCTAGGCCTAATCCCGTTGTGGCTCCGGCCATGATAGGTAAAATCCTATCTAGTTCGACCGTGGGTTCGTCGGAGAAGAAGAAGAGCCGAACCCTAAATTTATGCCCACGTTTATACGTGTCAGTGTAGAATAAAAACTACCAAATACGACCACGTCTATACGTGTCAGCGTAAAATAAAAACAACAGAATACGTCCACGTCTATACGTGTCAGCGTAAAAATAGAAACAACAGAATACGTCCATGTCTATACGTGGCAGCGTAAAAAAATGAAAACAACAAAATATGCCCACGTCTATACGTGCCAGTATAAATTATTTAAGCATTAAATACGCGCACGTCTATATGTGTTAGCGTAAAGTTAACAATACGCAAGTCACCCACATTCATACGCATCTGTGTAAAGCAAGTCAAAAGACTATGTTTTCATGCGTACAACTTTTACTCTTTTGAACAGAGAAAAGTACGCGTAAAAAACTTTTAGTCATACACTGCCTCAACTTAGAATATTTTCCAATACTTTGAAACAAAAAAAATATTCATAATCCTTTACGCACAAATCTTCACTTGCGTAAAAAGAACTTTTGCATATAGATGTATAGAGATCAATTCTAAATTTTACTAACTTGATTTTTTGTTGATATTCTTTTTACAGTGGACTTGCAGATTCATCCTCTCTCTTGAGCCCTTGGTTCCCCAACTGGTATCTTGGGTTCCAACTATTTGGAGAATCTGTCTCATGTTGAGTTCCCACAAAATGACAAGCAGTACCCTGAAGAGAGACAACAACTGATAGCTGCTCAGGGAGACAGGATGCTGCTAACTTTGATAAACGGAGAACTGCTGACATCGCTGGATGGCCAACAATTTTTTAAGCCTGCTTTCATGTTTGGAGACGCCATTGACTTCAAATCTTAGACAAATCCCAAGAATGAGTCATGGGTATTTAGATTTAGGAAAGTGCGATATACCTCCCATCAATGTCAAGGAATTATCCCCTATCTTCGTTTGTTCATGCCACCCACCCAAGACATCTTATCTGGAACCTGACTCCCAACAGTCATGGTAGACCAGAAAAAAATCATATTTAAGAGAGATGGGTCTAACCACATGGGCTACCATACCAGTACTCCTAGCAGTGGTGTCATTCATTTTTCTGGTTTACTGCCTGGATCCACACCAAGCGAGGATTCAGCTTTGATCCAACCAGTACAGATACCAATGTTCATAAACAAGTTTATGAACGTCTCAGTGTTATATCCCCAGGTTAACCCTAGGCTTCCAGGGTGGATGACCCCTCATAATAAGAACTGGATTCAACTCAGTGCTTGGGTCATGCAGAACTTCAAAGCGGAACTGCAAGCCATTAGGTTGTTTGAAGCAGTAGCCTCCACAAGTCAAGGCATACCAATAAACAATAACCTGTTCTTAGCTTTGATGGAGTTATACATTAGCTCAACAGGGACTTTTGCAACCCCGATAGGTGAAATGGGTTTTGCATTGCATGAGATGCAATTCATTTCTAAGCTGCCAATGGGGGAAGTTCCATATGAAGAATATGTTCCCTCCAACCGAGAATTAACAGAGATCAGCCCGACAAACCCCGATCTAGTCGAAGTATATCAAGAATTGATGTGCCATTATCTAATTTGCACCACTACGTATGAAAGTGGATCGCATTTGGCATACATCAATAAATAGACAACATATCTATTCTACCATCAGAATAGGATATCCAAGGATGACAAGGGAAGATTCCAAGACAACAAGTCTCAATCCATCAACCTTTGCTTAATAATTCCTTCGAATTTTATCCATGGTTTGATGATCATATCTAAATCTCAGGACAAGTATCTGACCACCAAGACTGGAGAATTCCCTACGGGGACTGAAGCATTGAGCTATCTGAAGCATGGCAGTCGAAAGATCTAAAAGAAAGCCTTGTTGGCGGGCTTTCTTTCTCTGTGGCTGCAAAAATGGGTCGTACCAGGAACTAGATTAACGGTTGACAGAATCCACCGGAATATAAAAAAAATTATATAAATATATTTCTAACTAACTATATTTCTAACAAAATAGTACTATGGCCAGCAGTACGTTTGGTGTTCAAGACCAGACTCAGCCTTTTACCGGCAATGGTATGTCGGATAAATACTGGTCTACGAGCATTTATTGAGGAGCTGATCAATAACGCTCCCTACCGTAATGATTTCCCTAGGGTAAAGATGCCCTACACTTATTTAATGGGCTGGTTACTGCATCACAACTGAAGTTTATTGCCACCAGGCCCTGAAGATAATGCGAAGGTCTTCCTCCAGAAGTTCAATAAAGCCACGTGGATTGCAACTTCAGTGGCAGATACTCGAGCAGTACTAAACTACTCTTATGGATGGAACTTTTTCTGCACAAGACCACCAGTTCCAGCCGACTGCCTCGGTGTTCAATTTGAAGATATAGGTCAAGAGAGGACAGGGATCCCTGCTCCTGTCTTTAATTGGCTGATATGCATCAGACTATCACATTTGATGTATAGGATTGAGGACAGCTGCATCTTTGAACCGTACCTGCCCAGTCGGTTCGCTCGTCAATTCGGGTATAACCAACTTCACGTTGGTAATCCCTCCACTGACTTCAATTATTATGGAAAGTTAGTTAATGGTGCAAGGGCATGGAGATATTTCAACGCTGGATGTACCGGTGCTAAATTCCGTGTATCAACTACCACCAGTACAACTGAGCTACGAATGCTTTATTCGTATGCTCGTTTTTATGCTTCCATCCGTTCCTTCACAAATGACTACAACATGAAGGGAAGTCTTCGATGGGATAAGGAAGGAAACGTCGAAGAATCGATTAGGGTACCTTCGGACGTACCAGATGATGCTGCTGTTCTAGATGAATATCTTGAAGTGATCCCAATGGGAGTATGGGAGGCACCAGCGGGAGCAATTAAAATTTCTACCTCTAGGAAGCGTAAATCCGACACAGCGGCTGCTGCCCGAGAGAAGCTCAAAACATTGCATCTTCTTCAGTTCATCCTGGAGAAGGGTCTTCAACATCCCAATCAGCAGCAGCAACAGAAACTATGGGGCTCCTATCTCTCGGACGTCTCAGCACTTCGATGCATCTCACTTCGCCATAAAAGGCGCAAGCTATCGAAGACATCGCCACCACTCACATTGTAGATCCGGAACCCATCCCTTCGGATGAACCGGCTCTTAATTTAGAAGATGATGACTGGGATCAAGATTATGACGAACTCTTGGCACGTCCTACACCTACTCCAGGTAAATATAAATTACATAAAATCTATACAAAATTATGTATTATGATTTTGTATATTCACTTATTTTGCTTAATCTTTGTAGGTGTCATCGCTGCAGTAAAGCCTGTGGCTCCTCTTCCTCCTCAAGAAACTATTCATGAAGAAAACATAGAGTCTGAAGAAGAGAGTTCTTCTTCAAAAGAAGATTCTGCTTCTAAAGAAGACTCTCCATCTATGGAGATACCAGAAGAGCCTGTAGTGGAGGCCCACCAAGAATTGCCTTCTCTTGCTGAAAAAAGAGAAGAAGAACCGGTTGCAGAAGAACCAGCTGCAGACGAAGAACTAGTTGCATATGAAGAACCAACTGCAACTGAAATAATGTCAGAGCTTGAAAGGCCTGCAGTCAGCAAAGGTAATGAAGACAATGTCAACCCATCAACCGAAGTCAGAGACATAGTAATAGCACCTTCAGCTATTACTACTAATCCGGCACAATTTCTTGAGAATATAGTGTCTGAACCTGAATCGGTTACAACAATCACCATTCCCACCACAACAATCACCGTCAACGAAACTCAAGTAGTTTCAGCTCCAGAAACGGCTGGAGAAATGATCCACAAAAGTGCTGAAGATATTGTCTCTTGAACTCCTGGGGATCAATTAGCTATAGTAACAACAACAACTACAGCTTTAGCTCAACCTGCTACCAAGGCAACAACGACATCTTCCCCCAGTCTTCAGAAGAAGGATTTAGCGGATCTTGCTGCCACACCGAGCTCCAATGAAATGAATCTTTTAGTTGAGATTCATACTGAAGCTTTCTATAAAACCTTGGCGGCCTTGATCAAAATGGTCTTGATGAAGGGCCTAAATTATGAAAGCTTAAAGGCTGCGATTGCTCCCACCATTGGGAATGTTGCTATGTTCAATGATGCTGAGAGAGCAGCAGCTTTGGAGAAAGTAGTAGAAGGACATGAACAGCCTATCAAGGAATATCTAAGGCTGTCAAGAAAAACCCTTGAAAGTCTCATCCAAACCATGATGCTTTATCAGCTGAATACATCACTCGGGAGGCTATTTTTAAGGTATCTCTACAAGACTACAGTAGCAAAGTTGCCAAGGAGCGAGCTTTATTGAATAAAACTAAACCCCTGCTGGAGAAACATAGAGAAGCCTATGAAACTTCAAACATGAGAATCTATCAACAAAATGATAGAATTCGTGAAGTTGAGGCAGAATTGGCTCGATTGAAGGCAGAGAGAGAGCAAATGATTGCAACTCGAGACAAACATCTGGCACAGAGCTCAATACTGGAAGAGAAGGTCTTTGGTGCTGAAGCTACCATAAAAACTCTTGATGACGCCAAGGATAAGATGATAGCTGCTTTTGCCGAACTCTCGCATCTTTGTACTACAGAGGCTCGTCGCACCATAGCTACTACAACTGTACTGAGTTCTCGTGAGTGGTGTTTGGCAGAGCTGCAGAAAATGTTTGAAGATGTATCTGCTTCACCTTAGGAAATAAAGAATTTTGTATTCTTCCTTTCATATCATCAATAAAGAATTTTGTATTCTTTCTTTTTCTTTCTTTTGCTGTAATTTTCAAATCATGCAATGAATGAAAAAAAAATTATGGTTGTGAGATAGAAAACAATTATCAGAGGTAATAATATGAATATGATAAGTTTTCAAAACTCAAAAAAGTATATTATATCTATCCAGAGGTAACGTGGACATGATAGATAACAAATCTTATTTTCTTTTTAGAGCATACAATACTATCAGAGGTAATATGAAATAATAGATCATGATGACTCAAAGAAAATAGATTAATATCTATTCAGAGGTAATGTGGACATGATAGATTAATAAGGAAAAGAAGTAGATTTAAAATTTATTCAGAGGTAACGAAGACATAATAAATAATAAGTCTTTTTCTTTCCGAATCAGCTGGTAAGACAGAAAATCAAAATTCTTTTTTAGGAGAATAAATAAATCTTCAGCTTAACCAAACCTTGGTAGCTGGGAAATAAGGAAGAAATTCAAATATAATATTTCTTCAAGAATTTGCCATTAATTGGCATCATAATCAAGTCTCCATTAGGTTTCGATAACCTATAGGCACCATTGGAGAATACTGTCTCGACTACATGAGGACCCTCCCATTTAGCTTGGAATTTTCCTTTGCTCTTATGAGTCATAACCATAGGTCTTCGGACAGCTAAGACTAGCTCACCGACTTTGAATACCCTCTCTTTAATTTTACGGTTGAAAGCTCGAGATATGCGGGCTTAATATAGCTCGATGTGCTGTTGTGCTTGAAGACGCTTCTTGTCCAGTCCTTCAAGTTCTTGGAGTCGTAAGCGATCATTATTTTTAGAGGTTAGCTCATTAGCAATGGCTATTCTAAGAGACGGGATCTGGATTTCCAATGGAAGAACAACCTCGCATCCGTAAACCAGTGAGAATAGAAGCTAACCACATAAGACGTTTTCACTTCTACAAGAGGAACTGATTCTGCCCATTTAGAAAAGTAATCGGTTATAGCCAGGAAAACCGATGTCCTTTGACAAAAGGAGGATTAATTGGACTAATAATATCCATGCCCCAAGCTTCGAAAGGACAAGAAGCTGCTGTAGGATGTAAGAATTCAGAGGGTTGGTGAATAAAGTCAGCATGAATCTAGCATGCTTTACACCGTCTGGCATAATCCACAGCGTCTGCTATCATAGAAGGCCAATAATAACCCATTCTTCGAATACGGTCCTGTAATTTTGGACCTGGTTGATGCGCACCACAAACTCCATCATGAGCTTCACGTACTGTTTGTTTGGCTTCATTTTCCGAAAGACAACGCAATAAAAGTCTGTCATAAGAACGACGATACAACATATGCAAAGAAGAATCATAGTAGAATTGAAATGATCGTCTTTTGATTGATGCAGCTTCTTTTGGATCTTCAGGTAAAATCCCATGAACTGCATAATCAATAAATGGACTTCTCCAATCTCTTTGCTGAGAATTTGATTCAGTAGCATAACTGTGTTCGATATGCAAATTATTCTTGACACAAAATAGATCACTATCCAACAAAGTAATGGTGTTTTGTCTTCTAATTGGAACTGCTAAATCCGCAGCTAAACTTGTAAGAGCGTCAGCTTCCAAATTTTTAGAACGTGGTATGAATTCAACGAAGAATCCTTTGAATGAAAGAGCCAATTCGATTACCACTTGATGATAGGGAATGAGGTCAGGATTTTTAACTTCATATGTCCCTGTGACCTGATTGACAATCAGTTGAGAGTCTCCATAAGTTTCTTGGAACTCAATGTCCAATTGTTTTGCTACTTGAAGACCAATTAGCAGAGCATTATATTCTGCTACATTATTGGAACATGGTTCATTAAGAGAATAAGTACGGTATATGACCATCTTATCAGGAGAGACCAAGACGATGCCTACTCCGGAGACAATATTGCCTTTAGGCCCAACTTGCGATGCTCCATCAAAGTATAATTGCCAAATGTTATCCCTCAAAGTCATGTTGCAATCTACAACTTCATCTGGAATATCTTCATATAACTTAGAAGTCTCAGGTATAGGGTGAGCTGCTAAGAAGTCAGCTAATGCTTGACCCTTCACTAATTGTTGAGGTATGTAGACCATATTGAATAGTTTATCCTGAATAGGTGGCTAACCGGGAGTTAAGGATACTCGATTTTCTCATCAATACCCGAATAGGATTTATTCTGTATATGACATGAATAGTTTATCCTGACACATAATGTCGGGTCTTTTGAATGGCAAAAACTAAGGCTAGACATTCTTTTTCCACAGGAGTATACCTGTGTTCAGCCCCAACCATCATTCGACTAAGATAATAAATTTCTTGTTCATGACCCTTATCACTTTTCTGTGCAAGAAGAGCACCAAGAGAATGATCTAATGCTCGAACATACAACAAAAATGGTCTTCCCACCTCTGGGGGTACTAGAATAGGTGGATTTTTAAGGTATTGCTTGATGTCATTGAAGACTTTTTGACATGCTTTATCCAAACAAATGATACACCTTTCTTTAATAGACGAGAGAAAGGTTGACATCTCCCAGAGAGATTTGATATAAATCTCCTGATATAAGCAATGCGACCCTAAAAGCCATGGAGTTCTTTTAGATTACGTAGAGGACGCATTTCAAGAATTTCTTTGACCTTATCAGGATCAACATGAATACCTTAAGAAGTAATGACAAATCCCAAAAATTTGCCACTAGAAACCCCTAAGAAAGACTTAGTTGGGTTTATCTTTAATTGATGTCGACGCATTAACTCGAATATTGCCTTCAAATCTTAAATGTGATCATCCTTTAATCAACTTTTGACAGCGATATCATCTACGTAACATTCAACTGCTTTTCGTAGATGTTCTTGATATATATTGCTCATGGCCTTTTGATATGTGGCACCAGCATTTTTCAGACCAAAAGGCATAACTGTATAGCAATAAACTCCAAGGGGTGTACGGAAAGTAGTATGCTTTTCATCTCCTGGATGTATTTTAATTTGATTATATCCTGAAAATCCGTCCATGAAAGACATGCGTTCAAAACCACATATATTGTCTATCATGACTTTCAGTGATAGGAAGTGGAAATTCGTCTTTTGGACAAGCTACATTGAGATCTCGAAAATCTATACAAACTTGAACTTTTACATTCTTCTTCATGACAGGAACAATATTGGCAACCCAATCTGGGTATTGCTCTTCACGGACAAAGCCACATGTAATCAACTTTTTGACTTCTGCTTCAATTGCATCCATCATATCTGGTCGAAAATGCTGCTGCTGTTGTTTTACAGGTTTGGCATTAGGAAGAATATTGAGTTTATGAGTAGCTACTTTGGGATCTAGACCCGACATATCCTCATAACTCCATGCAAAGATATCAATATATTCTTTAATCAACTTTATCAACTCTTCTTTTTCATCTTCAGAAAGGTTTTTACTGATGAATATTGGCTTAGACGTAGTTTCGTCTCCAACGTCAATCTGGACAATTTCATCTTCTGTAGATGGCTGTCGTTGTTCAAACCGAAGCTCCCACTGAGTGTCCATTTGTTGTACCCAAGGGTCATTTTCAAATAGTTCAAATTCACCATCAGTTTGAACCATATTGACTGAAAAGACGTGCTCAAATTCAACATACTGGACTCCTTCAGAATCTGAGGATTGTAAAGAACTAGAAGAAAATTCTTCTTCCATATCTTCATTAAACATGTGGGATGTATCAGATTCAATAAACTGAATTTCTTCAGAATTTGAGGATTGTGAAGAACTGGAAGAAAATTCTTCTCGTATATCTTCATTAAACATGTGGGATGGATCGTATCCCAACCCATGACGAGTTTTTTGGTAAAACGGATCACCATATAACGGTAACCGTCTACCTTTGCCTTGATTGAGATCTAGCATAGTTTTCAAATCATATCCCATATTCTGGATAATCTTAAGAGATTGTTGACTATATTTGTCAATTCTGATTTTTTTTCCCTTATCTTTCTCTATAAGATTATCTGTCTGAATAACAGGGATATTTCGGGCCAAGCCAAACACAATTTGATGCTTGTTTTTCTTATTAGACGGAATCACAAAATAAGATTCTTCGTGACGTCTATAAGTTACACAAGCTTTTGATGATGAGGCTATAGGTAGAAGATAAAGAGAAGATGTTAGGAACCTCTGAGCATAGGGGCCAACATCGACATGAGGAGGAAAATAATTCTCTTTATGATTAATATATAAGGTTTCCTATGTATTTATGTCAGTTTTATGTTGATGACTTTGATTATCAGCAGATAAAGTCATTCTTTCAAAAAATTTGACAGCCAAATACTCCAAAAGGAAATCTTCATTAAAATAAGAGAATACAAAGTGATCAATATTTACATCATTTACAGACTGACTACTACACTTTGGATTGATCATTAATGGACCGTCATCCGTCTTCAATGTAGACTTGCCAAGGTTGATAACCAGTGGTTCTGGATCAGTTGCACGAGAAGTATGTCCTTTGACCTTGATCATGAGAGATTGATCACCAGTGTTGGCTTGAACCTGACTTTTGACCGGAATCCTCACAGCTTCATCAGACGTAGCTTGAGTTCTTTCTTTGACTTTAATCACCAAAGGTTCATCATTAACAGGTTGGGATTGAATTCGACCTTTAACTTTAATCATCAAAGGTTGACCTTCTGAAGGATCTTCTAAAACGGATTGATCTTCTGCAGGCGACCGATCTTCAGCCATTTCAGATATTTCCTTCACATGCTCTTGTTTGTAGAGTATTGAATTAGAGAAATAGGCTTCAACACCCTTAAAAGGATTGATGTCTGCAAATTCATTCTTCGCAATCCCTTGAGAATCCACAAACTTAAAGCATTGGTGGAGAGTTGAAGGTACAATATTATGCTCATGTATCTATGGTCTTCCGATTAGGATGTTGTAAGATACATCTGAGTTGATAACATAAAAGGTTGCCATAGTTCGAAGATCACCTATTTGAATCTTCAGACGAATCTTCCCCAATGGTTTACTCTTTCTAGAATTGAAACCAACAATTGTCGTACTAGTGTAAGTCAAATCACTAGTAGGAATCTTCAACGGTCTTAGCATACTCTGAAGAATAATGCTAATAGAAGACCAAGGATCAATGTAAATCATGTCAATTTCAGTAGATTCAATATGCCCTGTATAACATAAAGGCATGTCATGTCGATTATGCTTTAATAGCATATCCTTTTGTGTGAAAGTAATGTTAGGAAATAATTCCTTTACACTGTGGCATTGAGGACACGACATCGGTATATTGTCGAGACTTTTGTTTCCCTTTTTCAACTATTGGGGGTTTAGAAGGCCTTGTCTCAGCAGGAACAAAAGATGAATGAGTCGGTAGTATTTCAACGGTGTCTTCCATTTCTTTGGAAGTTCCCTTATAATCATTGTGGTAGTCCTTTCTGGACCTTGTACCAACAAAGAATTCTTCTTCAGACTCAGGAGAATGAAGTACCATATTACAGGATTTAGTCTTCTTTCCCTTAGTCTTCTTCTTATGGGGATTTTTGCGAGGAATCTCAAATCCCAATCCGACGGAGGATTTCAGGCCTTGAATTTGTAAAGAAACTCGCATACCTTTACCATAATTCAAGCCTTCCACTTTTTGAAAGTCATAGCCCATCTTTTTTATGAGATGAACCGATTGTTGACTGTACATGTGAGTGGATAGCAAACTTTCAATAGATGGTCCGGCAGATGAAGAAGGAACATATACCTCTGTAGTCGCTAGAGTGGAATCTTTCGGTGCAGGAGGTAGAATCCCAACCGGAGCTTTCTCGTAAGCAGCAAAAACTTGTTGTACCCTGTACAAAGGGATACTGTTCATTGCTAACCACTGCTGATGAGTGAGCTTTAGTTTGGTAGGAGGAGCCAAACTCGGAGGGAATATATTCAGACCTCATAGTCTATCTTCCAAAGGGATGCCATCCCACAGATGATCAGAATCATCATGATCTGTGGTAACAACATGAGAAATCATATTGCAGGTTCTGACTTTTTTGCCTTTCTTGGATTTTAAAGTTTTACTTTCATGTTCCACTTCAGGTACTAAGTCAGGGTGTACCCACATGATTTCACCATTTTTTAAAGTGAGAGGCACTAATCCTTCACTTTGATCTCTGGCTGGTGGAAGATTCACAATCTTCATCGTCGCCTTCGGAATTGGGACAACCCTATCAGGAACTTGCTGTGGAGGAAAATCTCCAAATTGAAGAGAAACTATATTGGTTGTGACTGTATGATCATCATTAGTTAAAGCGATAGCTTTAGCATTTATCAATTCTTGAATCTTCTTCTTCAAGACATAGCAAGCTTTCGTGGGATGATTTATGTATCTATGATAGATACAATATTTGAGATTATCGACCAAATCCACTTTATTAGGTCGTTTTGGCTCTGGAATCTGAAGTTTACCACTCTTCACAAGACATTGAAATATCCCAGGAATATCACTGTCATCGAAAGAGTATTCCTCTTTTGGCTTAGAAGACTCCAGATTACTTGGTGTTGTTTTGGGTTTCGAAAGGTTTACCACTAGGGTTTCCTTTCCTTTCCCATTGTGATTACCAGAGTTGTTGCCTGAAGAGGCTTTCTTTCCTTTGTCTTCTGAGGCGAAGATCATCCCATGTTCACGAGCCAATCTACCGTTGGTCTCGGCTGAACTTCTGCTATAATAAATGAGGCACAATCTGTGAATTGAGAGCCTGTAAAATAGTGATGGTTGGTCGTAGATTCATTTTGCATGTATCAATCAATGCTGAATCTGGTATACCAAGAGGCATTTTAATGTAGCCTGTCCAAAACGTTCAATGAACGTCCGAGTATCCTCCTTTTATTTTTCTTTAATTTCTATTAAGGAGGACATATTCATGTCCATTCCTCCTTCATAGAAACGGGAGAGAAACATTGCTTTAAACTCGTCAAAAGACGATATGCAATTGTCGGGTAGACTGCGATACCAGTCGTATGCTGAACCCATCAAACACCCAATGAAGACTCGGGTGAGAAGAGCATCATTCTTCTGTAGATGCACAGTCATAATATCAAAATAATTGATATATTGACTTGGAGAAGTCTTTCCATCAAATAATACCATAGATTGTGGCTTGAATTTGGAAGGAAAAGGCACATCATTCCAATGGGGAGGATAAGGTTGCTTGATCCCCAACCTCTGGAGCTGATCTTTGTGTTTAAGAACCTCAAACTGTGCTTTTAACTCACGTACTGCTTGAATAGCTTCACTAGTTTGAGGAAGCACATTTGATTGAATAGTGGTTGGATGTACCGTAACCCCCACCGGAGGTGATACATCCTCTGGAACAAGAGGATCAGGAGATGCGGAGTTGTGATTGATAGCAGGCTTTTGACTCAGATTATTCAAAGGTATGTCAACCCCTTGACTATCTTAAGTTTGTGCTGCTACTTGCACTGGTGTTACCACTGCTGGTTGGACTGTTTGTTGGGTCATCATTATTTGATGCATATTTTGCATCATAGTAAGCATGTCCTTCAGCAATTGTTCCACTGTCGAAAGACGTTGTTCTGTATTAGAAGTAGACGTCTCTGGTTCTTCTCCAATAACATAAGATTCAACCTCCCTTGAACATACAGAGGGATTGGTGTAGAGGTATGAATCAACGCTATCAGTTTTTGACTCCAAGTACTGGGTACCCCCAGCCTCTGAATCTGAAGAATGCATGTTTAAAGGTCGTTGACTTCTTGACCGAGTATGTTGATATACTCCTTCAAAAGTGTCAAGAATTTGGTTAAACCTTTGTTGACCTGGAGTCCGGGACGAATTGCGTCTTAGACGTCGTCCTCTATTGATATGAGAAGTCATATTGACTGATGCATAAGACAACTCACATTCTTGGTCATCAAGTTGTTGCTGAGGTACATTGTAGCTTAATCGGTCGAAAACTGACCGTTTAGTAGCAGAACAGCAATATTTAATCACAATTTGGTGACACTCACAATGATGGTTTTCTTGGGGGAGTGTCACAGGAGATTTTTTATTTTTATGCTTTTGTACAAGCAACTCGCGTAAATCAGAAGAAGTAGAAGGTAATATCTTCTTTTTTATATTTGGGACAGAGAAATATCCAGTCCCTTGCATAAAAAAAGATTACTAGCTTCATTGGCTTGTGCATTTTTACGCGCTTGAAGGTGTGTGCGTAAATCTGGAGTTTATTTTTGTGTTGTACGAACACCATCAGCATTGTGCGTAATCCTAAGATTAGGCACTTTGCGTAAAGCAACATTAAAGGATTGTTGGCGTAGAACAGAAGCTTTGCCATAATTTTTATTTTCCTTGGATAAACTAAAGGAATTGCCTGTCATAGTAACAGAAGACTTATTTTTATGCTGCACGCATGTAGGCAAGTTCACTATAGGTACAAAAGCACTATTATGAACTTTATCTACCATGTCACCAACATGAGATTTGCCTTTACGTGTATAGCGCAAAACAGAAGTATGTGCCACGTCACAGATGGGAGATTTGCCTTTACGCGTAGAGCGCAAGACTTGAGCGTCTACCACGTCACAGGCGGGAGACTGAATTTTACGCATTGGACACAAAACTGAAGTAGGGACTACCTCGTCACAGACGGGAGCCCCAACAACAGGAGTGGGAAGAATTCTCTTGCCTTCAGAGAGAGCAGGGAGATCAGAGGGTGCTTTGGACTTAGGAATCCAAACTTTTTTCACCTTTCGTGATTTTTGAACATTGGAGCAGCGAGTACTACCCCCAGTTCGAAGCATTTCTTCATAAGCAGTATGGTCGAATTGAACAACCAGAGTCTTCTTTGTCGATCCAATCGACACATCATCATATTGAGAAATTGCTTTCTCGTCGGAGGAGAAAGTCGTCCCCAGCAGAGTCGTCATTTTGTTTCACTTAACAAAATGTCCTTGAAAGGCTTTTGAAAGAAAATGAGAAAAAGTACAAAAGTAGAAATAAATTCTGGGAAGTATTGTTATGGAAGTCTGATCTGAGAACGATCACTTTGTTCCTTCGACCACACGATGATGATGAAGAAAAAAACTGCTGGAAGATGAACAACTGGAAGAACTAAGTCACCAGAAAAGTATCGACACACTGGTCACTGATGGTGAGGTCGAATGCTTTCCTGCTTTGCTTCACTCTGTTCTTGAAGAAAAGCTGAAGAGAAATGCTCTGGAAAATCACTTTTTGCTCTCAAAGTATCTGGGCTCTGATCTCTATGTGATCTGTTGCGTTTTTTGTTTAAAAATAAGGTTATTTATAGACTAGACCCACTATGCGTAAAAAGCAACATAATTGGGTCTTCATGCAAGTAACTGCCACCCACGATTGAAAATCAACCTCTACGCGTGGTGACACGTGTCCCTTGAAGAGTTGTAGTCTCTGCGCATGGTGACACGTGTCCCACAACTTTAACAATATGGGGAGAGCACGTACACACGTTCCTCGATAAGTGTGGCATGAAAGCCACGTATGCAGACCACGTTATGACATAGCCAGAAAAGATTGAGTGTAAAATAGCCCAAAGTAAGCTTCCTGCGTAAAGTGGCTAATAAATAGCCTTGAGCGTATAGCTAGCTCAAATAAACTCTACGCACACAAAAGTAGCTGAGATAGCCTTGAGCGTAAAAACTCAAATGACTTTTATGCGTAAAAGAAGCGATCTATTTAGCGTAAAGTAGATCATCTGCACATTAAACGACAAGCGTTGGATTTGGTGCAAAAATCTTCTCGGCTTCTGTGCAATCTTCTGTTAGAAAATCATTCTGTCAGAACAGTATCACGCATATTAAATGCAGTCTGGACAGCCTGTCGCTCTCGCGTAGAGTTTGAGGATGACTCTTGCGTAAAGGAGCTCGCGTAGAGTTAGACTCTGTTTGATCTCTGCGTAGAGCTTGAATCTGACTCAGTAGAGTCTTTAAATGGACCTTGCGTAGAGTCTGACTTTGCATAAAGTTCTCAACTTCTTTGACTTGGTCTATGAAGTTTATTTTATGCTTCTATAACTGCCAGTAAGGTACATGAGCACGAACTGCTCTGTCCATAGCTAACTCGACGTATCTCAGTCTTTCGAAGGAGTTCGTCGTCAAAATCAAAGCTTCTTTGAATGAGGATATCCACAACCCACAGCGTGCTAACTCACCAAGGAAGAGGATCGGTTGAGTTCATTCTCAATGAGATAGTTATGTGAAATGAGAACGAGCTTCTCTGTTACTTATAGGCCGGGGAAACTAAACCCATGCGCCAAGTGACAGCTCTCCCCGAAATTAATGCGATGAATCTAGCATTAATGGCAATGAATCTGCCATCTCAAATTCAGCTAAGTTAAAGTCATTAATTCGAGCCTCGAAATGCTCAAACAATGTTGACTGAAGATGATGCACCTCACAACTGATGCACCCCTCAGTCCCATGCGCATCACATCTGATGAGCACAGTGGTGTATGCATCCCACAGACAAATGCACCTACATAAAGCTCTCTGCCAAACTAGCATTAAATGCTGAATGTCAAAAGTCAGCAGCACGCCACTCGAAGATAGTAATGATGACAGCTTTTTTAGAAAACGAAGAGATATAATTATTATCTTTTTTGTCGGTTACAACTGTGATCTACCACGTGGCTGACCCAAAATTTGTATGCGCCTCCGCGGCCATGCGCCTGAACTTTGTATGCGCCTCTAGAGCTATGCGTCCAGACTTGCTATTGGTCTCCAAAAGTTATATGCCAAGTCTACTCATGCGCCAGATTCTAAGCGCGTTCAGGTAAATCATCTTGTAACAAATCAACGATCTTTGAGCTCTTGTACACACGGCACGTGTCATTGACAAGTTCTACACACAAACGGATGCTAGCTCCCCAAGATCTCAGCAATAAATGAATCTCAACAACTGTCACGTGTCAGCTTCTCCGCAGCCCAATAGTGCAGTTTCAAACAGATTCAGTTCAAGCTTCCTGGCACAGCGCCCTGCACCCAACAAAGTCATGTGCGTAGCATTTCTACATGCAAAATCTCTATGTGCGCATCGTATATGTGCGCATGAACGGATTATTCCGTCTCCTATAAATAGAAGGATCATTCCTTCATCTAATCTTCTTCAGACTCTTCAATTCTTGAACGCTTCAACAGCTTCAACTCTTTACTTGCCCAGAGCAACTCAGACATTCAGAAAACTCTAGATCGTCGTCAGATCGTTAATGGAGTAAAGAATCAACTCTCCATCGCCATGGTTTCCAGATAAAAACAAAAGTGTACTCGAAGAATTCCATCGGATCCGAAATTGTACTATGTTTAGTTTGTTTTTTATAAAAGTTTCCTCAAATACTTTTTAAAGATAAACAAGCCCAACTTGGCAGTATCAGATTACATCACTGCCTTCTCGTCAGAGGAGAAGGCCGTCCCAAGAAGGGTCGCCATTTTGTTCGCCATTGCGGGATCTTTCGTGGATGAGGGAAGAAGAGATAGGTTGAGATAGAACTCCTTTTATTTATAGATTATGACTTGAACAGTACAACAAAGCCCTAACATTAAGGATTTTCTAGTACAAGTATAGATTCTGGGTAAGTGTGATGACAGAGATCGGTTACTGCAATGATCCCTATACTTTATTGACGATCTGATACTTAGCAGATTCTCGAAATGCTCTATGTGACTCTCCCTCTCATGTGTATCTAGTCTCTTCTTTTCTGGGTTTCTGCTTTTTGTCTTCGTGATTCCTCGTTGTCTATTGCTGTGCACCTCCTTTAATGGTTGTCTTTCAAGGACAAGCCATGAATAAGGTAATGATGGGAGAGGATCTCCTGCGTGGAGGACACCATCTGGGTTTGTTATGAAAGGTTTCCATGCAAAGATCAGTGGATCGACGCAATTCGAAGGAAGTTATGAAAGGTCACAGAGCAGGTTCATTCACTCAATCTCAATCTAGGGTTAACGACCCCCGTTACCAGCCCCCTGCCAAAACCGCTGTGGCCAATGATCTGGGCAACTCCCAATCTACTCTTCCGCATACACCCAGGTATACCCCTCCCCATCTTCGCCCTCCTGATCCCCGAGTTGATTTGCCGCTGGCCATTGTTAATAAGGAATCTACAGTCACTGATACAATATCCGCAGCATGTCCCCAAGTCATTGTCTCAATCCCCCTCCACCCCAATATACCACAGTATTCTTCTTCCCCAATCTGCTCTCATTCGCTAACTATGGATGATATGGGATTGATCCCTATGGACAGTGATCTTATTGAGAGCGACTATGTCCTCTGTGAGGTGTCCTCTTGTGGCTCTCATTCCTGTGATCAGAGGTCACCAACCCCCACTGTTAGTCTTTCGTGCACACATCCAAGTTCTGGCCATATCTCCCAATCCACGAACCATAGTTTCAACTCACCCATCATTGAACTCCCCCCTTCACCAACTCCATCTCCCACAAAAAACACCCCCACCCGCAAATTGACATGGAAACGTAGAGCTCGTATGAATCAAGGTGTCCCCCCCACTGATGGGGCTCTCATTAAATCAAAAAAGCGATATCCTCCTCCCATCACTAATCCTAGAGCTTCAAAACGCCTGGCTGATTCGTTCCCCTCAATTCCTTTGTCTATTGCTGAACCGGCGGCTGTCGTTCAACAGCCGCCTCATCAATGTTAGTCTTTTCTTGGAACAGTCGTGGGCTGAGGAATGCCACGACAGTTCAAACTCTCCGCTCATTCCTCTCCGCTACTCATCCCTCTATATTCTTCCTCTCTGAAACCCTCTCTTCCTCTTCGTACTCCTCCCAAATCTTACCTACGTTAGGTTTCCCAAATACTCACTCAGTCCCCTCGAATGGCCGATCGGGTGGTCTCTGGCTAGGCTGGACTGCGGGCTTAAATGCCTCAGTTTGTTTCTCCTCCCCCAATCTTATTCTTCTCTCTGTAATAAATGATGACGATACTCCTCTCTGGAACCTCCTATGTGTGTATGGTTGCCCACGAAAGCAAGACAGGCCCATGCTTTGGGATTCCATTAAATCTCTCTGTGAATCCTTCTCTGTTCCCTGGTGCTGTATTGGTGATTTTAATGCCATTATCTCTGATGAAGAGAAATATGGGGGTCGGGGCTTTGACAGGAACTCTAATTCCTCCTTTATTCATATGATCAATCAATGTGGTCTTATTGACCTTGGGTGTGTTGGCCCGGCTTTTACATGGTCAAATGGTCGAAATATGAATCACGTCATCCAAGAGAGATTAGATCGTGCTATGGCAACGGGTGATTGGTGCAGCATGTTCCCTTTTTCCACTGTTCATACTCTTCCGAGATACAATAGTGACCATGCTCCAATCTTGCTCAACACCTGTAATCGCACAACAAGGAAGAAGAGGCCCCCTCGATTCGAGAGTATTTGGCTCAATCATGATAAGTACTCTGAATTTCTTATATCTACTTGGTCTGATGCTAAAGCTAATTCCAATGAGAATTTTATGGGACATCTTAACTTTCTTATGAGAAAGTTTCACAGGTGGGGGCGGGGCTCCTTCAATGCAATGTCAGATCGCATCAAATCCTTACAAACCAAACTGCTGAACATTCAAAGGAGCATTCCATCACCAGCTTTCCAGATCGAAGAGAGAGACATTGTGAAAGAGCTCAACAGCCTCCTCATGCTTGAAGAAGCTTACTGGTGCCAAAGAGCTAAATGCAAATGGGTTACTCAAGGTGATAGATGTACAAAATACTTTCATGTTAAAGCATCCATCAGAAAGAAGAGGAATGACATTCGATCACTCCAACTCCCCTGTGGTAACTGGACCTCTGATCCTGAGGTAATCTCTGCATCTATTATAAAACACTTCTCCTCTCTTCTTGGCAAGGATGACTCTGTTTCCATGGATCCGGAGTTTTGTTTCTCTACAAACATATTGTTGGGAGAGGAGTCGACCTCTCTGGGGGCGATCCCTGACCAAGATGAAATTGAACGTACTGTTCGCAGTATGGGGGCGCTTAAGGCCCCTGGCCCTGATGGATTTCCGGCATTATTTTATCAAAAAAGCTGGGAGGTGATTGGGAAGGATCTTACTGCTGCCATTCAAGATTTCTTTGCTACGGGCAAACTCAGTAGGGGTATGAATCATACTCACATTGCTCTGATTCCTAAATGTGATACTCCTAAGTCCGCTGCGGACTTTAGGCCTATTGCATTGTGCAATGTGTCATACAAGATAATCACCAAAATTTTCACATCCCGGTTGTGTCCCCTTATGGATAAACTGATCTCACCATTTCAAACTGCCTTTGTTCCTGGCAGACAGATTTCTGACAACTGCATCATTGCTCATGAGATCCTTCATGCCATGAACAGTCGGACTAAGAAAAGCAAAAATTTTGCAATGAAGATCGACATGGCCAAGGCCTATGATCGACTTTCATGGCAATTCATTAGGTCCGTATTACATGGATTGGGGGTTCGTGATCGTACTAATGATCTTATTATGGAGTGTATTACCACCCCCAGTTATTCAATTTTGATTAATGGCTCCCCGGAGGGTTGGTTCCAAGCTAAACGAGGGATTAGGCAAGGCTGTCCTCTATCCCCATTCCTCTTCATCCTATGTTCTGAAGTTTTGTCTCAACTTTTCTACCGGTTTGAACAAGAGGATCTCTATAGAGGTATGCGTATTAACCGCTATACTCCCTCTATTTCTCACTTACTGTTTGCAGATGACATACTGGTGTTTGGCAAAGCTTCCTCGAATTCAATTACAACTGTACAAAGCATCTTCGAACAATTCTCTGCTTGGTCTGGACAACTTATTAATTTCGGGAAATCGAGTATCCACTTCAGCCATAGTGTCCCTTCCCAGGAACGAAGAGACCTAGCAAGTTTGCTCAATCTTCCATCAATGCGAAGTAGCGATAAGTACTTGGGGCATCCTCTTCTTCTCCCCAAATTCAGGCTTAGCACCTACAACAATCTCATGGAGGAAATCTCTTCTCGACTGAAGGGGTGGAAATCAAAGCTTCTCTCCCACGCGGGACGCACCATTTTGATTAAATCCACTTTGGGTTCCATTCCTATCTATTATATGTCTTCCTATTTAATTCCTAAAGGCATCAGTAATTCTATTGATCGTCGGTGCAGGGATTTCTGGTGGGGACATGATGAAACGAGCAAATCCATGCATTATATAGCCTGGAAGAAATTCGTGCTACCCAAGAAGGAGGGTGGCCTGGGTTTCCGCAATCCCCGATGGGTCAATGAAGCTCTTCTCGGCAAGCTCCTGTGGAGATTCATCACTAATCCACATCAGCTTTGGGCCCAGGTTCTTTCTGGAACATATTTACAAAATCGCTCCATTTGGCATATCACAAAGTGTAGGAATGCTTCCCCAACTTGGGCCAGCTTACTTGATGTTCGTTGCCATCTGGACGGGAAAATCTTCTGGAAGGTGGGGAAAGGCTATATTCATATTTTCAATGAGCCATGGGTCCCTGGCTTGCCTGGATTCAGGGTCAGTGCTGTCAACGGCTCTGAACATTATCCCAGACTTGTTCGTGAGCTCATGGACTCCAGTGGCCACAACTGGAATGCTCCTCTGATCCACTCTCTATTCCCTCCCTGGGAAGCGAAGGCCATCACTGCAATAACCCTTCAGGCGGGAGAGGAAGTCGATAAGCTTATATGGACAAGTTCCAAGTCGGGTGAGTTCTCATCTAAATCCCTTTACGAATCCATTCGACGTGGTTTTCCTTCCTGTTCTTCTGGTTCTGTCTCTAATCTCAAATGGGAGCGTATTTGGAAACTTCCAAACATGTTTCCTCGCATCCAGATGTTTGTATGGCGTCTTTGGCACAATGGACTTCCCCTCTTCTCTATCATCAGTAAGAGGAACTGCCAGGTAAGTCCATTGTGCCCATTCTGCCAGCTTGAGGAAGAAACGCTGGATCATTTGTTTGTTCACTGTCATATAGCCAGGGAGGCTTGGTTCATTAGTCCTTTGGGGATACGCACTGATCTTTGCGACAGCCTTCACTCTCTTGTGGCTGCTTGGATTAATGACATTTTCGATTGCGATGTTGTCCGGATGGGGGCAACGATACTCTGGGCTATCTGGAAATCTAGGAGGGACTGTGTTTTTCGAAATATTGCTCCACGGCCCCTGAATATCATCAAGCATGCTCTGAGCATTCTGTCTTTGTATTATGAGAAGCTCCAAACTAAAACAAAGGAGTTTTGCAACCTGAGGCTTGAGGCCAATGATGGGAATATTTGGCAAACGCCTCCTATTGGCTCTATAAAGATTAATGTTGATGGGGCGACATCCCCGACAGGTAGCGCTGCTGCTGCAATCGCCAGGGATGACAAGGGATCTTTCATTATGACTGTAACAAAATATTATTCCAACTACATTCCTATTGATCAATGCCTTCAAGCTGAGTTGGAGGCTATCAAACTCGGGATTGGGTTAGCTCGAACTATGTCTATGAGCAATATATCTGCGAATAACATTCTCATTGAAGGGGACTCCATGGTGGCACTCCGGATTCTCAGAGGGGAATCTCGATTAATTCCTTGGCGACTGGCAGACCTGGTCCAAGACATTCAAAAGGATTTGCTTGATTCTCCGCCCATAAATTTCCTATTTGTTAGACGAAGAGGCAACAACGTCGATCATATCCTAGCAGGACAAGCGCGGGACACTCTCAATTCTGAGAAACTCTTCTCCCCCCCTCATTGTATTCTCCAGCCTCTCATTGAGGACTGTCCTGTGGCTGTAAACAATTTGGTTTGATTCAATAAATGTTTTTTTTTCAAAAAAAAAAAAATTCAAGTATATAGTTGATTTTCGAAATTGATTTTAATCATTTTAAAATATTTATGAAAGGACGTTTAAAATGAATCTATGGTGATTTAAATCAAATTTTGTATTTGGATAGATTTAAATAGTTTTGTTTTTAATTAAAAAGTTATTAGATAATTTAGAATTTTTTAGAGATTTTATCGAAAAGGTTTTAATTCGTTTTAAATTAAAAGATAGAAATATCAATTGAGGATTTAAACCTTCCTACTCCATATCCAAATAGGAGTCTCCACCTCCAATATAAGGAGAGGCTCCCTCTATTTTTTTCCATAAAAATATTCACAACTCTAATTCCATCCAAAATGTGCATCGTGTCTGTGACAACACATTCTTCTTCCAGTTTATACAGTCATCCATGTCGTACCTGATACCCCCGGACACGACACCAATAACCACAGAATCAACAATCCTAAACTGTTTCCGACACCCGCCATCTCTCCATCGCTCCTCCCTGCTTGCCACCAACCCCGACTAACTTCCATGGCCTCCACCCTCAATGCATCCATCCGCTGACCACCGCAGTCGCCACCCCAGCAACGCCAAACCGCACCAGGACGCCCCTGTCCGACCCATCTCTCTACCACCATCAGCCACCCCGTCCCGACCATTATCCCAAATGAAAACATAAGACCTGATCCCCGGCCAACGCCCGTGGCCAACCCTGCAACCACAACGTCCTTGACACCTGAACTCCCTAAACTCCTCCAAAGCCGCGCCAAATCCCATTACCTCCGTCGGCACCACCGGACACACTCCCCGCCACGTCCGTGCATTCTCCCACCACCAATATACCACTCCACAAGACCATCACCAACCTTCTGCCGCGGACGTCGCCACTGTCACAAACGGCACCGCCCAATATTTAAAACTACCAAAAAGAAGAGGAAGGAAAACAATAAACCCTCACCTCGAGCAAGTCCTCTGCACCACCACACTGGGTCCGTCGCCACCAGCGAACGTCGCGCGGCCCCACATCAGTCGTCGACGAGTGCTTCCCCGTCGGCCGTGCTCCGACATGCGAGCCACCAGCCATCGCAGATCCACACCGCGTCCCCTCCGGCTGTGCCAAGCCGCGAATGTACGTCGGCCCCTCCGCTTCTCTAGATCTAGGGATCCGTGCCAGTTGCCCCACCTGCGGTTCACCGTCGAGCGTCTGCGAGCAGTGACTCCGCTCGCCCCAGGGCCGCCGCCCGGCGTCCGTGAACACCTGCCGCCGAGCTTCCCTCTGGTAAACCCCCCCTTCGCTCTTTCTCCCTCTCGTTCCCTCTCGGTCAAACTCTTCACATATTTTCTTCATCTTTCTTTTTTCTTCTTTGGGTTCATTACTTCACTCTTCCTCTTTTTTTTTTGTTATACTGATGCTACTCTTCTCGTCAGCCGAAGCAGCAGCCCATGTGCTGAGTGTTCATGCTTTGTTTTTACTGTTTTGAACTTTCAAATCAGTATAAACATTTCCATACGTAATTAGTATATATTAGTAGTATACAAATATAATCATTTATTATATCCTATTATGAAGTTAGTAGATAATAACAGTCAGACTTTTGTATAGACTATGATTACTTCATATTATTATTTTCTTATTAGTGTTTTGTTAATAATATTGATCTAAATTATTTTTACTAAAAAATATAATTTTTCTTCTATTTATAAAATTTATAAACCTAGAATTTAGACTACAAATGACTGTCGATTATCAAGTATTTATCTAGACTAATAAAAAAATAAAAAAAGTATTTCCCAAATTGTATATACATAGTATTTCAATATATTTTCGTAAACTAGCAATATAAATATATTATAAAAATAGTATAAAAATAGTATATATATATACATAATTTTTGCAAACTTTATCGATTACCACCATCACAACTAAATCGTGCTGCCTTATTTCCTTAGATTATCTCTTGTCAGTGACTAATCTCATTATTCCTACTTCCTCGCAAAATTGGACCCTTACACATCGACCATGGTTATTGGACACATCGGAACTTATCGGATCATCGTACCACTCTAGGCGACACACCATGCAAGATACCTCGACTTATTTACTGTTTATAATTATTTGCATGTTTCTTTATTTAATTACTGCAAATTTATTAGCTGTTTATTTTCAGTTGGATCCATGACTTGTTATTCATAGTTTACTTTATTTGGCTTTCCATTAGTTTTCTTGCTTGTCTTTTAATATGCATGTGGACCTAGTCTTAGCGGACTACCTTTTGTTAGTGACCCTTGGGAGTATGAAGACAGTTAGATGTATGGGCTACCCAAAACAAAAAGCCATAGTAACTGCGTACTACGGTAGTCATATCGCGATGGTCACTAACCTCAAGCTATGTGGACTGATGGCTCACGCGGACAGCTAGCCTTTGCTTGTCTTTTAATATGCATGTGGACCTAGTCTTAGCGGACTACCTTTTGTTAGTGACCCTTGGGAGTATGAAGACAGTTAGATGTATGGGCTACCCAAAACAAAAAGCCATAGTAACTGCGTACTACGGTAGTCATATCGCGATGGTCACTAACCTCAAGCTATGTGGACTGATGGCTCACGCGGGCCGCTAGCCTTGAGTTATGCCGGCTGATAGTATTGGTTCTTGACGTGTGTGTGTGTGTCTTGGGTTGTGAGTTAGTCTTGGGGGAGTCAGCCTTTACCTATCCATACATCGAGATGTCTTCTAAATTACATTCTAGAGAGGTTAGGAGACATTAGTCGATGTCATGTCACATCTTGTAGGGGTAGTCTACTATTTCGATGATGGGATATTAGGCCGTGTTATGGTTGGGACACTTTACTTTTGCTTGTGACTTTATGACATATTTTATATTCAGTACTTATGGCATGTTCTTCATGTATCTTGTTACGTCCCTCTGAGGACCTGGTGATCTCTCCAGGTGTGTTCCTTTGTGATGTTTCGCAGGTGCTCTAGCCAAGGCCATGTTTTACTCTCTTCCACCGAGGTGTTTACACTTGGATCGTCTTCGCATCGCTCGACAAATTCATTGGTTATGTATTTGTTCTCTTTTTAGTTGGTAGCAGATTTGTCTCTGCCCAACGATTTGTAAATGACAATTCATGAGTTGATTTATAAATTTTTCTTTATTTGTGGATGAGATTAGTGTCATGGTTTACTGCATTTTACAGCTTATGTATACATACAATGGTTCCATATATTGGAGTATACTTCGTATGTATGCAACTAGCATGTCAACGTGCTTAGTCCTAAATAATTTGGGACTGGGACGTTACATGTTTTTACGGTGGCCCATGCAGGTCTCGATAAATTGTTTGATTACTTTACCGTACCAAACAAGCCTGCATATAGGATTAGAGTCTAGGATCTCATCCACACACTTAACTTCCTTCCTTTGTTTCATTCCGAACTCTTGCTCTACTACTTGATTTGCATTTTGCTTGATTCCTTCTACCAAAATTTTGTTCTTCCTTCGTGCGTGATAGAGATTAATAAGTTGACCCATTGTCCCACCACTACTTTAACTCTTGTAAGTTGGGTAGATGCCTCAGGTCCTAACACTTTCTTGACTCTAGGACCCATTAAGGTAGTATAATGGAATGTCACTAATAGGATTATCTAGAGATCCCTAACCCATCTAGTCAACCAAAGCCTTCGACGAGAAGACAGTAGGATGACAGTATAGGCCCAAACATCGAAAATTATTTAGATTCTTAAGGACTTTGAATTAATTAGATTTTCTTTCACCATTATCTCGCTTACATATATTTGAGACTAGCTTGACTCATGTCACTATTATAGCATAGTTTTGCAACCTTGCTTTCTTTATTGAGCTTGATCAAAGACAGTATTTTATTGGAGGCCTCCACTAACATATTGCCTAATCAGAACCGATACATGATGGTCTGATCAACCTATGTGCACTTGGTTCGCTCTTCTTAATCTACGTGGATTGAGATATACTTGCCCTCTAGGATCTCATCCGCGACTACCTTGACAATTCTCTTTTGAATTATTCAGTCGCCTTTGAACCACGAGATCGTATTCAATAACACCTTCTTCGAACTCTTTATCATTTTTGTCTTTCACACATTTAGAAAGACAAAATGCTATCTACTTGATAGATAGACACGAAATATTCTCCTAGTTGTATGTAAATGAGCATAGCTAGACCAACAACCAAGGCATGTGACTATTACCTTGCCTTGAGTAACTCGTCCTTCCGTTGACACTAAATCTATTCTCATGACCGTCTAATCATTCGAAATTGATAATGGTTAGACCGTTCCTTGATCGTACCCCATCTAGGAGACTATTTTCTCTCGAGAAACTGTGTCCCTAACTCATCTTAATTTTATTTTGTGCTTTAACTTTATCTTTTTATTTTTGGGCGTTAATTAGCGCATCATGAAAACCCACTTTTTATTTAGTTCTTTTGGTGTCCCTTACCGTGACATTGATATTCGGAGCGCGATACTAGCTGTTACCTACAAAAAAAATTCATATGCACGACCTAGACAAGCCCACCTTCATGTAGGGATATCATGTCCCACTCAAACACGTCATTTTGTGCTCTGTTTTTATGATACGACATTCAGGTCAAAGAGGCTAAACTATAACCATTACCATGATACCAATATACTTCTTGACTAGAGATAAGGACTCAATCTCGACTCAAATCTTACGATCCAATAAATGATTGTGATTTACTTAATCCCCTAAATGTCTAATTTTGTGTTTTATCTTGATTTCTTAACCCTTGTCCTTTATTTTTCCATGCCTTATCTTGATTTACTTAGACGCATAACACCTTTTTACTCTTCATGCAATATTAGCAACCCTTACTTTTTCCTTCCCATTTAAATTGCTTCACTCAAGGAGGAATTCACTTTGACCCCGCCATGATTCATATAAACCTTGTCCTTATGTGATTCCCTCGTGTGAATTCGAATATGGAATTGAAACATGACAACCTCCCGTTATACGGGACTAGAATAGGCCACCCACAAAAAAAATTATTATAGTGAATTAGAAGGATTATGAGGTTACGAGGTATAAGACAGGGCAATGTAAATATGTGGACGATCCTATGGGATGAATTGAGGTTTGAAAGGAGTCAAGGGTAAATAGACTCCACGATTGACAACGAATAGTTAATTAAACTTTGTGTGCGAGTCCTTTTTATCTAAATGTTTTAAGGAATACATTTCTAAGATGATTATAAATATGAAGTTTATGAGTGATGTTCAAAAAAAATGTTTTCGAGATAATACAATTGTTGAGGAATTGTTTTTATAATGATAAAACATGGTATTGGATTTTTTTTTGGTTATTCCATTATCATTTTTATTTTCTTGATGCCTTCATGAATTAAATTTCTTTGAAGATTATGGATATAAATTTAAGATTGATTGATTATCACTATCATAAATTTAAGAGTATTGGATTTCAAAATTTGAAGAAGGTTATAGAAAAAAAACAAAAATTTAGTTGAGAAAATATTTATATAAATATAACTTGGAAGAAGTAGATTATAGAGTTATTGAACTCAAAACTTATAGATTTATGGCATTCTATTATGAGATGGATTATATGGGTATTGTTGAATTAGGAAAGAAATATGTGTTTTACAAAAATATAAGTTTTATGGGATACCAATTCTGAGAGAAAATCGAAGCTTTGAAGATTTAGTATTGATAAGGGGATAATGACGATCCGAAGATTTAGCCATATTGCACCCGCTCGGTAGTAATGAGCTAGCTATCAATATTTGAGATAAAGGAGGCTATTGCCTACCTATAAGGTTGCATGGCTATAGGATATATGGTAGCGTTGATTGAATTCAAATGTTGATGGGTTGTCGTGCATTGACCATCTTCAAAACTACAACATTTGATTTTATTTGACTAAATTGACTGTTTTATTATATCTCGAACTCCGCGCTCAATGGTTAATCGTGAATTCTTACCAATAAACTCCTCATATCTTATCAACCCTATCTACCCTAATTTTTTCTAAATTTCGAGGACGAAATTCTTATAAATTGGGCAGGATGTAAAATCCCAAAAAATTTACTATGATTTTGTAACTTATTTTTTGGTATTGACTTTTTTATTCTTCCTTCGTACTTGTACGTCGCCAGCAAGTACATATATACAAAGTGTATTATTTTCAATCTTTCAAAAAGTTTACTACAAATTTTTCTCTATATAGAAATTAGTAAATATTTTGATGAATTACATCGCGTCGTGATTGGCAACTTTATTTATTGTTATAAAAAGGCAAATTTTTTTCTGTAACTTAGGGAAATATGTTTTATGTAAAAAAAATAAAAAAAATTACATACTAGATGCATGAAAATTCATCAAGTATATAATGTTGATTTTTGGAATTTACTTTTAATGGTCATTTTATAATATTTGTAAAATATATATTTTATTACAATAAAGTATAAGTTGAAAATTTTATTTTTTATTTCAATACACATGATTCTAAAAACTCTAATTTTACTGATGCTATTTTGATCATATTATAAGTATATTGGTATTAGTTTAGAAAATATATTCTAATTAAATATTTTATTGCATGCAAGTACATGAATTAATTCATGTATATAGTTGATTTTCGAAATTGATTTTAATCATTTTAAAATATTTATGAAAGGATATTTAAAATGAATCTATGGTGATTTAAACCGGATTTTTGTATTTGGATAGATTTAAATAGTTTTGTTTTTAATTAAAAAGCTATTGGATAATTTATATTTTTTTAGAGATTTTATCGAAATGGTTTTAATTCGTTTTAAATTAAAAGATAGAAATATCAATTGAGGATTTTAACCTTCCTACTCCATATCCAAATAGGAGTCTCCACCTTCTATATAAGGAGAGGCTCCCTCTCTTTTTTTCCATAAAAATATTCACAACTCCATTTCCATCCAAAATGTGCATCGTGTCTGTGACAACACATTCTTCTTCCACTTTATACAGTTATCCACGTCGTGTCCGACACCCCCGGACACGACACCAATAACCATAGAATCAGCAATCCTAAACTGTTTTCGACACCCGCCATCTCTCCATCGCTCCTCCCTGCTTGCCACCATCCCCGACTAACTTCCATGGCCTCCACCCTCAACATCATCCATCCGCTGACCACCACAGTTGCCACCCCAGTAACGCCAAACCACCACCAGGACGCCCCTGTCCGACCCATCTCCCTACCACCATCAGCCACCCCGTCCCGACCATTATCCCAAATGAAAACATAACACCCGATCCCCGACCAACGCCTGTGGCCAACCCTGCAACCACAACCTCCTTGACACGTACCAGAACTCCCTAAACTCCTCCAACGCTGTGCCAAATCCCATTACCCCTGTCGGCACCACCGGACGCACTCTCCGCCACCTCCGTGCATTTCTGTACCACCGATATACCACTCCACCCGATCATCACCAACCTTCTGTCGCGGACGTCGCCACTACCACAAATGGCATCGCCCAAAATCCACGACCACCAAAAAAAGAGGAATGAAAACAATAAACCCTTACCTCGACCAAGTCTTTCGCACCACCACACTGGGTCCATCGCCACCAGCGAACGTCGTGCGGCCCCACATCGGTCTTCGACGAGTGCTTCCCCGTCGGCCGTGCTCCGACCCGTGAGCCACCAGCCGCCGTGGATCCACATCGCGTCCCCGCCGGCTGTGCCAAGCCGCGAATTTGCGTCGGCCCCTTCGCTTCTCCAAATCTAGGGATCCGCACCAGCTGCCCTACCAACGGTGCACCGCCGAGCGTACGCGAGCAGTGACTCCGCCCGTCCCGGGACCGCCGTTCGACGTCCGCGAACCCCCACCGCCGAGCTTCCCTCTGGTAAACCCCCCCTTCGCTCTTTCTCCCTCTCGTTCCCTCTCGGTCAAACTCTTCACATATTTTCTTCATCTTTCTTTTTTCTTCTTTGGGTTCATTACTTCACTCTTCCTCTTTTTTTTTGTTATACTGATGCTACTCTTCTCGTCAGCCGAAGCAGCAGCCCATGTGCTGAGTGTTCATGCTTTGTTTTTACTGTTTTGAACTTTCAAATCAGTATAAACATTTGAGAAAATTTGAGTGGCACCCCACTTTTTTTTAGGCTTATTTAAGGTGCACCCTACAAGTTTACATGAATGTATGACACCCCCCACTTTTGACGGTTTCCGTCCAAAACGAGCGGTCAACCCCGTTGACCAATTTTTTTGGACGAAAATGCCCTTGTCTACTAATGGGGTGTCCCCCCTCCCCGTCACATGTGGCTGCCCTCCGCCGTGCTCGGCCCCCTCCACGGCGTCGCCGCAACCCCCCCCCCCCTCCCCGACCTCGCCGCACCCCCCGGCCATCACCACCACCACCATCACCACCATCATCATCAACACCACCACCATCAACCATCATCACCACCACCGGCACCCTCTCCCCTCCCTCCCGCTCCCCCCCCCTCCCGCTCCACCCCCTAGCCCCCACCGCCGCCGCCACCGCTGCTGCCGCATCCCCTCGAGACCAGGTGACAGCTTCCACCAAAAAGAGGCTATGAACGAATAATGGTCACAGTGTATGATATGTTGATCAAGAGAAATGATTTGTCCAAAAAAGGTGACAAGAATTCTTCACATGCATAAGGCTTGTCACGCACTTAAGCGAACGAATCAGTAGTTTGCTCATCAATCAGTTGTCGATCGGCTTTTAACTATGACCTGGCCCCTGTAGACATGCACCTGGTCCAATTGCAGCAGCAGCATGACCATCGCTCCCGAACTTGGTCGATTGACTCGAGTGCTGAGTCTGCTAAAGTTTGATAGCTGATTGACAAGCCGATCGCCGGAGAACGGCATGGTGTCTCGCAAAAATTAAGAACAAATTTGGAATGGGTACGTACCATTTAGGTCACGTCTTGTTCGCAGTAGCAGCAGCAGCATCATCCGCAGCAGTAGCAGCGGCGGCGGAGGCGGTGGGGGCTAGGGGAGCGGAGCGGGAGGGGGGGGAGGGTGCCGGTGGTGGTGATGATGGTTGATGGTGGTGGTGATGATGATGGTGATGATGGTGGTGGTGGTGATGGCCGGAGGGTGCGGCGAGGTCGGGGAAGGGGGGGTTGCGACGACGTCGTGGAGGGGGCCGAGCACGACGGGGAGGGGGGGGGGGGGGAGACCGATAGTTGACGCGGGGAAGAGGACAACAGATAGGGGTATTTTCGTCAAAAAAATTGGTCAACGTTCGTTTTGGACGAAAACCGTCAAAAGTGGGGGGTATCATACATTCATGTAAACTTGTGGGGTGCACCTTAAATAAGCGTAAAAAAAGTGGGGTGCCACTCAAATTTTCTCTAAACATTTCCATACGTAATTAGTATATATTAGTAGTATACTATATAATCATTTATTATATCCTATTATGAAGTTAGTAGATAATAACAGTAAAACTTTTGTATAGACTATGATTACTCAATATTATTATTTTCTTATTAGTGTTTTGTTAATAATATTGATCTATTTTATTTTTACTAAAAGATATAATTTTTCTTCTATCTATAAATTTTACGAACATAGAATTTAGACTACAAATGATTGTCGATTATCAAGTATTTATCTAGACTAATAAAAAAATAAAAAAAGTTTTTCCCAAATTGTATATACATAGTATTTCAAGATATTTTCGTAAACTAGCATTATAAATATATTATAAAAATAGTATATATATAATTTTTGCAAATTTTCTCGATTACCACCATCACAACTGAATCATGCTGTCTTATTTCCTTAGACTATCTCCTGTCAGTGACTAATCTCATTATTCCGACTTCCTCGCGAAATTGGACCCTCATACTTCCATGCGAAATTGAACCCTTACACATCGTCCATGGCTATTGGATACATCGGAACTTATCGGATCATCGCACCACTCCATGCGACACACCAGGCAAGATACCTTGCCTTATTTACTGTTTATAATTATATGCATGTTTCTTTATTTAATTACTGCATATTTATTGCCTGTTTATTTTCAGTTGGATCCATGACTTGTTGTTCATAGTTTATTTTATTTGATTTTCCAATATTTTTCTTGCTTGTCTTTTAATACGCATGTGGACCTAGTCTTAGCGGACTACCTTTTGTTAGTGACCCTTGGGAGGGTGAAGACAGTTAGATGTATGGGCTACCTAAAACCAAAAGCCGTAGCAACTGTGTACTACGGTAGTCATGTCGCGATGGTCACTAGCCTCGAGCTATGTGGACTGATGGGTCACGTGGGCCGCTAGCCTTGAGTTATGTCGGCTGATAGTATTGGTTCTTGACGTGTGTGTGTGTCTTGAGTTGTGAGTTAGACTTGGGGGAGTCAGCCTTCACCTGCCCATACATCTAAAAGTCTTCTAAATTGCATACTAGAGAGGTTAGGAGACCTTAGGCGATGTCATGTCACACCTTGTTCTAGTCATGGCATGGGACAATGTCACATCACGAAATAGTGTGCTATTCCATGTTCTTGTTTGGTTGTAGGGGTAGTCTACTGTTTCGATGATGGAATATTCGGCCGTGTTATGCTTGGGACACTTTACTTTTGCTTGTGACTTTATGACATATTTTATATTCAGTATTGATGGCATGTTCTTCATGTATCTTGTTACGTCTCTCTGAGGAACTGGTGATCTCTCCAGGTGTGTACCTTTGTGATGTTTCGCACGTTCTCTAGCTAAGGCCATGTTTCACTCTCTTCCACCGAGGTGATTGCACTTGGATCGTCTTCGCATCGCTCAACAAATTCATTGGTTATGTATTTGTTCTCTTTTTAGTTGGTAGCAGATTTGTCTCTATCCAACAATTTGTAAATGACAATTCATGAGTTGATTTATAAATTCGTCTTTATTTGTGGATGAGATTAGTGTCATGGTTTACTGCATTTTATAGCTTATGTATACATACAATGGTTCCATATATTGGATTATACTTCATATGTATGCAGCTGGCATGTCGACGTGCTTAGTCCTAAATAATTTGGGATTGGGACGTTACAACATGCCTACTAATATGACAGTAAATGACTTGTATGGATGATAAGAACTGTGCAAGAAGAACATCCAAGAAATGACATGTCATAGAAAAATGTAATACTAGACTTGGCTAATAATCAATCGAATAACTCCTATAGACTATAGTATAATGAAAGATACTCCCAATCTATAGTATGTCTCGACCATAGTATAATGCAAGATACTCCCAATCGAGAATGGTCAAATAGCCAATCCTAGTATCAACCTCCTCTCCTAAAGGAAAGACAAGGGTCAAATAAAATCCTATAGATTGTAGTACAATGCAAGATACTCCCAATCTATATAATGTCACTAGTCAAGTCCAAGTCCAAGTCGATCAATATCAGGTCGTCAAGAAAATATGGCGTAGAACTGAAAACTCTATCACGAGACACGATAAACACGAAGAAGACCAATAGACAAGCAAAGGAAATGAATAATATCCTATACGTGCACGTAAATCTAGAAAACAAGTAAAGCAGTCGATGAAAAACAAATCACAATATTAGAAGCATGTAACCATATGGAAAGAAGTATAATAGGAAAAGAAAACATGCAAATACTGTATAAGTTCGGCAAGGTATACTTGCATGTTGCCTGCTGCTGCAGCGTTGTCTGACTAGTGTCCTCAACTGGAAGTGTAGCGGATCCAAGTTTTCCTATATAACATATTCTAATCAATACTGGCACAAACTAATCTAAGCAATAACAAAGGGTAAGATCGTCTCACTACATCAACTAACATTGTGATATTCGTGCCAACAATCCAACAGTCACATGGCATTGGATAATGTGCCAATAAACACATACCATGCTACTGTCTAACATGTCATTAGGGTCTCGTACATCGTTGTATCATACATATATATTGACATTTACATGAATTAGATAAGTGTAGTCCTATATGTACGTAAGTACGTCACATTGTCGTAAAACTCTCAATGGCACTAACCTACACATCGGACATGCATGTGGCCTCTTAAACATGCATCTCGACATCAAATAAAACTGAAATAATCATGAATTAAATTCTTAAATTATTATTAGTTAGTGAAAAATTACTAAAACAATTACCATTGCATGCACAAATTTTTGTTGCGCATCGACTAGGTGTTCTAGCAACTTGACAACTAGTTTGTGCATGCAAAGTTGCCAACTTATGTAAAAACTCATTTAATACATGAAAATATATTAATTAATATTCTGATATTTATTATTTAATTTCTAAAAATTAGTTTTTAATAATAAAATAGCAACATGCATCAAACTAGGTTTAATATGGTTACCACGTTGTCATGCCTCAGATTTGTATCATCTAAGAGTAGCTTTGCATAAAAAATTAGGGTTTCTCATGCATGGGGATTTCATCGTTGCCATCTAATATGTTTATTGGTTCATACAATGTTTCTACCATGGAAAAATTAAATACTAAATAGAAGTTAAGGAACTTACGCAACTGCGATTACGGCGGAGGCTTTTCTTGCGACACGGACCTTTCGGAGTGCCAAACGTACTCAAAACTTCACGAAACTTGAGGGAGTGCTTTGGGACTTCACGTAGGGTGTACAACAGCTGCAACTAGCAACACTATTTTGGTCAAAAAAAGGGGTTTGACTACTAGTTTAGGGTTTGTCGACTTGTGGGGGCTGTTTTGGTGTGTAGAAAGGACAGGGAAGGAAATGGAGAAGGAGAGCAATAGGAGAATAGGTCATGGAAGAGAAGGGGAAGGCTGTAAAGAGGTCAGCCATAAGATGGGAGGAAGTTAGGGTTAGGATTTTGAGAGAAGAGGCTTGGGCTTCATGTAAGGAGTTGGTTGTTGGGCCCATGGTCAAGATTTAATAGGATTTAACCTATGGTTCAGATCTATGGGGTTTGGTTTAGCCCTTAGTGAGGCTTTGGGTTCTCTTGGGTCAAGATGTTTAGTCTTGGTTGGATTGAGTGCAAGTGCACAAGAAGATTCACTATCGGTGTTTTAAATATGGAGTTTGTTGTCTATTGGTTTGTTGTGCATATGCAAGGCTTTGAGTGTGAAAAATATATATTATTGAGTAGGGGATTAGTGTGGGGTAGTGTACGGGTCTAATAGAAATTGGTTTGAGAGTCAAAGTAGGGTGTTTGGGCTCGGTTGGATTCAACAAGTCATATAATGATAGTTTTACGATAACAATGGTTCATGATGTTTGTTAATATTTATTTAATAGGTAAACACGCAAGTATGTATGCATATAATCAAAGATCCACAAAATTCATAAAATAGTTGTCATACTTTTTAGATAAAAATGTCACTTGAATATCAAATAATATTGACACCTATATTATATATATGACAAATACTTACAGAATATATTTATTACATTATTAAATAAGTACCCCATACACGCATAAGATTATATATATATAATATATAATATATATATATATATATATATATATATATATATATATATATATATATATATATATATATATATATATATATTGACATAGACACTTTTGGATACACCACATGAGTACATGAGCTTGGGTTCGGTTCGGGTCCAGTCGGGCTAGTTTGGTACAACCTAATTTCCTAAAAGTCATAATATTAATAAATAACTAATTAAATTATTTATGGAGGTCGTGTCACAAATTGGCCTGGTTTTCCTAGTTAGAACACACTTATGGCTCGGCCTTCCCTACCATGGCTAACACACTAGTCAAAGCACACCACTGCACTATCCGTGCCAAAATTCTAGGTCCTCTTGCACTCCAAAACTTAACCATGACTAAGACATTCTATAATAATAATAATTAATTAATTAAATATTTATAAAATTCTAAAAATTACAATTTAATTCAAATGAAAAATAATAACAAAAATATTTTCAAAATTTTGGAAAAAGGGTTTACAGGGTTGTCATAACTGTTTTAGGTAGGTTGTTTAATAGCTCGACCTGGTCAAGGCGCTGATCGGGAGTCTGTTGCTCTAGGAGCTCTAGGGGAGCATTGTAAGGATCCTCAAATGTTGTTGTTGGTAGCTCGTATGGGTGTTTAGAACAAACTATCATTTGAATGTTGTGGTTATGTAACACGCGTGCCACAAACGCAAGACTTAAATCATGTGCCATAAATGGGAGACTTAAATCTCTGAAGGCAGCACGAGTCTTTCAAAACTGCTGCCAAAGCCGAATAAAAATCGCCAATTTTGGGTGCCCAAAGGCGATGCACCGAGCACCACAACCGAAGGAGCTATGCCGGCACAGCCATCCCTTCCTGCTGACATCCTCAGCAAATAAGATGTTCCTACTAAAGTAGCACATCTGATAGGTAAGCGCGGTGCTGACTGTAACTCCCGACCCACTTTTTCCTAATTGAAGAAGATGTGCCGACGGAACAAGGGTGCAGCTACTCTTTTGTGCATGGGCTCTGCTGTGCAAGAAAAGCCCTTTGTGTTTGACAGAATCACACGCTATCAAGGTGAGAAAAGTTAGATTCTGTGTACTATGCACCTTTGCGGGCTAGTACAAAAAAATCTAAGGCGGTACAGGCCATGCACCCTCAAAGGCTATGCCAGCAGTGAACCAGAAATGCACGCTGAAAGTCATGCACACAGCTGATAGTAAAGCTGTACATAATTGACTCAGGTGCTTTGGCACCCAAAATAGGTCAACTCTTGAGTCCTCCTCCCACTTGGGTGCATCTCATGCACGTGAACCAAGTTAGAGGACAAAGCTTATAGTGTCGAACCATGTGCCCACGTAGGTTTTATGCATGAAGTGAGTTTAACTCACAGTAAGTCCTCCTTCCACTTGGATGCATTCTATGCGCGTGAACCAAGTCAGGAAGTAAATCTTGCGGTATTGAACCCATGCACCCACGTGGGCTATGCACATGAAGTGGGTTCGACTCGTAATACATGCTGCTTTTCCACCAATGATCTGGGTGTAATTTATGCGCTAGAACTGGCTCAGGGGGCACATCACTCATGTAACCATCCTGACAGTTGGCTTTGCCATGCGCCTGAAGTGGGTGCAAATGTGAAACTATCCTCACACGACTTACGTAATGTGATTACTCACAGACATAGATCAGAAGAGATGATCACCACACACAACGCATCCCTCACGGGACATGCTTGTACTACGGTAACCATCAACTGCTACTATTGTAAGACAGTGGCCCCACCACCAAGGCAGTCTGTATTCCAGCGACTGTAATCTGCTGCACCCGTCGAACATCTTTCCGGAAGGAGGGTGCCAATTGACAACAAAGAAGAGCTCTTGGTAGCCTTGTGCCATGTTATATCCAATTCTTCTGCTCCCAGAAAGAAGACCAATTCATCAAAATGCTGACCGAAAGGAAAGAAGACTATAATCCCTACTGCTGGGGTATTCTAGAATACCCGATTGAAGGTGAAAACTGTATCGACAATACAAGCTGGAGGTAGCCAGACCCTAATTATCCACAATAATCCCTCATTCGAAGATGAGGATATTTGTTCGGGAACTGACACCGATGCGGCTGGAGGTAGCCAATTCGAGGATTCAGAAGATGAGGCTCTAATGCCAACCTTTCTGCAAGAAAGTGACGCTGAAAGTGAAGGGTCGACCGTTCCATCTACTTCGACCCATGTCATGCCTGTTTACATGACAGGGGTGGTAATGAAGAAGAAGGAGACGCTTCAGTTTTGGATCTCGTGCATCGCATGGACACCTTAGAGTCGTGCCTTAAAACCCTCTCCACTTCCATGCAGGCCCTGACCTAGGTTGTGTTCAACAACCAGAACACCCTGGTTGCCCAGCCATTGACAAGGGCTCCCACATCCGTAAGTTATGTTCCAAGAGATAATGGAGACTCAAATGTACCTCCTCAGCAGGTATCTTCGGGGATGGATCTTCATACTCTACCCTGATCATACGCTCCCTTGGGAGCATCACACCTTGCCTCCCTCACCTACTCCTGGCTCTATTGAAGAAATATTCGAGATGGTGAAAGAGCTACATGCTCGTATGGTGGCCAAGGACAAGCAAGAGGAACGCCAAAAGCTAGGGATTAGGCAACCCAATCCTCCTGAGTGGAACAACATGATTTATCCCCCCAAGTATAAACCATAAACTTTGGCACCATTTGATGGAAAATAATTCCCTCGTCGATAACTGACGTAATTCGCCTCTATGACGATACTAAAGGGGTTTTAAATTATCATAATCTAGGTTTTCATATTTTAAACATATATCCTATCATTAAAATATATGACACCACTATCTTAAATAAGAAATATAGATTCTATATCGCATCAAGATAGGAATACATCTACGACTGGGATTAGGCTAAGGAATATGTGTCACAACTTTGGTTCTTAGGCTAACATAGCACAAAAGCCCAACCCTTCAAACAAGGACAAGGGGTGAACTATACATTATGACTATCCATATCCCTAGGCTACTAACAGAAACAAAAAATCACCCTAAATTAGGCTTATGATCGACTAATCATTAATATATGGTAAACTCTCTAATACTCATATTTATGGAACTCTACCACCTTAGCTACTTAACTAGTCTCCTGAAGCATTGAATCATATCTTGAAAATTTTTATAAAGAAAATGGTTCCTCACTATCTTAGGTCCAGCCTTAAATACATGGCTTACCAAGTCATTTTATTCCTAACAAAACTCCCTAAAACCTAGAACTAGGGGGGTCCTGTTCTTTTAAGGCACTAAAACCAATACCAAGTTTAACAACCTAGCCTCTAACATCGTATAGTGGATCGAAAGGGTTGGGTGGAGGTTGAGCCTACTATTTAGGTTGGAATGGTCATCGGTACCATGGGAGTGGCTAAGGTTGAGGCCCTAGGGCCTAATGTTGTGCCCTAAAAATAGTGCACGAGGAGACGCGTTTGAGTGGGACATAATAGGCATAATTTAAGACGTACTAGTCTAGGTCACGTATATAAATTTGTTTAGAGGTAGTAGCTAGTCTTACGCTCCAAATATCAAAGTCATGGTAACAGACACCAAATGGTCTGATTAGAAAGTGGGCGTCATGAGCTATTGACTTATTAGATTATTTGGAACGAAGATTCTTTCAATAACTCGCAAATATGATAAAACCATGAAATTTGTGAGGCCTTATAATCTCACTACCAAGGAAAACCGGATTATAGAAACTAAATGGTATCACAACATAAAATGATAAGAAAGTTATTCTTGGAAGAAGTCAAGACGACTATACGTAAGAAGCATTAAGTCATAGTAACTTGATCAAGAAAGTTGAGTAGGTAATGACTAGTACCTACCGTGATAAAGATGTTGTATTCATGGAGGTACAGAGGAGTAAAGATTTACCCTTAGTGTGGCTCGACTTAGAAAAGGAGTATAGGCCATACTCATTCACCTAAATAAGACGACTCATTATGAAAAAAAAATATTGGGACGAAAATTCGCAAAACATATTCAAATTGAAGCGGTAGTGGCATGATCAAGGACGAACCCTACTTGAGGTTCTAGAATAATCCTGAGCTTTGGATGATCATTCAGACGAAGGGTGTTGTCAAGACCCTAATTTTTTTAGAATTATTTATTTATTTATTTTTTTCTATTTATTAAATTAGATTTTATTTTTAATTATGACTATAGATGTACTTTTTTGTAGTTTTGATTTTTGAAGTACAATAATTATCAATTTCTAAAATCTATCCCCATCATTGTATTCTAGACGAGTCCACCTTCAGTTTAATATATCATGTCCCATCCAAACGTGTTATCTTGTGCTATATTTTTCATGTGCAAGTTTAGGGGTAAAATAGCCATTTTAGTCTCTACCATAAAATTTGACTAGCTTTTCAATTAGCAATTAAGGCCCAATTCCGATCCAAATCATTTGACCCAATATATCGTTTTGACCCATTTCGAGCCTACTATGCACATGTCATTGGTGTGACCCTCAATTGAGTTTCCATGTGCTAGTTTATCTTATGTGGCACACAAGTCGAAACTATAGACATATTGGACTCAAATCGATCACAAAAATTCTACCGACCCAAAACTAGTCCAAGTAGGGTTCGTAGAGCCTATTCTATGGTGCCCTAACCTCTTTAACCTATTTTAGATTAATTTTATGGATTAATATGCAGCCGCATCAATTAAATATAATTTAAATCAAATCCTATAATTACTTTCCTATTTTGGACCCGATTTAAATCCTAGGAGATAGAATTAGAGTATATTTTAAAATAGGCTATCAAATTCCACCAAATCAAATTCTACTCCACCCCAACTTCTTTCTCTCATGTGAATCTCTCCCATCTAGGATTTTTGAATAATTTATATATATTTTTTCTGTTAAAATTGAGCCCCCTCCAACTTCTTCTCTATTTTTGCACTTTTTATTTCAACCACCAGAAATCCATCTTCCTGACCACCTCCAACCCTTCTACCACCTCAACACCTTTCCAACTCCTTCCTATAACACCCCGACATCTTCTCGAGGAGCCTCAGCCCCTAATTTGGTCGATACGAGGCACGGAAGGCACCCGAGGTCAATCAAACTTGTGCTGAATTTATCACAGCAGGTTAGTTGAATTGTAAACTAGGTTTCATTTACTTTTTCTCATCCTTTTCTCCTCAAACTAAAACTGAGAGTTAGATTTATGTGTCTACTCTAACCTCTGATCGTCGGATCCGCCGGTTCCAAGCGGTTTGCCCGTGGCATCGATTCTACGAAAAGGTGTCCAGAACTGACGAATTCTGTTGCAGGCCATTTTTCACCTATCTAAGTTTAGTTTCTAACCTTCTTATATTTTTATTCAGAATTTAGACATCAATACCTTTCCGACGCATATCTGAAAGTTAGGTTTCGCATCCGTTTACTATTTTTAAAATTTTCCGACATTTGTTGTAACATAGTAAATACGAAAATCCTATGTTTTTTTGTGTCCAAAAGTCCCAATACTTCATAAAACTCTACTAAACTATTTGTTGTGCAATATTTAATGTTGAAAACTTTATTTTAAATAATTTATATAATTTTTCAGAATTTAATATTTTAATAACTTATTGTTTCAGGCCTCAAATCGTATATCAAGTATAAGAATAATATTGTAGAATCAATACAAGAATTATACACATATTTTTCTATTTATAAAATATATTGTTTATTATTATAGAATGTTTATAAATACTTTTTTCATAATCAAAACTGATATTTTTATGTTAATAATGTATTACTTTTATATTTAGATTTAATACTATATATGTTCTATTAAGTAGAGTAGTCAATATGACTAGTTTTGGTACAAATAATATTACTAAGGTCTATATATGGTAAGTCCATATAGAGTAAGTTATTAATGTATATTATGTTCGTATTTCGGAAATCCGTGCATCAAAATCGAGATTAGTCGATTCCGGTGATCTTATATCGCTGAAATTGACATGGTAACCGTATGGATCGACAAGATAAGATTGTTAATCTTGTAGTTGATCATCTTGTCCTGATTCGTACGTCGTAGGTTTTGTTGAACGAATTACGAGATACAAACTTAATATTTAACCTAGACTTTGTAATCCATATTATTAACTGTAGACACACACAAAAAAGAAGAAGAAAATGCTATCTTTTCTTTATTGGCGCAAGGTACCACAAATTGAGCATGCCTGAGAGATCCTGCGCTGAGGATCCCCGAGTACAAAAAAGAATTATGGAGAATAGGACGATGGAGATCGAGCGGCAGTTGCTCCTTTAATCCGTTGACACTCCGATTATAAAAGTGGGAGAAAATCTAAGAAAATTGCTAACTCTCGGCTCACTGACAAGAAGTACAACAATTTGGCTCCTGAAAATGCTCTCCGTTCTATGTTTTGAAGTGGGATGAGGCCCCCCTTTTATAGTCATTCTTGAGCTGGAATGATGTTATGCACCCACATGAAGGAAACACACTGGTTTTTATCTGGGTGCATAGTCCTGCCTTGGGCGCATAGAGTGTAGGCGTATGCAGGCTGCGAGATCGTAGGTTGGTCGTGGTGTTGACGTGGCCGCATGCTTCAGAGTACGACTGCTCGTAGAGACTGACGTGGTCGTGCACTTCGGTGCATCTTTTGATCATGGCTTTGACTGAATCAGGCTTGGGCACATAGCCATGTCTCGGGCGATGCGCACTCCTTTCGGGGAATATAGATTCTAGGGCGCATGTAGCTTCACCGGCTGGGCGCATGGAGCTTCACTGGCTGGGCGCATAGAGCTTCACTGGCTGGGCGCATAGGCTTGGGCACATAGAGCTTCACTGGCTGGGCGTATAGAGCTTTACTGGCGCATGGGGCTTTATTGCTGAAATTTTTTTATGCTTCTACAAGACCCCCTTCAAAGTTTTTGATACTTAAACGAGTTCAAAATACTTTGAAAGAAGCATGGATCGTCTTCTCGTGATGCAATGGGCGCAAAGCATGGCTCTCTCCTTGGGCGCATAGTATTTGGCCAGCCTGTCAGAGAGATACGACTGTTGAGATCTTCCTCAAAATCTGAACTGACAGATTCATCGGGGTAGAATTTGAAGCGGTCCATCCTTCATACGTTGTCCACGTCAGCAAGTGGCAGTCGTATAGTGTGCAAGGGGCTGGTTCTTCATGTGGGCACATAGGCCGTTGTGGGCATACTGCACAATGGGCGTATAGGCGTATAAAGCTAGTGGGCATATAGGAAGTGGCCTGTGCCTATAAATAGGCCCTGAAGGAGAGAAAGCTCATTATTCCCTTCCCTTAGAATTTTTTAAAAACTTTTTATATTCTTTCTTTGAGAACTATGTCTCCCAAGGTCGCCAAGAGATCCGTGAAGGGCAAGGGGGCTGCGCCGAGTGGCTCTCCTCTTGCGGCAGCGTCTTCAGCAGTCCAGGACCCGATTCTGGGGGTGAGGGCATGCTTCAAAAACAAAGTCTCGAGTGTTAATTTGCGACACTCGGGCTTTTCTTCTGCCTGGGCGCTTGTGCCTAAGGCAACATACTTCTGTGAGCATCATTATGCGCCCACAGAAGTCATGTGCCAGCACTGTAGTGTGTTATGCGCCCACATGTTGCCATGTTATGCGCCCTCTAACTGTGGCATGTTATGCGCCCACGTACTGTCCGTGGGTTATGTGCCCATATGTTTGTTTTGGGTGCATATCCCTTTGGGCGCATATTCCATTAGGTGCATAGCCCTTTGGGCGTATAAAAGCCTTTCAGAACTTAGTTTTTCCTGTAATTTTCTGAGTCTGACTTTCTTTCTGTCCTTACAGTAAACATGTTTGTCCCAAAATTTGAGGGAATCCCTTTCGGCTCTGCTTATCAGGCCCTTGATACCAGTCCCATAACAAATATGATCAGCATGGTTCAGGCCAAGATTAGTCAAAATCAGCCTACGAAGCGGACCCTCGCCATACTTGAACGTGATAAGACCTTATTGAGGCAGATGATTAATGATGAGAAGTTCGTACGTGGAGGGGCACGTCGCTTCAAGAATTCGTACTTCCTGTTTGGTGATAGTATGGGGTTTGAAGATGGTGAGACCATACGTTTGAGAAACCCTATGGTGATCAGTCCAAAAAATTAGAGGATATGACTACCGTCGATGGAGCGCCAGTATCCTTTGTCTGCTTTTACTGCCTTAGCTGTGCGGCGACAGATGGAGTGGAAGCTAATTCCTGAGCTCCTCAGAGTCATTTTTGGGAGAATAGTTCGACTCAGGTGATTGGATGAAGGACACTTTTAAATGTGTCCGGGGCTCTGTATCTTACTCTACGAGGGGATTGCAACATGGTGTCATAGTGAACGACATTACAACTAACCTTCATCCTTATGCCGCTGACACTCTTTGCCATTTGATGATGACATGGGATGTGTCGTATCCCACAAGAAAGATGCGAATGGAAGGCTGGAGGTATCCGTCATCATTCTGGAGCAATCTCACTGGCTGGATTCTTTCCACGTATGAAGCCACCCTGAAGACTGCTGGCCTTTACTATGCTATTAGGGCCACCCAATATGGTATAAGGGTCAACTGGCCAATGTTTGTTTCTTTGGCCGAGTTATATAACCTAACACTTGTACCTTCTTTACTCCGGCTGGGAAGATGGGATTGGCTCTCCATGAAATACAGGAAGTGTCGAAGCTTCCCTGGGGTACGGAGCCCTACGAAGAGTACGTGCCTTGTGATGAAAAACTCCGAGATCTGGAGAGTGAAAACTCTAGAATGATTGATGTATACAAGGAATTGCTCTGCCACCTTCTTATCTGTCATAAGATTAATAAGAAAGGGAGGACCGAGGGGGCCAATCCCCACACGAGAGCTTGGATGGGCTATGTCTTCGTTCAAGAAGAAGGGAAAGATCCGGCCTCCTTTTCGATCTTAAAACCTATGACCAAGTCTGATATAGAAGCCTGGATGGTGGATTATGAAACGGGGGATACTGAGGACAGTGATGATCCTGGGTCTCCGATTGGCCACTACTTCTGTCAAGCCGAATATCCGTTGTCGAAAAAAGATGTGCTGGCAGCTTTCTTAATGATCTGGATTTATGACTGTGCAGTCCCCGGAGGATCAGGGTCCATTGAGAGAATAAGTCGGGTTATGATATTTTCGGCTGTGAAGCTGACGTTCGGACACCGTCTTGCATTGCTTTCCGCGATGGTCTGTTCCACTGGACGAGGTCTGCGGGACTTTGTCAGGAATGCGGTGACTCCTGACGACAGGCCCCACTTTACCCGGATCGAGCTTCCGTATCATTTCCTAATAGGGTGGCTGCTACTACATTGTCATTCCCTAATGAATGATATGGGCCGGTGGCGGACTCTTTGGCAGGAGACGCCTTTCTTTGTAGATTTTGTGATACAGATTGGGTCGTCACCGGTGTACCTGATTGCAGAAAGGCTTTAGGCTTCTCACAGAACTATAAGTTCTTCAGAGTATCCCCTCCGTCCGACAGCGGTAATGCAGAAGATATCTTAATGGATGAGGGAGTTCATGCCACTAATTTGACTGCTGGGGCATTTAGCTGGCTTCAGTCTATTAGACCATCGCATCTGGTGCTCCGGAACAGAAATCATGCCTAACTGGAGCCCTATCTGCCAAGCCATTTTGTACGGCACTTCGGCTACAGCCATCTCCTTCTGGGAAATACTAGCCCAAATTTGGAGTCGATAGGCAGCTTGATTGATGGGGCGCGTGCTTGGATGTACTACAACGCTGGGTGCACAGAGGCGATTTTTACTCTACCCTTGGATAAGCCTGAGACCCATTTTTGCTATGTCACCGCCAAATTTTATGTTCAGATCAATACTTTTCATCCCCAGTATGATCGTAAACTTAGCTTGATATTGATGACTCGGTTTGGCCCCCTTCCTACGAAAAAGGCGCCGAAGGGCTGTAAGAAGAGAAGTGATGTTCCCACCGCAAAACCATCCGTAGTACCACGGCCAGAAGCTATCCTTAGGGAGCCAACAGTGTCTTCGAAGGAGGACGCGAAAGATGATGATTCTTCTCCTCTCAATCCTCTTCAGAAGAGGAAAGCTTCAACTGAATTGGCCCAGGAGCCAACCTTAAAGCGAAAGAAGAAAACCGTTGCCCTGAGGAGAGCTAAGAAAGTGGGTGCCGGCTCGCCTCCCTTGAGGAGGTCCTCCTGGCAAGCTGGAAGAGGAGGAACGGCGTCGCGGGCCGTTATTATTCGGGAGATAGATCCCTTCCTAGACTCCATAGCCGTTCTGATCAAGCCTTTAGAAGCTTTCTCACCATTATGTTTGTCTTTTGCACAAGACCGGAAAGTTGCTGCTGAGGCAAGTGCCTCCTCATCTGAGGAGGTGGATGTGACGACAGAGTCCCATGCTCGTCCTCGACTGATGGATGAGGGCGGGTCTTCTTCGGCTGTAAGACTTGAGCGACAGGGTGATCAGGGGAAAGGCCCAGACCATGCCGGCGATCAGAAGATCAATTTCTCCTACGACATATCTGTGGGGGATATGTCTGCAATAAGAACTGCGATGAAAGAGCTGGATAAGAATAAAGTCCAATCGGCTCATCCTCCTGCGGGTACATTGCCTTTGTACCTCTCTTCAGATGAGATTTTTTGACTTTGATTTTGCGTGCTTCTCTTTAGGCTGACTACGACTGTATGTTCCCTTGTAGATAAGGGAAAAGAACCCCTCGCGAAGATGGTCCCCGCCATTTGGGAAGGGACAAAAGTTACTCCCGATTCCTCCAAATCTGCTTCTGCGGAGGGAGCTGCTAGTGAGCCGGTATCAGCTACAGAAAGAGAGGTCGAGCAGCCTGCTAAGAGGGTTGTTGCTAAATCTGCTCCTGTTCGGGCTGAGCTTGTGGAAGATATCAGGACTGATGCCGCTCAGGGAGTTGATATTGTTCTTCTTGAACAGTCCGGGCTTGCTCTTGGTTTCCCTGAAACCAAGGTTGATGGCGCAGCCTAGGTTGGAATTGAGCAAGCCGAAGGTACGAAATTATAACTCTTTTGCCTTTCCTCCCTCCATTTCTGGTTACTGACGTGTATGTATTTTTTTCTTTTGTCAGGTTTGGCTTCTTGTCAAGTATCCCTTCCTGGAGCGGAAGAAACTCTCCAAGCCTCCTCTTCGACGACCTCCACCGAAGATGACGAGATAGCCCAGGAAGTCATCAAAACTTTCTACTATGTACTGAAAGTAAAGCTTCATGGAGTCCTGAATCGAAATGCTACCTTCGGCCCTGTGAAGGCTGTTGTCGAATGTCAAGTGGCGGCCCTCGAGAGCATTGTCGGCTATGAAGAGCGGGCCAATACTCTGAGGAAAGTTCTGAATGACCTGGAGGGTCAGGTGGCCAGGTTCCGGGATACCAAACAGCAGAGCCCGACGTCGTTGTTCCGTGCAGAAGACAAGGCTCTGATCATGGCTCTTGCGAAAGAGAAGGCTACTTTCCATGCGAGGAAGGATGCCCGTGTTCGAGAGATCGGTGAATTGGCTAACCAGTATGGTCAATTCAATGCTGCAAGTGAGGTACGTGCTGCCTCGAAGAATAGGATGGCTTCGCAGATCACTGAGAAGTATATCACATTGCATAGATCAAGAACGAGATCGCCCATATGGATGCCGACTTGAGGGCGACGACATCTAAACATGAGGATTACTTGGCTCAGGCTGCCATGACTGCCACCACTTCTGCCCGTTTAGAAGAACAGCTGGCGAAGTTGGAGGGGGAGCATCTGAGTCTGATCCTTTTCGAGGATGAAGCTGCTCGTCAAAAAGAGGTGCACTGTCGAGCCACTGCGAAGTCTGAAGCTGAAATCGTGGCTCTTAAGGACAATATAAACCGCCTATGTATCCCGTAGATTTTTGTAACTCCTTTTTTTTCTAGCCGTCACGGCTCTTGTACCCTTTTTTCTATCTCTTGATAGACGTTCAAGTACAACATAAAGAATCTTTTCAAAGTGAATGTGGTTTTGTGAAATATCGGTGCTAGAGGTAATGTGGACGTAGCAAGGATATTTCTGGTAGATATTCCACTGGAGAATTTTGATGTGGACCTATTATCCATTTTATATTCAAGTTTATTCGAATATAGATAATAAGTTGAATGAAGCTGCTAGTAGAGGTAATATGGACGTAATAGCAGATGATGTTCTATATCTGACCAGAGGTAATATAGACATTGAAAGATATATAACATTAGGTGGGAGTGGATAGTTCAGAGGTAATATGGACGTGATTATCCTTGATGATTGCTTTACTTAGAGGTTATATGGACATGGCAAAACATTTAATCATTCCACTGGAGAAATAATTATCGAAAAACAGTTCAGAGGTGATAGGGACGTGACTTGTTTTCGTCAAACCGAGTTTGGACAGAGTCAAAAACGGGAATGATTCTTCTGGGGAGATTTTTAGAGGACCTATTATCCAGGGCGTATTTAAGACTCTTAAAATACGGATAATAGTTAGATAGTTTTCCGAATCATATAAACATCGCACTGTATATGTACATGACTGAACATATGTGAACATTACGTAAAAAAGGTTACACATAGTATTTCTTCAGGAACGTGCCGTTGATAGACATCATGAGCAAGTCACCATCAGGCATTGTTAGTCGGTACGCACCGTTAGAATACACTGATTCTATGATGAAAGGACCTTCCCATTTAGGCTGGAATTTTTCTTTTGTTTTGTGCGTCATGACCATCGGTCTTCTCACTGCTAAGACCAGATCGCCAACTTAGAAGATCCTTTCCTTCACTTTTTTATTGAAGGCTCTGGAAAGGCGTGCTTGGTATAGTTCAATGCACTGCTGAGCTAACAAGCACTTTTTGTCTAGCGCTTCGACCTCCTGGAGTCGCAGACGGTAGCTTTCTTTGGTAGTCAACTTGCTGGCTAAGGCTACTCGAAGAGAAGAAATCTGGATTTCTAGGAGAAGAACTGCTTCGCTCCCATAAACCAGAGAGAATGGCGTACTGCCAGTTGGAGTCTGGACCGTTGTACGTTAGGCCCATAGACATTCACCGAGCTTCTCATTCCAATCGCGCTTGTTTGAAGATACGAACTTCTTGAGAATTTTTATGATGGTTTTATTGAAGGCTTCTGCTAGCCCGTCAGTCGCTGGATTGTAGGCAATAGAGGCTACGTTCTGGATTCGATTCCTATCACAGAACCGATAGAATGCATGGCTTACAAACTGTGGACCATTATCATGGATGATCCTGCGAGGTAGGCCAAAGCGATAGATGATCTGATGTTTGATGAAACTGATCACGCTTGACGCTTTCACTTTGGTGAGCGGTATAGCTTCCGCCCATTTGGAGAATTACTCGGTTATGGGTAAGATGAACCGATGTCCTTTAGAGGATGACGGGCTGATTGGTCCTATGACGTCCATGCCCCAGGATTCAAACGGCTAGGATGCTGCCATCGGGTGCAGAAACTCCAAAGGTTGATGAATGAAATCGGCATAGAACTGACAAGATCTACACTTCTTTGCATATTCAACAGCATCTGCTATCATTGTGGGCCAGTAATAACCCATTTGTTTGAGGCGATCTTGTAATTTGGGGCCTGATTGATGTGCACCACAAACTCCATCGTGAGCCTCCCGGAGTAAATTTTTGGCTTCTGTGTCTGATAAGTATCGTAACAGTAGCCCTTCGTAGGAACGTCGGTACAGCTTCTTGGTAGCTGTGTCATAGTAAAATCTGAGGGATCGACTTTGGATAGACACTGCTTCTTTCGGTTCCTCGGGAAGGATTTCATAGACGGCATAGTCTATGAAAGGAAATCTCCAGTCTTTAGCATTGACGCTTGTATCTGTTGCGTAATTGTGATGAATATGCAAGGCATCTTTCACACAGAATAGTTCTCGACCAGACACTGTGATCGACTGCTGAGTATTAGTAGGAACGGTCAAGGGAGCAGCGAGACCGGCTAGAGCATTTGCTTCTATATTCTGTAATCGAGGCACATGCTCGATGAAGAATCCAACAAAAGTAGACTCCAACTCGATTCTTGCTCTGTGGTAGGGGATGAGATCTTCGTGGCGAACTTCATAATCTCCTCGGACCTGACTGACTATTAGCTTGGAATTGTCGTAAGCTTCTAGATAGTCAACTCCCAGTTGCTTTGCCAGTTGTAGGCTAATTAATAGAGCATTATATTCGGACACGTTGTTGGTGCATGGTTCTACGAGAGAATATGCACGATGTATAACCAGATGATCAGGTGACACGAGCACGATACCTACTTCAGCCACAATATTTTCTTTAGGTCCTATTCTTGATGCACCATCAAAGAACATTCGCCAAATGGGGATTTCTTCAGTTGCAGTAATAGACTCCACCACTTCATTGGGGATTTCATCGTAGAGTTAGGACGATTCTGGCACCGGATGAGCTTCTAGGAAATCAGCTAATGCCTGGCCTTTTACTGCCTTTTGGGGAACAAAGAGCATATCGTATGGAGTCAACAGTATTGCCCATGTAGCTAAACGGGAATTAAGAGAGCCCGGTTTAGTCCTGAGTATTCTGAGAGGGTTGACTTTAAATATAATGTGGATAGTCTACCCAGACACGTAGTGGCGTGTCTTCTGGATGGCAAATACTAGTGCAAGGCATTCCTTCTCTACTAGTGTGTATCTGTGTTCGGCACCCACCATTGTGCGACTGAGGTAGTAGATTGTATGTTCATAGCCGCCTTCATTCTTCTGAGCTAGTAGGGCGCCAAAAGAATGGTCCATAGCGCAGACATATAGTAAGAAAGGCTTCCCTATTATTGGAGCTACCAATACTGGAGGGTTGTAAGATACGCCTTGATGTCGTCGAATGTGCGTTGACATTGTTCAGTCCAGACGAAAGATACGCCTTTCTTCATGAGCTGAGTGAATGGTTGACACCTTCCAGAGAGGTTCGAAATGAATCGTCTGATGTAGGCTAGCCTTCCTTGTAGTCCGCGTAGCTCTTTGAGGTTTCATGAAGGATGCATATTGAGGATAGCCTTCACTTTCTCCGGGTCCAGATGTATATCCTTCGTAGTGATGACGAAACCAAAGAACTTGCCGCTGGAGACTCCCAGAAAAGACTTGGTTGGATTCATCTTGAGTTGGTGTGCACACAATAGTTCGAACACCGTTCTCAAGTCATGGAGGTGGTTGCCCTTGAGACGACTTTTGACTGCGATATCATCTACGTAGCACTCCACAGTTTTGCACAAATGATCGTAAAAAATTGTGTTCATAGCTCGCTGGTATGTTGCCCCTGTATTTTCTAATCCGAAAGGCATCACCGTATAGAAGTATACCCCCAACGGTGTTCGAAAAGATATATGCTTCTCGTCATCGGGGAACATCTTGATCTGGTTGTAGCCTAAGAACCCATACATGAAGGACATCCGCTCGAAGTCGCAAGTATTATCGATCATTACATCGGTGATCGGTAAAAGAAACTCGTCCTTCGGGCATGCAGAGTTCAAATCACGCTAATCTATGTAGACTCGAACTTTATCGTTCTTTTTCATGACTGGAACGATGTTGGCAACCCAATCTGGGTGTTGTTCTTTATAAATGAATCCACTGGAAATGAGCTTCTTGACTTTATTCTCGATGGCCTCCATGACGTCTGGTCAAAATCGTCGTTGTTGCTGCTTCGCTGGCTTAGCTTTAGACGAAATATTCAGACGGTGCATGGCAACTTTAGGTTCCAAGCCTGGCATGTCTTCATAGCTCCATGTGAAGACGTCGATGTATTCTCTTATAAGCTGTATAAGAGATTGGCGTTCATCGCCAGATAGACTTTTGCTGATGAAGATTGGTTTGAAAGATGATTCGTCTCCTAAATTGACTTGGATGACTTCGTCTTTAGTAGGTTGTTCACGTTGTTTGAAGCGCAGCTCCCACCTAGTGTCCATCTTTTGAGCCTATTGTTCAAGCTCGATTGATTGAACATCGTCTACAATTTGGTCAACGGAAACCATGTTGATGGACAGAGTTGTCTTGAACATGTCGCTAATGCTGGAATCTGAGTCCTAGAGGGAGGAATCAGAAGAATGAGAATAATAATCTGCTTCATCATCTGATCTTTCGGGAGTTGTTGGAGGGGTGACATAACTCAAACCAACACCGCTTCGTTGATAGTAGTTCTCGGGTTTGCCATGAGGAGCAAAGTCTCGTATTGGCAACCGTCGTCCTCGGCCATAATTTAGCCCCTTGTTGCTTTTGATGTCATATCCCATGTTCTGGATGATATTCTTGGCTTGCCAACTATACCGAAAAAGTTGTATTTTTCTAGAGTCATAGTCAGCTTCTATGTTGTGCTTGGGAGAAGTAGAGTCTGGAACGAACTTTCTCTCGCCAATTATACGACCAAAGATGATTAGTTCTTCATCCTTCTTTCTGGCTGGAATGATGAAGTAGAGGATATCTTCAGGGTAAACTTTTTCCCGCAGGTGAGGCGTCGTGACCGGCATGCAGAGGTGTGGTCCTATGCCATTCTCTAGAGCGTATATATTATCTATGTAGTGGTTTACAGATTGATAGACATCGGAGTAATTCAAAGATAAACCTTTACTAAGGAAATATGCAAGTTCTTCTTCGGGGATAACATCATCCGCTGAAGGTACATTATCATGAGTATTGATATACTCATTGAGAGGATCATCATCTGGAAGAGGAGCCACAGTCTTGGTCGAGTTCACCACGTAGGATAATTCTTCAAGATTGGGAGGACAGGCATCAGTAGCTTCCTCCCGGGGTATCTTGCTGAGAGTGATGGTCAATAGCTTGACCTTGTCAGGGTTCTTCTTTTTTACCCAAATTGTGAGAGGTTTCGGAGTACTTTTTGGGGTAGTACGTCCTTTGACTCGGATGATCAAGGGACCATCATTGGAGAATGAACTTGCTTCAGCTTCATTGTCAGCTTCGTTTTCGTCATCCTTGGGGGGGGGGGCTGAGATTGGTAAAGTACCAAATCTGCATAGTAAGCTTCGATGCCCTTAAAAGGATCGATATCGGCAAACTCTATCTTTACGACACCGTTGCTGTTGACGTACTTGAAGCAGTGGTAAAGTATGGAAGGAACGATCGAGTTCTCGTGTATCCATGGACGTCCCAACAAGACGTTGTAGGATACATTAGCATCGATCACATAACAGGAAATCTCTGTTCGAAGATCACCAATTTGGCACATGAGACAGATCTTGTCCAGCGGGTGGCTTCGACAAGTATTGAAAGCCATGATAGTTGTGTTGGTTGTAGATAGCCTATGCAGAGGGATTCCCAGAATTTGAAGCAAACTTCTAGAAATGATGCTTAAGGAGTATCTCGGATCGATGTGCATGCGGTCTACCTTGATCGCCCCGATATTACCATGTATAGTACAAGGGTCTATTATGACGATTATTTTTGAGTAACATGTCCTCCTGTGAAAAGGTGATTTTGGGCACCACTTCTATAGTGCAGTGGCAGTGGGGACAGGAGACAGGATCTTCAGCGGGGGCTTTGACTTCAGCGAGATATGAGTCGGCATGTAGTAATACCTCACTTAAGGCCTTCCACGTTTCCTTGGAGAGTCGTAATAGATCGAACAGAGATAACCTGGCAGGTGTATTGGCTAGCTGTGCCAGTATGTCAAAGTTGTAGGGCCGATCCATGCCTTCGGGAGCTGGCGCCTTCAGAGATTTGTCAAACTGCGTCTCCTTCTGCTTGGCTTTATCCGTAGTTGGAGGCTTAGACGGGCCAACTTCTGAGCTTGTGGGGGCAGCAGGAGGTTGAGAAGGTACCGCTTCTTCTTATGTGGGGTCGTATGTCCGAAGATAAGTCTTACCCGATCGTGTCTCACCAGATAGAACCTCGTAGATGGGAGAGGATACCATATGGCATGACTTATACTTCTTGCCCCTTTTTGCTTTGGGAGGTACTACCCCCTGCGTCACTTCTTGCACAAGGTCCGGATGGACCCATATGATCGTACTACATTCAGTCGTGAGTGGCACGAAGGTAGGGTTGCGAGTTGGTGGTAGGTTGATGACTTCCATTGTTGCCTTGGGAATCGGAACCACGCCGTCTGGGACTTCTGTGTGAGGAAAGTCACCAAACTGAAGAGAGATCATGTTAGAAGATACGATATTGTCTTCAGCTTCGAGGTTGATCACTTGGCTGTCGATAAGCTGTTGTATCTTCTTTTTCAGGACAATGCAGTCCTTGGTGGAACGATGCACGTACTGATGATAGAGACAGTACTTAGGATTGTTGAGTTGGTTCGCCTCTGCAGGACGTCGTGGTGGAGGCAATGTCAGCTTATCACCCTTCGTCAATGTATGAAAGATGGTAATGACATCGTCTTCGTCAAAGGAGAAGGTCTCCTTATGGTTGTCGGAGGCGCCTTGAGAATTGGAAGCTCCTTTGGATGTGTCGACCTTCAGGACTTTTTTTCTTTTACCCCCACGAACAGGGATAGTTTGAGGATGCTTGCCCTTATCTTCGGGTTTGGGTGTTTTCAACTCCAGTAGTTCCAAATTAGGAACGTCGTTTTCAGTAGCATCAGCGGCCCCAATGAAAGCGGACCATGTATCATACTTATGTATTCCCAGACAAAACTTCACTGTAGGAAGGAAGTTATGTCGACAAGCATCCATAAGTTCTGAGTCTGGTATACCGAAGGGCATGTTCAGTGCTAACCGTCTGAAGCGTTCGATGAAGGCGATGACAGACTCAGTCCTCCTTTGCTTGGTCTCGATGAGGGTGGATATACTAACATGTATGCCACTCTCGTAAAACCTGTTGAGGAACAACCTCTCCAAGTCTTTGAATAAATTGATACATCCGTCAGGCAGACTACAGAACCATTCGAAAGCTACCCCCTGTAAGGTGCTAATAAATACCTTCGACAAGAATGGATCATCTCTGGGCAAGTGCAGAGTCTGCGTGTTGAAGTATGTCATGTGCTGACGAGGAGAAGTCAACCCGTCAAATGAATTCAGGGTCAGCAACTTGTAGTGTAAACCCCCAATATTTTTAAATTATTTTAGTGCCTTAAAAATTATTTTTTTCTATATTAGAATTTATTTGGTATATGTACGTAAATATAAATGTATGTGTGTCTATATTATATGTGTGCTTGTTAGTATTCCTATTAAATAAGGAACTAATATAAATTCTAGGATTTTTATAAATTATTTGTAAATTTTTAGGAATTTTTAGTAGCCTAATATATTTATACTTATAGTTATATATATATATATATATAAAATATATATATATATATATATATATATATATATATATATATATATATATATATATATATATATAATAGTTGTAAAAAAAAAACGATTGGGGTGGTCGGTCTCAGATCGACCACAGTACCATAGTATAAGGAAAGGAATAAAGAAAGGAGGAGAAAAGGAAAAAAATATTAAAACCAACTAACCCACCCCCATGTGGGCGGGTCCCATGCCCCCTAAGCCCCTGCTGCGTGCAGCAGCAACACACTCGACGAAACCCAAGATTCGTGGGTTCACAAATCCAAACCCTATTAGTATTAGGTTTTGTGGAAAGTTGTTATAAATATAACTTTTTCTACAAGCCTCAAAACCCTAATCTTCCAAAACGAAAGTTGAAGCTGATTATACCCCCTTCGTCCACGACTTTGTTTCACTAGCGATGGAGCTTTGTGCGCGACTAACGGAGCATCGGAAGTCAGTCCCGCGTCACCCACGGAGCAGTTTTCCCACTCAAGGTACCCTACTTCTCTACGATGTAATTTTTTACTCGTAGCACCGATTTTCGATCCGTAAGATTTTCTGGAAGGTAGACATGACCCTCTTCAAGATCCTCTAGATGGATTTCGAAACAACCCATCGACTTGCTCGAAAAATCGAGACGAAGTTGAACAAAAATCTGTTTTCTGTAATGCTAAAAACTGTTTTAAAATGACAACTTGTCGACCAATTTTCTTGCTGTACAGTAAAGTACTATAGGAAATAATTGAAAACCGTAAAAGACAATATAACCGAGATCGTAACACATCTTCTGGATCGTCGTTTCGATTTGCGTATAAAAAGTAGATTGATATTGAAGTTGAGGAAAAACCTGTGCTTAGTTATATTAATTTTTAGAATTTTGTCCGATACGACGTACGCCCCGACAAACCGGGCGACGTGGTCGCACGCTATATGCATCGAAAGGCGCGTATGGACGTTGCGGACGTGTGGGAACTGACAGAACTCAGTTTCGTCGCGTGTGCGCGACGAAATCAACGCGTATCCGTCAAAATACCCCGTATCGACGTTTTGCAAACTTGCCCATAACTTCGTGTACATTCGTCGATTCGAGACGAAACTTGCGCCAACAAGTCCGGATCAAAATTCTGGTCTTGCATGCCAAGTTTGGTTTGATTCTTAGAAGGTCGAATCGGAACCTATTTTTGGCGGGCCTGCGACCCACTAAAATGGGCGATTTTGTACACGGCTCATCGGAATCCAAAACTGGACATACCATTGAGTTCCTCTCCTCAAACTGAAATCGTAGACATGTAGTTTGACGACTTTACAGACCATAGAATTTGGCACGTGTTTCGGTGCAAAAGCGGGTCCAACGACGGAGCTCGTTTTGACCCGAAATTACGATTTTGCCCCTGTTCCAGAATTTAACTTTTCGACAGGCGTTTCCTAGGTATATCTTCTTCACCGAGATCATTTTTGATGTTTGTTTCAGCATTGGGAGTCATCTGTGATTTGTGAGTTTTGGTGCTCACACTTGCTACTCTTGGACTTGCCACTTTGCACCACCAGGCAAGATACCTTGCCACCTTACTCTGTGATTATTATATTCTTATTTTTAGTTGTTATTTTCAGCATTTTTTTCCTGATATTTAAACTGTGCGTCCAAGTCACACTTGGGTGCAAGCGACTATATCGGTCGTTTTTCTTGCTTTATTTATTTTCTTGCATTGACTTAGTTTATGGACCACCCACTGATGTTGAGGTATTGGTATATCTCATATGGCCTTGACACTTGTTATATCACGTGATGTGAGTCACATGTAGGACACGTTTCCGCGTAGTTGGCTGGCCACCGATACGTATGGAGCGTACGACGGATAGGAGTAACTGCCAATAGTATTGCATGTTAGAAGACTTGGCGGTTGCTAGAGGTTCGTATCAGTCATGGAGATGATGATACTAGGCATTGGGTGGGGAGAACAATACCTGACGTATAGGCTTCTTTACACTTTTATGATTACCTGTGCGCTCCTCTGGAGACGCAGGCTCTAGGTGCCCTCTGACGTTTCCCAGAGCGTTATGGACGTAGCCCTTCACATGGTGCCCTCTGACGTTTCCAGTGCGTTATGGACGTTGGCCCCTGGTACCCTCTATGGGAACTATGTCGATCCTATTTTCAGCCAGGGTTCACGCGTCGAAGGATTGTATCTCAACTGCATATTCACAGTAGAATGGTCAGGAACCCGATTGCATGCATACCTTTTCTCTTATTATATTATCACAGTTTATATGGCATGGTGTTTTCTTGCATCTTGCTATGTCCCCTGAGGACCTGGTTATCTCTCCAGGTTTAGACGAGTTTCCACAGGAGTACGGAGCGACATTGGAGCTATCCTATATTGATGACAAGGCAGTGCCTTATGATTCCTAGTCTATTTCTTATCTGAGATAGTTGTAGACATTATTTTTCATCTCTTTTCTTTCTATTTTGCGGAGGTCGAACTCCGATCTTGTGAGACTATTTTTCATAGCTGTTTGGAGTGAGTATGTTCACCCGGCTATCTTTTGATACTCTTATTTCTTTATTTGGACTTCATTATCTTCTGTGTTGAGCTGTGATGAGATTAGATATGTTATTCTGGCCTGTGATTATTTATTTACAGCTTATGTGCATATGCGAGGATTCTATATATTGGAGTATTCTTCGTATATGTGCAGCTGGCATGTTCACGTGCTTGGTCCTACGTATTTTGGGACTGGGGCGTTACATGTTTTTGTGGTGGCCCATGCAGGTCTATTTAATATTGTTGGGTTACATGACTGTGCCCAACAAGCCTGCATATAGGAATATGAATATCTCATCCAGAACTATTACTATCCCTTGGCTTCCAATCTTTTCAAAACTTCCTTGATTATTCGATTTACTTCATATCTAATCTTCCCTAACATCAATTTATCCTTCTCGTGCCAACAGTATGAATCTACGAAGCAGACGCACTTCTGCCTTGGCCCTCACATCTGGTGAGGAGATTACTTCGGAGGGACAGAATCCTCCCATGACTCCAGCGACACCTTACCAGCCAGGACTGTCACAGCCTACTACGACGCCGACGACGGAGTACCCAGAGGTAGCAGCACCCCCAGGCAGCCAGGCTGGACAGACTACTACCATGCCACTGGGAGGGAATGTACCACTACCTCTACCACCACCATTCCCTTAGCAGTTTCCCCCACAGTAGGGACCTCAGATGCCTCCACCCCCGACGGATGGGAGCCCTACTAGTCAGTTTATGTATGCCATGATACAGGCTCAGTGGCAGCAGACTGAGCTGATGAGACAGACGATGGTGGCAGCTATGGCTAGACCTCCACCACCAGCACCAGCACCAGCACCGGCTCTGCATCCCTATGAAGGCTCTATCAAGAATTTTACAGATATGAACCCCAAGGCCTTTAGAGGGACGGAGAAGCCATTAGAGGTGTCATAGTGGCTTATTAGTACCGAGAAGCTACTGAAGGCATCCCAGTTGCCAGCTCAAGATTGGATGACAGCAGTGGACTTACTGTTAGAAGACAATGCTTACCACTGGGGGAAGGCAGAAGAGAGACGATTAGGCACTGGGATCACTTGGAAGCAGTTCTATGATGCATTTTATGAGAGATTCTTCCCTATACATGTTCGAGATGGTCTCTATGACCAGTTCCTTCATCTGAAGCAAGGGAATATGACAGTTGATGAGTATGACTCAGAGTTCAACCGCCTGAGACGATTTGGTGCGGGATTGATTCCGACCGAGTTATAGAAGGCAAGAAGATTTCACCAGGGGCTTGCACCAGAGCTCAAGTCTTATACGACTACTCAGTCTCGAGTCTCCCATTCAGCTGTCTTGGAAAAAGCTTGTGCTCAGGAGATTCTTCGCAAGGAACAGCAGCAGACATCGAGGCGTCATACCCCAGCAGCTACACCATCCCGAGCTACTCATAGTGGACCTATCAGGAGGACTACAGGACAGTTCCAGCACAGGCCCTCACCTTATTAGAAGCCTATTTGCTATTACTACGGTAAACAAGGACATATTCAGAACGACTGCAGGACTCGCCTTGGATTATGCTTGAGATGTGGATCTAATCAGCACATGCTCAAGGATTGTCCGGAGCAACATGTAAGAGTACAAGCTCGGCAAAATTCGAGGCCCACAGCCCCAGCTCTTCCAGCACCACGGCCTATAGCAGGAGTACCTCGTCCACCATTGCCTCCCCAAGGCACACAGTACAACGAAGCCAGAGCTCAGGGCCCGGGACAGAACTATGGGCAGGCATTCTCACTTGCTGTTGAGGATATAGAGACAGAGGCGGAAGTTATAGCAGGTATGGTTCTAGTTGCATCTTTTCCTGCTATTATATTATTTGATACTGGAGCCACTCATTCATTCATAGCCACTAGTTTTGCCACTAGACACAGCATTCCCAACACACCCTTAGCTAGGAATGTTAAAATCCTCACTGGAGGAGGATTTGTACCTGTTAGTGGTGTTTGTAGACTTTGTCCTGTAGTGATAAATGGTAGAGAGATGATGGCACGACTTCTTGTATTCCCTATGCCGATATTTGATGTGGTTCTTGGAATGGACTGGTTGAGCCAGCATTTCGCTCTCATAGACTGCCATAGGAGCAGTATCATCTTTAGACCACCAAATGCGGCAGAGTTTGAGTTCACCAAAGAAGACGGAGATAGTGGTGATGCACCCACATCGGGGACTCATATGATGATGCATGACACCCCTCAGCACCCTATTATCACAGAGTTCGAGGATGTATTCCCCGAGGAGTTGCCAGGACTACCACCTGACCGAGATATAGAGTTTTCTATTGAGCTTATTCCCGGAGCCGAGCCTATTTCATCTCGAGTATATCGTCTGGTACCAAAGGAGTTGGTAGAGATGAAGACGCGGATTGATGACTTATTAGAGAAGGGATTTATTCGTGCCAGTGCATCACCATGGGGAGCACCCGTTCTTTTTGTGCCTAAGAAAGACGGGACAGTGCGCATGTGCATTGACTATAGAGCATTGAATGCGGTGACGGTGAAGAACAAGTATCCCTTGCCGCGTATAGACGATTTATTCGATCAACTGAGTGAAGCAAAAGTATTCTCCAAGATTGACTTACGATCAGGCTATCACCAATTGAAGGTTCGAAAGGAAGATATTGCCAAGATGGCCTTTCGATCGAGGTATGGACATTACGAGTTCTTGGTCATGCCGTTCGGTTTGACCAATGCTCCCACAGTTTTCATGAATTTAATGAACAAGATCTTTCACCAATACTTGGACAAATTTGTAGTAGTCTTTATAGACGATATCTTGATTTACTCCAAGAGTCAAGAGGAGCATGAGCAGCATCTGCGGATAGTTTTAGGAACATTGAGGAATGAGCGACTTTTTGCGAAGCTTAGCAAGTGTGATTTCCTTCTCAAGGAGGTATCATTCCTTGGTCATATTGTTACGGGCGATGGTATATCAGTAGACCCAGAGAAGATCACAGCAGTCAAATCATGGCCCGCTCCCACAACAGCTTCTGAAGTGAGAAGTTTCCTCGGACTTGCGGGTTACTACCGACGGTTCGTAGAAGATTTCTCTCGAATAGCGGGGCCTATGACTCGATTGACTTGCAAGGATCAGGAGTTTGTATGGATAGACGAGTGTCAAGCCGCTTTTGACGAGCTGAAGAAGCGATTGACCACAACACCGATCTTGACACTACCATCGGGCCCAGGAGGATTTGTGATCTACAGCGACGCATCCGGGAAGGGATTAGGATGTGTATTGATGCAGCATGGTCGTGTAGTAGCATATGCATCGCGACAGTTGAGAGTACGTGAGAAGAATTATCCAACCCACGATCTAGAGCTCGCAGCGGTTATCTTTGCTTTGAAGCTATGGAGACACTACTTGTACGGCGAGAAGGTTGATATCTACACTGATCATAAGAGCCTCAAGTACGTGTTCACACAAAAGAAGTTGAATATGCGACAGCGACATTGGTTGGACTTGATGAAGGATTATGAGATTGAGCTACATTATCATCCGGGCAAGGCTAATGTCGTGGAAGACGCATTAAGCCGCAAGCCTATGGCACACTTTTTGACTACACAGAAGGAATTGATTAGAGACTTGGAGCAGCTTGGTATTGAGGTAGTATTGCCGGAAGCAGACGGCGTATTAGCCAACCTTCAAGTGCAATCATCATTGGTAGAGCGCATCAAGGCAGCATTGCCCAATGACGCTAGATTTCGACGGCTCAAGGAGAGGACTGAAACAGGAGAGCAGACAGGATTGAGGATCCACACCGATGGGACATTGCGATGTGGTGATCGCATTTATGTTCCCAATGGAGAGCTACGATAGGAGCTGATGGCAGAGGCTCACAGTTCGACTTACTCTATTCATCCCGGAGGGACCAAGATGTATCGTAATTTACGGCAGTATTATTGGTGGCATGGAATGAAGCGAGAGATAGCTCATTTCGTTGCCAAGTGCTTGGTATGTCAACAAGTGAAGGCGGAGCACTAGAGGACGGCCGGATTATTGCAGCCGCTACCCATTCCTGAGTGGAAGTGGGAGCACATTACTATGGATTTCGTCACGGGTTTTCCTCGGAGTCCTAGAGGACGTGACGCAGTATGGGTGATTGTTGATAGACTTACGAAGTCAGCCCATTTCTTACCTTTTAGAGTGGGCCAGTCGACAGAGGTATTGGCGAAGATGTATATGGAGCAGATTGTGAGATTACACGGTGTGCCTGTTAGTATTGTGTCGGACCGTGACTCGAGATTCACCTTGCACTTTTGGAGGAGCATGCAAGAGAGTTTGGGCACCCGATTGAAGTTTAGCACATCGTATCATCCGCAGACAGACGGCCAGTCGGAGCGTACCATTCAGACGCTAGAGGATATGTTGAGAGCGTGTATGCTTGATTTTGGCGGTTCGTGGGAGGACCATCTTCATCTTGTTGAGTTTTTCTACAACAATAGCTATCAAGCAAGCATCCAAATGGCTCTATTTGAAGCATTGTATGGTAGAAAGTGTCGGTCTCCTGTTTGTTGGAGCGACATAGGAGAGCGACAGCTATTGGGTCCCGAGTTGGTCTTGAGCACAGTGGAGACAGTGAAGAAGATTCAGGACCACCTGCGAGCAGCGCAGGATCGTCAGAAGCAGTGGGCAGATAATCGTCGTCGACCCTTCGAATTCAAGGAGGGTGACCATGTGTTCTTGAAGATATCCCCCACCAGAGGCACGATTCGATTCGGAGGACGTGGCAAGTTGAGTCCAAGGTACATCGGCCCTTTTGATGTCTTGGAACGTGTTGGACAGGTTGCCTACAGATTGGCATTGCCACCGTCACTAGAGGAAGTACATGACGTATTCCATGTATCTCAGCTGAGGAGGTACGTGGCGGACAGCAATCATGTGCTTGATCACTCTGAGATATCAGTTGGACCGAGTTTGTCGTACGAAGAGCAACCAGTAGGTATCCTCGATCGCTGAGTGAAGGTGTTGCGGAATCAATCTATTCCATTGGTTCGCATGACATGGAAGCATCACTCGCCAGGGGAGTCTACTTGGGAGCGCGAGGACGACATCCGAAACCGCTACCCGTATTTGTTCGAAGGCGAAGGTATGTCTTGCAATTATACTTTCATGCATTGCATTTGATCCCCCGACCCTAGTTTAATTTCGATGACGAAATTTTCTTTAAGTTGGGTAGGATGTAAACCCCCAATATTTTTAAATTATTTTAGTGCCTTAAAAATTATTTTTTTCTATATTAGAATTTATTTGGTATATGTACGTAAATATAAATGCATGTGTGTCTATATTATATGTGTGCTTGTTAGTATTCCTATTAAATAAGGAACTAATATAAATTCTAGGATTTTTATAAATTATTTGTAAATTTTTAGGAATTTTTAGTAGCCTAATATATTTATGCTTATAGTTATATATATATATATATATATATATATATATATATATATAATAGTTGTAAAAAAAATGATTGGGGTGGTCGGTCCCAGACCGACCACAGTACCATAGTACAAGGAAAGGAATAAAGAAAGGAGGAGAAAAGGAAAAAAAATATTAAAACCAACTAACCCACCCCCATATGGGCGGGTCCCACGCCCCCTAAGCCCCTGCTGCGTGCAGTAGCAACACATTCGACGAAACCCAATATTCGTGGGTTCACAAATCCAAACCCTATTAGTATTAGGTTTTGTGGAAAGTTGTTATAAATATAACTTTTTCTACAAGCCTCAAAACCCTAATCTTCCAAAACGAAAGTTGAAGCTGATTATACCCCCTTCGCCCACGACTTCGTTTCACCAGCGACGGAGCTTTGTGTGCGATGAACGGAGCATCGGAAGTCAGCCCTGCGTCACCCACGGAGCAGTTTTCCCACTCAAGGTACCCTACTTCTCTACGATGTAACTTTTTACTCGTAGCACCGATTTTTGATCCGTAAGATTTTCTGGAAAGTAGACTTGACCCTCTTCAAGGTCCTTTAGATGGATTTCGAAACAACCCATCGACTTGCTCAAAAAATTGAGACGAAGTTGAACAAAAATCTGTTTTCTGTAATGCTAAAAACTGTTTTAAAATGACAACTTGTCGGCCAATTTTCTTGCTGTACAGTAAAGTACTGTAGGAAATAATTGAAAACCGTAAAAGACAATATAACCGAGATCGCAACACATCTTCTGGATCGTCATTTCGATTTGCATGTAAAAAGTAGATTGATATTGAAGTTGAGGAAAAACCTGTGCTTAGTTATATTAATTTTTAGAATTTTGTCCGATACGACGTACGCCCCGACAAACCAGGCGACGTGGTCGTGCGCTATACACATCGAAAGGCGCGAATGGACATTGCGGACGTGTAGGAACTGACGGAACTCAGTTTCGTCGCGTGTGCGCGACGAAATCAACGCGTATCCGTCAAGATACCCCATATCGACGTTTTGCAAACTTGTCCATAACTTTGTGTACAGTCGTTGATTCGAGACGAAACTTGCACCAACAGGTCCGGATCGAAATTCTGGTCCTGCATGCCAAGTCTGGTTCGATTCTGAGAAGGTCGAATCGGAACCCATTTTTGGCGGGTCCACGACCCACTCAAATGGGCGATTTTGTACACGGCTCATCGGAATCCAAAACTGGACATACCGTTGAGTTCCTCTCCTCAAACTGAAATAGTAGACATATAGTTTGACGACTTTAGAGACCATAGACTTTGGCACGTATTTCGGTGCAAAAGCGGGTCCAACGGCGGACATCGTTTTGATCCAAAATTACGATTTTGCCCCTGTTCCAGAATTTGACTTTTGGACAGGCGTTTCCTAGGTATATCTTCTTCACCGAGATCATTTTTGATGTTTGTTTCAGCATTTGGAGTCATCTGTGATTTGTGAGTTTTGGTGCTGACACTTGCTACTCTTGGACTTGCCACTTTGCACCACCAGGCAAGATACCTTGCCACCTTACTCTGTGATTATTATATTCTTATTTTTAGTTGTTATTTTCAGCATTTTTTTCCTGATATTTAAACTGAGCGTCCAAGTCACACTTGGGTGCAAGCGACTATATCGGTCGTTTTTTTTGCTTTATTTATTCTCTTGTATTGACTTAGTTTATGGACCACCCACTGATGTTGAGGTATTGGTATATCTTATATGGCCTTGACACTTGTTATATCACGTGATGTGAGTCACATGTAGGACACGTTTCCACGTAGTTGGCTGGCCACCGATACGTATGGAGCGTGCGACGGATAGGAGTAACTGCCAATAGTATTGCATGTTAGAAAACTTGGCGGTTACTAGAGGTTCATATCAGTCATGGAGATAATGATACTAGGCATTGGGTGGGGAGAACAATACCTGACGTATGGGCTTCTTTACACTTCTATGATTACCTGTGCGCTCCTCTGGAGACGCAGGCTCCAGGTGCCCTCTGACATTTCCCAGAGCGTTATGGACGTAGCCCTTCATATGGTGCCCTCTGACGTTTCCCGAGCGTTATGGACGTAGGCCCCTGGTACCCTCTATGGGAACTATGCCGATCCTATTTTCAGCCAGGGTTCATGCGTCGAAGGATTGTATCTCAACTGCATATTCACAGTAGAATGGTCAGGAACCCGATTGCATGCATACCTTTTCTATTATTATATATCACAGTTTATATGGCATGGTGTTTTCTTGTATCTTGCTATGTCCCCTGAGGATCTGGTTATCTCTCCAGGTTTAGACGAGTTTCCACAGGAGTACGGAGCGGCATTGGAGCTATCCTACATTGATGACAAGGCAGTGCCTTATGATTCCTAGTCTATTTCTTATCTGAGACAGTTGTAGACATTATTTTACATCTTTTTTCTTTCTATTTTGCGGAGGTCGGACTCCGATCTTGTGAGACTATTTTTCATAGCTATTTGGAGTGAGTATGTTCACCCGGCTATCTTTTGATACTCTTATTTCTTTATTTAGACTTCATTATCTTCTGTGTTGAGCTGTGATGAGATTAGATATGTTATTCTGGCCTGTGATTATTTATTTATAGCTTATGTGCATATGCAAGGATTCTGTATATTGGAGTATTCTTCGTATATGTGCAGCTGGCATGTTCACGTGCTTGGTCCTACGTATTTTAGGACTGGGGCATTACATGTAGTTAGGAGGGCAAGTAGCATTCTCCCACTCAGGGGGATACAGTTGAGATATCCCCATCTTCTGAAGCTCGTCTTTGTATGAGATGGTGTCGAGACGGGCGACCATGGAATTAATTATATCTTGTTGATTGAGCAGGTGTTGGGAAACGGCTGCTGAACGGTTGTCAGGCGTCGTTGGCAAAGGACCACCCCCAGTATTTGCAAGATTTAGAGGAGGCACAACGGAATGATACTCCTTTTATAGTGAAGGAGGGTTGTTGCTGTGAGCCGGACTAGTGTGGGCCGAGACATTTTGTTGAGGTGGAGGAACAGCCCCAGCAGCTTGAACCGCCATGAGACTAGTAAGCATATCAGTGATCTTGACGAATGCTGTTTCAAGACCCTCTAGCCGTTTGCTGGTCTGATCAATAGCTTCTTCAGGTCTTTCTTCGTCTGCCATGTATGTAAATAACATGCGAGGATGAACAGAGGAAACAATACAACTGGTGCTGATATTGTCTATCTCCGAGTGGACAAGTCCTTCATCTTCAGGTAGAGGAGGTAGATAGTCACCATCGGATTCGGAGGGATCATCGTCCTCTGGAAGGCTACCCCCAGTGTGCGGGTCATCCGCTTCAGACTCTGAGGGAGTACTACCCCCAGCTTGGGAGTCTTCGTCGTCTATACGAAACCGTGCCTTTGACCGAGTACCCATATAGACTCCTTTAGATGTGACAGCCTACTGGCCATCTGTTGGTAGACTTCTTCTTCTTCTTCTCGTGGAACTGAGAGAGAAAGTTGGGTTCATAGTCCACCGTCTTTGATTGGGGCTTCCGTAATGGAGACCCCATGAAGCCATGTTGGATGAAACACACAGTGGCTTCTCATCGTCAGAGAAGTGTAGCCGTCGAAACACGGACTTTCTCTGAGGCACTCTTGTTGCTTTGGAGCAACAACAGTTGATAACAATACTGGTGCATGGATGTGCACTATGAATTGTTATATCCTCCCTCGCTTTACGCTTATGATTTATCATGTCGCACAAGTCAGCGGAAGGGTACTTTGCCTTACAACCCATGTTGCATGCATTGTCGAGCTTTGTATGCGGGCTCGTAAGAAGAGTTGGCGCATCCAGACTTAGTTCACGTGCAGGGGCAACCCCCACACCTAAGTTCTATGATGTCCTTGAAGACAGCCTGCTATACGCGTTGGGGTCTGTCTTTTTGTTGTGGTCGCATAGGCCTTGGAGACTGGCCTTGGGCGCATGCTCCTTGACAGCATGTCTGAGCCTCCTTGATGTGGGCGCATAGTATGGATTGTAATGCCCCAGTCCCAAAATACATAGGACTAGAACGTAATCATGCCAGCTGTATACATATGAGGTATATGGACCCTTGTAAATATACATAAGCTGTAAAATACAGTAACCAAAGTACTAAATCTCATCCACAAAGATAAATTATGATATAAAAGCAACTTTGAATTTGTCATGTATACAATCGTTGGGCGGAGACAAATCCACTACCAACTAATTTAAATAAGAAAGAATTTATACAAAGAGAATAAATTGGTCGAGCGAAGGAGATGAGGATCCAAAAGCAACACCTCGAAGAATAGAGCGCAAGTCATGGCCTTAGCTAGAGCACCTGCAGAAATCACAAGAACTCACACCTGGCAAGATAACCAGGTCCTCAGAGGGACGTAACAAGATACAATAAACATGCCATATAAATACTGAATATAAAATATGCCACAATCAAAGAAAGTGACAAGACACAATAAGGTAATCTAACCAAACTAAAGTGAACATGCAGTTGAGAGACAATCCTTCGACGCATGAGCCCTGGATGTAAGTGGGATCTGGTATAGTCCCCACTTAGGCACCAGTGACCTAAGCGCATGACGTTCAAAAACGACAGTGGCCAACCTGAGAGGCTCATACCCGTATCTCCAGCGAAGCTTCCGGGTTACAAGGGAAGTGCAATCGAAGCCCATACGTCAGGTATTGTCCTCCCCACCCAAATGTCCCTACAAGTCGCATCCACGACCATGTTTCTCTACTAACTGCTAAGTCTCCTAACCTGCCTCTATTAGCAGTTAGTCCTAACGCATGCACATGGGGGATCAGCCCACGTGCAAGAACCTCTATATGCTACTCATATCACACATCCTCGTGGTACAACTGTGTCAAGGGATATGCAATACACTACTGACGGTAGTCCCTTAACTCTAGGTCCATATGCAATCAAAGGATAAATAACAAGGTACAGCTAATATCACCGAACAGGCAGTAAATCAAGAACTGGAAATAAACGAACAGTGATATGTAATAAAATGCAAACTGAATATAAACAGTATAATGGCAAGGTATCTTGCATGATGTGTCGTCTGGTATGGTGCGGTGATCTCTGACATGTCCCATTAGTCCACTAGCCATGGTCGACGCAATGGTCCAAAATCGCGAGAGAATAGGAACATGTGATTAGTCATGATCGACGACGAAAATAGGAGGAATTTAGGAGTAACTAAATATTTATACTAGTTTTAGAATTTTTCCTTATTGTTTTGAAGACTAATTTTATTAGAAATTTTTTTTTACACAAATACATGAAACTCAAGAATACGTTTTTAGGAAAAATCAAAATTTATTAAAATATAATTTTCTAGTTTGAAAGCTATATTTTTATTAGTAAAAAAAATTAATTTAGGTAAATATTGGGAATACTAGAAATCATTGATAACTTTGAAAAGTACCTTTCCTATTAGTTAAAAATATTTTAGGAGACATCCTCGAAAAGTAATAAAATAGCATGTGGACTGAAATTCTACGTTTATCAAAATAAAGCCTTTTAAGTAAAATAAACTATCCTTGTAATTTAAAATATATATTTCTAGAATTCTTAAAATAATGCATAATAATGCTACCAGTATAATATTAATAATAATACCCATAATAACATTTCTGGCAATAAAGCTAAAAATAATAATAATAAAATAATAATAATATTAACAACAATATAATAATAAACTTAATAATATTTAATAATAATAAGTAATAACAGTAATCTATAATAATATTAATAATAACAGTAATATAATATTTAATGATAATAATAATAATAATAACAACAATAATAATAATAACAGTAAATAATCATATTAACCCTTATAACTATTCAGTTTTCCCCTAAATTTTATTAGAGAGAGAGAGTACGTGAGACAAATCGAGAGAGGGAGAGGGGAAGAGTGAGGGTCTTCACCTGAGGGGGGCGGCTCCGGCCGGTGGTCGGCGCGTGGAGAGGCGCTCGCACGGACGGGGGTCACGGCGGAGCGGCGCTGGTGGAGACGCGCGCTCATCAGCGGCGGATGGGCACCGGTGGCCGGCGGGCAGGGATGAGAAGGGGGTTTCCCAGTGGCGGGTCGGCCGGCTCAACGGCGGTGGGTGGCGCACGGCGACCGGGTGCGACGGGTTTGAGGGGAGCGAGAAGCGGAGCGGTGTCGGCGCCGTGCGGTCGTCTGCGCGCCTGGTGCCGGAGGCGACGGATGTAAGCTCCCGGTGGCACGACGTATGGACGCCGCCGGCGTGGTGGATCCACGACGGGTATAGACGCACCGGTGGAGTGTACTTCCATCGAGCGCAGGGACATCAGCGAGGAGCGGATGCCGGCACGCCGATGGCTCGACAGGAGGGTACGGAATCCGAAGAGGCCAGAGAAAATGGCAAGGGCGGCGGAGCGGTCCCGGCTGGATGCTGGAGTCCTCGAGCACGCAGGAGGCTCTACGCGGCTCGACAGAGATAGGTGAGATTTTCTATTGTCCCTTTTTCCTTGCCATGGTTGTTTACTAATGGACAATGTGTTGCCAACGGGGTGGTGACGATGATGTCGTGGGGGCTGTCGGGGGTTCGCTGATGGCAGCTGCGGGTTGGTGGTGGTGACATCGGTGGGGGTGGAGTCAGAACGATGGTAGGGGAAAGATGTGGTGGTGGTGAAGATGTTGGGAGGGTGCTGGGTGTTGAACTGGTGGTGGTGATTGCTGAACTGTCGTGTCCTGCGAGACACGGACGGGGTATCCAGGATTGTCGGATACGAAAAAAATGTAGTTGTAAAGAAGAAGCGATAGTGGATGGGACGGGGCACAGACACGATGCACAAGGCTTGGTTGTGGATAGAAAATTGCTGGAGGAGTACCTCTCCTTTTATAGGAGGTGGGAATTCCAGTTGGATAGGGATTAGGATTTATTTAAATCCCCAATAGATAATCACTTTAAATTAAATCAATTTAAACCTTATTTCGATAAAATCTAAATCTAAGTTAATTATAGATACTCTAATCTTTATAACATAGATAAAATCTTTTCTAAAATAAATTATCATGATAAATTTAAATATTAGATCAACAAGGTTTTATAATTATCTTTTTCGAAATAGTAAAATATGATAAAAATAAATTTCAAAAATCATAAAAAATATTCAAATATTTGAAAACATTTTTGTATGTGAATAAAATAATTTAAACAAGTTTTGGAAGATACAACATGCATAAAATTATATTTCCTATCTTGCAAATAGGATATCTTTATAAAGCATTATTTGTACCATGAAATTACTAACATCGATAAATAAATTGCCAATAACGATGTGATCAAAATATTTACTTTATATTGATATAAAAATATACTTATTTTCTTTATAAAGAAAAATGCACACCATTCGCAAATTCACACTCGACGCACAATTAGAAAAAAATGGGAACTCGCACGCGACGTTTAAATATGAAAAAAAAATTCAATACCAAATAAATAAAAATTTAAAATCATAGTGAAATTTTAGGGGGTTTACATGGATCCAGTGAGCCTGGGCGCATAGCCTTAGGCGCATGACCCTGGATGCCAGTCTGTTGAAGACAGAAGTATTCTGGTTGGGGTTATGCGCCCAAACACTCCCTTGGGCGCATGGCTTTGGGCGCATGCTTGGTGGAGCAGTGCTATTTTCTTCCAGTTTTGTCTCCTTCGTTTGTGAGCCTCGTCGGGTTTGCCCAGAGTGTCGCACATCCTGATTCTTGGCATCGTAGTATTTTCTTCTGCCAAGTCTCAAGGGTCGAACACTCTGTTGTTGGTTGTGCAGGAAAGAAGTCACTGGGCTAGTAGAGCCCGGAACGGTGTGAGCCTTCTCCATTTGGGGAACTTCTGTGGCAGAGTCATACGCCCATTTAACAGAGTCCTCTAGTTGTATATCTGCTATGACACTAGCAGGTTATGCACAGCGAGCCTTCGGAAGCCAAGTCTTGCGAGACTTGTTTGGCTTCGCTGAATTTGAGGGAGTAGAGCCATCCCTCGAGAGCATCTCTTCGAACGCCTGCTGATCGAACTTTACGATCAGCATCTTCTGAGTGCTCCCCACTTTGTCGGTATCAGAATGCATCACCACCTTCTCATCAGAGAAAAAGGTAGTCCCCAGCAGAGTTGCCATTTTTGTGGATACACACAAAAAAGAAAAAGAAAATGCTGTCTTTTCTTTATTGGCGCAAGGCACCACAAATCGAGTATGCCTGAGAGATCCTGCGCTGAGGATCCCCGAGTACAAAAAAGAATTTTGGAGAATGGGACGATATAGATCGAGCGACAGTTGCTCCTTAACTCCGTTGATACTCCGATTACAAAAGTGGAAGAAAACTTAAGAAAATTGCTAACTCTCGGCTCACTGGCAAGAAGTACAGTAATTTGGCTCTTGAAAATGCTCTCCGTTCTGTGTTTTAAAGAGGGATGAGGCCCCCTTTTATAGTCGTTCTTGAGCTGGAATGATGTTATACGCCCACATGAAGGAAACACACTGGTTTTCATGTGGGCGCATAGTCCTGCCATGGGCGCATGCAGGCTACGAAATTGTGGGTTGGTCATGGTGTTGACGTGGCTGCATGCTTCAGTGCATGACTGTTCGTAGAGACTGGCGTGGCCGTGCGCTTCGGTGCACGTTTTGACCATGGCTTTGACTGAGTCAGGCTTGGGCGCATAGCCATGTCTCGGGCTATGTACCCTCCTTTCGGGGAAGCTAGTCTTGGGCGCATAGAGCTTCACCGACTGGACGCATGGAGCTTCACTGGCTGGGAGCATAGAGCTTCACTGGCTGGGCACATAGAGCTTCACTGGCTTGGGCGCATAGAGTTCACTGGCTGGGCGCATAGAGCTTTACTGGCTTGGGCGCATGGGACTTCATTGCTGAAAATTTTTCATGCTTCTACATTAACGAATAATGATCATAGAGATTAGTATAACCTAGCTCTAGGTGGTATGATTAATAAAATGGTTTATGTAACATAGGTATTATACGACTTAGAATGACCCAAGCTTTCTAGGTAGAAGTGGTTAGTCATAATTGTATTTAGTAAATAATGCATATTTGTTTATGATTTGGGTTGATATATATTGCACGGAGTATGATTTATTAGTTCATGGATAATCCAGGTAGACTTTGGAACTGCAGTCTCAGCATAGATTGGACAAAAGTTAAGGCAAATATATCTTGTCTACTTGTACAGTTATTTTTATGCATTTCTATACTAGTTCTTTTCAGTCATCTTTCGTCACCTGCTACTCATATTCTAATACTGCTATTTTTTTATTTTGCGTGCATGTATATTTCTTGTTTTCCTTATGTTGCTGTTTGTTTCTTATGAATATCATGATGGTACTTGCTAGTCCTTAGTCTTCCTTCCATTTGAGTTGACTTGACCTGTAGCCGAGATCGCTTGCTAGTCATTGACCCATGTTATCTCCAAATCGGGAGCGTCCCAAGGCGTTACGGTATAGAGACTCATTATCGACCTGTTACTCCACCTCTTGATTGGGAGGATCCTATGGCGTTACGGTATAGAGACTCCTTATAAACTTGTTATTCCATCTCTAGGACTGGGAGCGTCCTATGGCATTATGGTGTTACAGACTTGTTATCCCCCGTCTCTAGGACCGGGAGTGTCCCATGACATTACGGTAGTAGAGATTTATCTTTTTTCTCGAGATCGGGAGCGTCCCATGGCGTTACTGTATTGAGACGTCTTTGTTGATTTGTTTCATGTATTACTTTCCTCTCTTTCTATGCATGTTATTTACTGTTACATTAGGCTTGTATATTATGTATCTTGCTACGTTCCTCTGAGGACCTGGTGATCTCTCCAATTTATTGATGGTTTTTCTTCCACGTATTTGTTGAGACTGCTAGAATAGAAGGATAGATTTGTGGGCAATGATATCTCCCGTATTCAGGTATCGATAGTGGTATGTTTATCATTCTTTCGTCTTTTATATTTCATGATAACATCTTCAGCTATATAGCCTAGTTTTATGAGCTTACTTTCTGTTATGAGCTTGTTCAGATGATTGTATTAAGGTCCGGCCAACCTTACTACAAATTATTTATTCTTATATTTATATTCAAGTAGCATCAGTGCATTATTGTTTGATCAGCATTAATGTACTGGTTCCTACTTGAGATTATTATCTGTGGATTGAGATATAGTTGACTTGCCATTTCATACCCAATATAGACAGCTTATATGTATTCAAGCTGGGCTGGAGTCCACTTGATACGTAGCTGGCATGTATACGTATCCTAGTCCTACGTATTTTAGGACTGGGACGTTACATATTTTTTGGTGGCCCATGCAGGTCGAGTTAGCCATTTCTGTTACGTGACTGTACCGAGCGGGCCTGTGAACATGACTAAACCCTTAGGAATCTCAATCCACAACTGCCTTGTCAATTCTTTAGAAATTTCTTTATCGTCCTTGAAGTTCGTATTTGCTCTCGATTATTCTTCCATTGCTCTCTCATGTCATTGCTTCTCGTCTCTTCTTATTTCCGAGTGACGAATGATCGTGTTATATAGGATTTATCAAAAAAATCTTTAGTTATAGTGTAAGTTAGTTTGCTTATTGTATTTTGATTGCTCGATAGATAGGAGGGATTAGAGATTCCATGTGCCATAGGTATCTAGTGGTATGGATTTTTGTAACTAGTATGCAAGGGTTATAAAATTTTAAGCCATCATGTGTTTGATGGGGTAGTGTGACCAAAGGTAGGTAGACATCTCAGGATAGAAATAAATATATGATCATACTAGGTTACGTCCTTATGGTAGTCACTTGATCAAGAATAGAGTGATAGTTTTAGTGTAGAGATTGGCCCTCTATAAGAAGAACCTAAACATAGCTAACCCAGCCTATTTTCTATTATGCCCTATCAGTCATGAAGTTAGGATTAGACAGAATGGTAGGTATCGCTTAGCTTGGTCAGGTAAAAAGAGACTTATACAGAAGTGACAATAGTATGGTTATGAGGACATAGCTAGTTGTTTAATTAGATGTACAATTTAGAAGTTTCATAAGCTCAACCTAGATAATCACAATAACATATGAGGATCCCTAGCAGGTAAATAAGTTGGCAACCTTTCAAATTTAGGAAGAAGTTAGTGGCCATGGATGGTAGAAAAATAATTACCGATAGTTGAATTAGTATTAGCTTGCCAGTTATTTATTTTAGGCTAGAGTGGCAATCTTTTAGACTATGTTTCTTAAATATTTGAAGACCAGACAGATCATTGTTCGGTGGTTGAAAATCGTCTTCTCCCGTATCATTATTGAGTTTTGAATTTTGAGTACAAAATTCTTTTAAGGTAGATAGATTGTAAGGATCCTGATTTTTTAGAATTATTTATTTATTTGTTTTTTCTATTTATTAAATTAGATTTTTATTTTTAATTGTGACTATAGATGTACTTTTTCGTAGTTTTGATTTTTGAAGCACAGTAATTATCAATTTCTCAAATCTATCCCCATTATTGTATTCTAGATGAGTCCACCTTCAGTTTATTATATCATGTCCCATCCAAACGTATTTTCTTGTGCTATATTTTTTATGTGCAATTTTAGGGATAAAATAGCCATTTTAGTCTCTACCGTAAAATTTGACTAGCTTTCCAATTAGCAATTAGGGCCCAACTCCGATCCAAATCATTTGACCCAATATATCATTTTGACCCATTTCGAGCCTACTACGCACATGTCATTGGTGTGCCACTCAATTGAGTTTTCATGTGCTAGTTTATCTTAAGTAGCACACAAGTCGAAACTATAGATATATTGGACTCAAATCGATCACAAAAATTCTACTGACCCAAAACTAGTCCAAGTAGCGCTCTTAGAACATATTCTAGGGTGCCCTAAACTCTTACACCTATTTTAGATTAATTTTGTGGATTAATATGCAGCCACATTAATTAAATCTAATTGAAATCAAATCCTATAACCAATTTCCTATTTTTGACCCGATTTAAATCCTAGGAGATAGAATTAGTGTATCGTTAAAATAGGCAATCAAATTCTACTCCACCCCAACTTCTTTCCCCTCACATGAATCTCTCTAATCTATAATTTTTTAATACTTTATATTTTTCTATTAAAATCGAGCGCCCTCCAACTTCTTCTCTATTTTCGCACTTTTATTTCAACCACCAGAAATCCATCTTCCCGACGACCTCCAACCCAATTACCACATCAACACCTTCCTATAACACCCCAACCCTTTCTTGAAGAGCCTCAGCCCCTAATTTGGTTGATACGAGGCGCAGAAGGCACCCGACGTCGACCGAACTTGTGCTGAATTTATCATAGCAGGTTAGTTGACTTATAGACTATGTTTCATCTACTTTTTCTTATCATTTTTACCTCAAACTTAAACTGAGAGTTAGATTTATGTGTCTAATCCAACCTCTAATCATCGGATCCCCCAGTTCCAAGCGGTTTGCCCGTGGCATCGATTCTACGATAAGGTGTCCAGAACTGACGAATTTTGTTGCAGGCCATTTTTCACCTATCTAAGTTTAGTTTCTAACCTTCTTATATTTTTAATCAGAATTTAGACATCGATACCTTTCCGACGCATATCTGAAAGTTAGGTTTCGCATCCGTTTTCTATTTTTAAAACTTTTCGACATTTGCTGTAACATAGTAACTACGAAAATCCTATGTATTTTTGTGTCCAAAAGTCCCAATACTTCATAAAACTCAACTAAACTATTTGTTGTGCAATATTTAATGTTGAAACCTTTATTTTAAATAATTTATATAATTTTTTAGAATTTAATATTTTAATAACTTATTGTTTCGGGCCTCAAATCGTATATCAAGTATAGGAATAATATTGTAGAATCAATACAAGAATTATACACATATTTTTCTATTTATAAAATATATTGTTTATTATTATAGAATGTTTATAAATACTTTCTTTCAGAATTAAAAGTGATATTTTTATGTTAATAATGTATTACTTTTATATGTAGATTTAATACTATATATGTTATATTAAGTAGAGTAGTCAATATGACTAGTTTTGGTATAAATAATATTATTATCGTCTATATAGAGTAAGTTATTAATGTATATGGTAAGTCCATATAGAGTAAGTTATTAATGTATATTATGTTAGTATTTCAGAAATTCATTCATCGAAACTGAGATTAGTCGATTCCAGTGATCTTATATCGCTGAAATTGACATGGTGACCGTATGGATCGGCAAGATAAGATTGTTGATCTTGTGGTTGATCATCTTGTCTCGATTCGCGCATCATAGGTTTCGTTGAACGAATTACGAGATACAAACTTACTATTTAACCTAGAGTTTATAATCCATATTATTAACGAATAGTGATCATAGAGATTAGTATAACCTAGCTCTAGGTGGTATGATTAATAAAATGGTTTATGTAACATAGGTATTACACGACTTAGAATGACCCAATCTTTCTAGGTAGGAGTGGTTAGCCATAATTGTATTTAGTCAATAATGCATATTTGTTTATGATTTGGGTTGGAAGATATTGCATGGAGTATGATTCATTAGTTCATGGATAGTCCGGGTAGACTTTGGTACTGCAGTCTCAGCACAGATTGGACAAAACTCCAGGCAAGTATATATTGCCTACTTGTACAGTTATTTTCATACATTTCTATACTAGTTCTTTTAAGTCATATTTCGTCACCTGCTACTCAATTTCTAATACTGCTATTTTCTTATTTTATGTGCACGTATCTTTCTTGTTTTCCTTATGTCAATGTTTGTTTCTTATGAATATCGTGACGATACTTGCTAGTCCTTAGTCTTCGTTCCATTTGAGTTGACTTGACTTGTAGCCGAGATCGCTTGCTAGTCATTGACCCATGTTATCTCTAGATCGGGAGCGTCCCATAGCGTTAAGGTATATAGACTCATTATCGACCTATTACACTACCTCTAGATTGGGAGCGTCCTATGGCGTTACGGTATAGAGACTCTTTATAGACTTGTTATTCCATCTCTAGGCCTGGGTGCGTCCCATGGCATTACCGTGTTAGAGACTTGTTATTGACTTGTTATCCCCCGTCTCTAGGACCAGGAGTGTCCCATGGCATTATGGTAGTATAGACTTATCTTTTGTCTCGAGATCGGGAGCGTCCCATGGCGTTACGGTATTGAAACATTTTTGTTGATTTGTTTCATGACTTACTTTCCTCTCTTTCTATGCATGTTATTTGCTGTTACATTAGGCTTGTATATTATGTATCTTGCTACGTCCCTCTGAGGACCTGGTGATCTCTCCAGTTTATTGATAGTTTTTCTTCCACGTATTTGTTGAGACTGCTAGAATAGAAGGATAGATTTGTGGGCGATGATATCTCCCGTATTCAGGTATCGATAGTGGTATGTTTATCATTCTTTTGACTTTTATATTTCATGATGACATCTTCAGTTGTATAGCCTAATTTTACAACCTTACTTTCTGTTATGAGCTTGTTCAGATGATTGTATTAAGGTCCGACCAACCTTACTAAAAATTATCTATTCTTATATTTATATTCAAGTAGCATCAGTGTATTATTGTTTGATCAACATTAATGCACTGGTTCCTACTTGAGATTATTATCTGTGGCTGGAGTCCACTTGATACGTCGCTGGCATGTATACGTATCCTAGTCCTACGTATTTTGGGACTTGGGCATTACAGGTGTCGAGCTTCTACTCTTACTAGAATATTGGCTTTTCTAAAAAGGTTTTCTAGAATAGCAGTTAATTTTGATCAACTGAAGGCTATGGATAACTAAACGTTGAAGGTCATGACCTAACTTATAACACCCTAGAACTTTTTATCTCCAATCCCATTTGTGCCCTTCTATGACGCGGACTTTTTAGATGTTACCTACCTACAAGGTATTGCACACTAAGAATTCAGTCTGCTAGATCCTCACCCACTTTGATCTCTATATCCATAATACTACTTCCACAATCCCATCTTTTTCATAACCACTATATGTAACTTAGTCCAACCCTATTGTTCTATCTACAAGGTGTTATAGGATTTCTACTATCCTATATCAATGTGTATGATCCACTGGTCTTCTTAAGATAAGGTTTCCAATTTCATCCTCGATTCTCTTAGTAGGTCTAATCTCAAAGGATATAAATGTTAATCTATTTCTTAAACTCTAAGCCATGCTTCCATAGGTCACCTACCAACCTTCCTTAAATGATAGGTTGCAATTTAACTCTTTCTAGTCTGCCATCTAGCACTCACGAATACACCTACCCATCATACACCTATCTATTGAGTAAAGGTGGAAGTTAACGCTAACAGATGCTTTCATCATTATTCTATTCATAACGAGACCCTTTGGCCCCTTCCAACTAGTCTTCCTTGGGTGATTATCACTTTTAGTGCAAAACTGCAATTAATCTCTAAAATCCTACTATATATTCCTTCTGGTTCCTCCAAAACGTCTCTATCTATCCTAGACAAAGATAGAAGAGTTGTAATCCACTGATCCTAAAGTTGCTTGCGAGAGTTAAGTCATCGATGAGAATCCTATATTATCCATCCCATCTGTTCGGTCTACCTAATAGAGGTACCTACCCAATCCTTTCTTAACAGTCAACCTTTTATAATACTCTATCAACAACGTTCTATTCAATAATGGGAGAGATGGTTCACCAAGCACGAGTGTACGTCCTTCCAAAAGGGGGAATGACGAAAATCCAAAACAAGGAAGTCAAAAAAGTTGATCGACTTCAAATTCGAGTTCCAAAGGCGATGGATAAGTTCTAAAGTGTTTTCAAGGTAGTTGTGGATTGAGTTCAAAAGAGTTTTCAAGGCAATTGTGGATAAGTTCCAAAGGCGATGGATAAGTCCTATCGTAGGCCCGCTCGGTACAGTAACGTAATCAAAATGGGTAACTCGACCTACATGGGCCACCACAGGTCCCAACCGAAGAAGGCAGTGCAATGCTAGGGACTCAGGAATACATGCTCTCATCAGGTCATGTTGGCCACTCCCTACTCAAGAAGAAAATACTACATCTCAGCCAACTTGCCAGTAGGAGGTACGAAAACATGTCTTATCTAAATCAAGACGAATGCATGAAGATGCACATCAAGCCACCCCGAATTGTGCTACACGGCAGTGAACACAGAGGAGACGAAGGAGATATATCTTCCACAAAATCATTCAGAACTCCGTCCATGAAGAAGACCTGGACAAGTTGTACTACTCAAATGCTAATAAAAAGAGGTCTAGAGCGGCGGGGCCCAATACACCCGGACTGTTATCACGGCTGGCATTCATCAAAAGGTGCTCCAGATGATTATATGGGCCCCTGACGAAAAACTTTATCGGACCCATATATACGCTCGTAAGAATCATGTGCATGAAGTGAGCCGGTCCCATAGATCCATTCCGGATGAACCCTATGATAGATTAAAAGTTTTGTCTGATCAACCGTGTGACTCATATGAGCACAGGTAAACACCTTATGCCATATCTGTAGGATATAATAAATCACAAGCTGGGAGTAAAGAAAGACAGTGGCTCATGCAACGACCCCTCCATGGGAAATTGCACCCAGATCACCATCAACTCCTGTTGCTCTCAGACAGTAGTATCTGCAAGCAAGCCAACCGTCTTCCAATGGCTACAGCGAACAGCGGGAGATGAACCAGTTTATGCTTCTTGCTACTTCACCCGAAGGGATACTTCCGTCCTGAAGGGCTCAAAGGCGCCCTCCTCCTCAACCAGTACGATGAGACCGCCAACACGAAGGTTGTCCCGCCAGGCTATACCTGTGATAGGGGTATTCTAGAATACCCTATCGAGAGTACCCCTACAGAAAGGTGTGCCGCGAACAGGGGTACATCGTTTCTACCTATCTTCCATACTAAGGGTATCAATCTTTCAAGGATAAGGCACAAAGCTGGGGTGGACCTTTACCCAACCATGCTACTGCAGTGGATGTGGATAGCCATCTGCTAGAGTCAGAAGATGACGTCACTATGTATCCCTAACCCGACAAAGATGAAGCCCAAGGAATTTGGTCAGTCGGCCCCGTATCCTCGCTAAGTCTCATGAAAGGTTGAACGGTGTACATGGCCGATAACGATGAGGCCAGCACAAGAGGCAAACAACAATTTGACGCTTTGGAAGCAATGATGGCTACCCTCAATGTCGCGGTGTAGTCTATATCCCAGATGATGGCGGGTATAAGGGCTAACATAGCCCCACTAACGACTTTACGACAAGGAAGTCAGGAGGCAGGACCTAACAACGAATCTAACATCCCCTTCATACCATAATCATCAGTGCCGGCGCCAACCAACATTGACTGGAGGAAGATCCAAAAATTAAGGGCTCAACTCAAATCCATTAGCAGTCGAGAGAAAATATAGAGACGAGGGATAAGACGGCCTTATCTCGCCGAATGGAACAAGGTTGTGTTCCCTCCGCAGTACAATACCAGTCTTAAAAGGAAGTCATCACCCCGTCGGTACTGGAACTACTTCGAATCCATGATAGGGCATCTTCCTAGAGATGATGCCCTACTTACCAAGGTATTTATGGAGGCATTGACCAACGTCGCATATGAATAATTTTGCAGTCTCCTTAATAACTGCATCAAGACATTCAACGACCTTTAAGAGCTATTCATGGTCCTGATATGACAATAGGATGGACATAATAAGGTCCACCCCCATTGATACAGTCCAGAAGGAAAAGGATCTGGCAAGTGACTTAATTGAGCACTTCAGGCAAAATGCCCTGAAGATGCCTCTGGGACTTCCGAGATAGTCCTTATGGATACATGCCGATGGGGTCTAATGTCAGCTACCAAATTTCGTATGGGCACTGGCCAGCACTCGGATTAGGCGATATTCAACGCAATTGCCGACCAAGCCGAAAAAATGTAAAAGGCATTCATCTGATAGGGCTCCAGTCCTTGAACACCAGATACAGAGGGAGGTACCCTCAGAACAACAGCGACGGCCGCAGCAGTAGAGGGAAAGAATCTATTACCATCAACATAAAGAAAGAAGGGGCAAAGCATCCAACGACGGACTCGCCCAGGTAAAAGGATATCTACTTCTTCAATGACGACCAAGTCGTCGACATCTTCAATGTCCTGATGAAGAACAACACGCTCCGGCTGCCCCAGCCTAAGTGCCCAGACGAAGTGGAGAGGATAGACAATCCGAAGTATTGCCTCTACCAACAATTCAATTGCTATACTAACAAGGATTGTTATATTCTTAGAAGGCAAATTCAATGGTTCATCGGCTCAAAGCATATTTCCTTCGACTTCGAGGAACACATAGTGGTGGCCAACATGGTGTTCATACAGTTTGACAGTCTACCCGGAGTCGAAGTCCAAGACGGAGTGGTCCTAATGCCCAAGGCCACAATGTAAATCGCCAACCTTATACCAGCACATGACCATGCGCCGAGATAATCCCACTCAAGACTACAAAAAGAGAGATCATGTGGGTACACCCGGATCTAGTCGACGAAATACTTCAGCACATGGCCCCTCCAGCCACAAGACAGAAGAAGAAGAAAAAGAAGAAAAAGAAGAAGAAGAAATACATGCCATAATCAGTAGAATCTCTTTCTCAATAAGGAAACACGTGAGGAGCGCGCTTCGTAGCCAGGATCCCACAGGCCGAAAAAAAGAAGAAGTAACATGCAGCTCCTCAATGGCTATATTTGTTGAATAAGTTTTTTTATAATACATGAATACGAACAGACCGTTTTTATAAGATGTTGAACTCTCTACAAAGTGGATTGTCAGAATATTTTCTACTATATCCATCATACCCCTAGTAAAAGTATTCACATCCCTATAAAAAGGACGATAGATACTCGTATCAAAGAGGAAAATCTGTTACATGTTTCAATTGCATACAAGAATATGTTTCTGCCTAGAACCTTGCCACAGCTGATTTCTTAATACTTGCACACTGCTTTCTCTAGACAATCAGCACATCACAGATCCTCCCCTTTAACGATAAACTCAAGAGATTCGCAAAAAGCCTCTTCCAAAAGTCATCCCAAAGAAGATGACGAGAAGGTACAAGAGATGATGATTTTTGGAAGCTTCGAAGCCTTTTCCCGAGGTCAAAGTCGATCCTCCCCAGCAGGTCATCAACCACTATCACTTGGAAGAAGATGTACGGGGAATAAAAATCAACCCAAACCCTGTAATCGACATCCTCCAAGGGTAACAAGCCTTCTCTAGTAAAGGCAAAGCTAGAAACAAGAAGACAAAAAACTCTACTTTTTATGAGATACCGCTTCCTGGTTCATCCCCACATCAGAAAGAGGATCTCCTTGAACAAGGAAGCATAAGGGACCATTCCTCACGGTATCAGGGATACTTGTTGGCGCTTCGACCTTCGTATCATCTGAAGACTTGGCACTAACCTCCACCACGACTCCTGCTACATCTGCTAAAGAAGTAAAAGGCCCTAGGCCATAAGAGGAGAAGAGGTACTCGAGCATTAAGAAGAGAAACAGAAGGGATTATGGGAGAAAAAGCCTCCCAATGCCCTATTTATAGCTACAAAGCTCATCATAAAGGCAGGTAAAAAGCCACTCCCTTATTAAATAGGGGTAACTCCTTTGTGTCTATGAGGAACCTACCCTTTTGATTTCTGACCAGACCTGGTCAAATCAGGGCCATCGAGCCTTACGCCTGCCACAAAGCAACAAAGTGAGAAGAGACTACATATTTCCCATGTCAGTCCTAACGAATCTAGTTGGCGAACCACCAACCATGGTGGTCCATACCAAAGGCAAGAGAATAATGACTCAGCTACCATAAAATAATTTATAAGATAAAGACTCGGCCAAGCAACTCACAAACTGGCTAGCCCGTGCGAGCCCAATTTTAGAACGAGTCCACAAACAAGAATCAAAGGAGGAAAGAGGGAAGGAAATTTCTATTACTTCTTATACTAAAATACATATATTTATATATACATATATATATACAAAGAAGTAAAAAAAAGGAAGACAGATTCACGTGTCCATATAAAATCTATGTAATCACTGACGAAGAAAAGCTATGAGTTGATCCTTCTTCTCACGAACGATACGCCTAACTTCATGCTCGATAATAATCTGGTCTTCGAGGCAGGTTTGGGAGGGAAGTCTATCCCCTAGATCTTTCGTTGTACCCTCCATCATGAAAGAAGCCGTACTGATCTTCTCCGACAGCTAATGAGCGGCTTTCTAATCTCGGATGAGGCCTGTTAGATGAAACTTTAGCCTTTCGTGTAACACCCAGTTTTCCAGATGAGGATAATTTTAAAATTTTGTATTTATAATTAAATTTAATATATATTATTTGGAATTTAATATATTATTAGGAATGGTATAATTTTAATATTATTTAATTGATTGCCATGTATTGTAATTAGCCTAACTTAGCTTGGACCTAACCTAGATTAGTCATAGCTAGTCTTAGCTAACCATGGTTAGTGTTAGTTAGTATTAATTATAATTATTAGAATTTTCAGTAATTTTTAGTATAATTGATTTGGTGCTATTATTGACTTAGACTCAGGGTGACTTAGGAGACTGTCCTAAAATCTAACATAGGTCATGACCACTTGGTTAGAGTGTGTAACCCTAGCTTGACCTAAATTAGTGATATCAAACTCATTAGAATTTATTTGGAGAAAGTAGGATTTGATTAGGCTAGTTAATGGCTTGTGGTTTCACAAGTCATGATTTATGAATTAAGCCCATAGAGGCCCAAAACCCAACTCCATGTAAACCCTAGCCCAACACACACCCCATGGCCGACCAACCTAGTCCTCCCCCTCTATTTAATGTCTCCTAAAATTTAGAGCTAGCCTCCTTAGAATATTTGCAAGTTTGAAGAAGAGGTAAACCCTTTCTTCCCCAATCCATAACTCCTTCATTCCAACTTCTTTTTCTTCCTAATTTCTTCTAATGGATTCTAATTGTTGTGCTCTTATTGTCCATGGTGAGAAATTTCAGAGAAGAAGCGATTTGAAGGAGTTTTGGTGGCTTGTGGATCCACTCACATTGGGGCTTTTTGAGCCTTTGCAAACCTATAGGTAATTTTGAATCCCTACCATATAATGTTGTTATTTTTGCATATTTAGGAAGCCCTAGGCCTAGCCTAACTGTAGGTATTGCTAACCCTAGGATTCGTGTCCAATACGTGTCCGTATCGGACACGTATCAGTGGATGTATGAATGTATTTGATGAAATGCCCCAAAGGGCATTTTGATTTAATTTTTGGAATATTTATGAATAGGAAATTAGGGTTTAGTGTTGCTTATGGATTTCTGGTGTTCTGAGTTGTTATTGGTGTCGTGTCGTGTCGCAATGGATACGGGAACATGCGGGTGCGCGCAGTGTTCTTCCCCTGCTGTTCGGGGTCTCCTGTGCACAGCACACGACACGTGGGCACATAATATTTGACACACCTATTGGGGCAACCACTGACACAGGGTTCCCAAAGTGACACGACCTATCGTGTCATGTCGGACACGGAATCACGCATGCACTATGTGTGCACTGTGCGTGCACGATTCTGGTTTTGTTTCTCTATTTAATTCTAGGCTTTAATGCTTTAAATTATGAATTAATTTGCTAAATTACATCCTAACATGATTAATGATCTATGTTAGGTTGATTTTACATGTTAGTTTAGGTATTGATGTGGAAATGTGATACGAAATTGGGTTTGACTGCATGTTTACTGATACTATATCCTGATACATTCATTTCCCATTTCTGAACATTTAAATTCTATTCCTATTGATTTTTTTTTCACTGTTAATCACTCCCACATAATTGTTAGTCCATGTTAATACAATGTTACAATTGGAATTAGGCTTTTTGGTTTGAGAATGGGATATTAGACTTGTGTTGGTTTTCGAATGTAAATAGTTGATGCATTGACTGATTTGAATTCATGTAAACTATGAAAACTGAGATTTTTATTTCCTTTCCCTTTTCAAAATGCTGTTAACTGAGAATGAAATCTTTGAATACCCTGAATTGTAATGGAATGTTTTATTCAACTCTTAAAATACTGAAATAATTCTTTTCCTGTTTTTCCTTCTTTAACTTAACTGAGTTTGAATGAATGTTGATTCCTAGTTAACTGTCAATGCACTTCCTGTCACTGTTATTGCCTATAACATGAGATCTTGTTCTTCCTTAATGAACTGTAAATAGCTATGATTTATTTTCATGTAACTGTCCATTCCCTTTTAACTGAGATTGTTTTCCCTTCCTATTTAAACTAGGTTGAATGGTTTAATTCTTAATACCTGAGACTGTCTTCCCTTTCCTTCTTTTAAAACTGTAATCAAATGAGCAAATACACATAAATGTATTCACTATTTCTCTTCCTAAACCTGAGAATTGATTCTCTTAATATCTGAACTGATTTCCTTTAACCTGAGAAAAATTCCAGTTGACACAACACCATATTCTTTTTCTACTACCTCACATTGGTATCCTTCCATCACTGCATTGATGAATCATACACTGAATACATCTAGTTATAGACATCATGCATTGCATAGGCATCTTTACATTCACTGCATAGCCTAGTCATTGCTCACATCCATTTACATGTGTACTAGGATACTACAACATGTTAGTTAGGAATTTGTGTTGAGAATGGGATCTTCTAATTGGTTGGACTGATATGTCACTGCTGGGTAATTTCTGAACTGAGAATATGGTGTTTCCCTTCACACACCTGTTCATACACACACTCTCTCTATTGGAAAACCTGGAAATATAGTCCTTTACATGTTCACACACATTACACATGTTCGACACACACATGTGATATTCCTAATTCTGAAAATCTGAAAACTCAAATCTGAACCTCATATTCTAAATAGCCTACCTTTCATTGTTGTATACAAAAATAGAGCATGCATGTAGTGGTGTAAGAGAATGAATGACATGAATACTATTTCCTATTGGGTTTCCCTGTTAGATTAGGAACTGGGAATTGATTTCCTTTCTTTAAACTGAGATTTCGAATGTGGAATATTATGTGAAAATATGGACTGATATTAAACTGTCATTTAATCCCCTATTTTCAAACTGAGGTGACTCTTCATTCACAATTTTCCTGTCACACATATCCATGAGACACTACACTATATAACACTCTATTTATTTTTTTTCCTGTCACACATATCCATGAGACAGTACACTATATAACACTCTATATAACACTCTATGTATATATATATATATACATGCACATACACATCTATATGTAATATTGTCATGAGACCTATATAGGCACAAATGTGTGTTATTGTATTATAAATTATATATACTATATGTATATGTGTGGTATGGTATATGCATGATATAGCCTATGGCCTATATACAGGGCATAACCTATGGGTGTGTACCTATGGCTCATAGCCTTGTGTATATGGTTTGAATGCCAGTATAGGTGTGCAGTTGGCTTGTACAGTCTAGAAATGGTGTGTGCTTGCTAGAATAGGCTAGTTAGGCCTAGTGAGACTTGTCTGGCTTAGATTTGACCTAGTTAACTAGATTAGTTGACTAGAGTTGACCGAGAGTTGACTTTAGTCTAGATTGACCTAGATTCATATAGAATGCATTGTAATGCATCTTATTATCATTTTAGACTTATAGTATCTTGTACTATTCTATAGGAGACAGATACCACTCCTCGGACAGTACTTTTATCTTGGACATTCAGATAGCAGGCGAGTACATTCTCTGATCTTTTCATACCTGTCTGGACTATAATCTTGCTCTAGATTACTCTACTTAATGCTGACACGTATCTTCACAGATTATTACTATACGGATCCTTTCCTGAGATATTTTCCCTCTACGAGTGCACCTGGTATTTCATGTTCATGTACTTTATCATGTGCATCAAGTACTCCTTGTATTCGTACTAGTTCATATATTTACATGTTCTCATATGCCTTCATGTACTATCATGTGTCTCATGTACTACTCATTACATGAGTTCACGTATCTTAGCTGTATTCATGTGCCAATAACGTAACTTGAATGGATCCTTGTGTATTGATTGGGGCGGGATGAGTAGAATTGGTTATGTGATCATTATCTCCAGTAGGTATTCATGTGCCTTTTAGTTGTATTCATGTGTCCCTAAGTCGTTTACATAACCATATTGTACTCTAAATCACTTAGCCATTTACAGTCTTTATTTATCATGTATTTACTTTCAGTTATAAAATATCGCCTGTTTTCCCGTACTTCCTTTCTAGTATTTCCTGTATTTTACTCTATTGCATGCTTTATACTTCTAACCTGTTATGAACTATTTTGAGAGATATGTGCTCGTTCCCGTCCTGATTGGACATGTTGAAAATTTTACAGAGGACGAGGAGGAGGCCTGCTTAGATACTTTCTATGGGACAGCCTTAGAGGACACTTGAGATCCGGACTTCCAGTCGGATCCATTAGCTGTAGAGACTGTTGCTTCTTAGATATCTTTATCTTTTTTCATTGTATTGGAGATTTGAGTTGTTTATTTGGATCTGTATTATTTCTGGTTGTCAGTGGAGTTTATCATAGACACTTAGCTTTCTCTCTATTTGTATTTTCTGTGGATTTGGGTCTCGCATCTTTTATATCACTCTATCTTATCGTATTCTACCTTAGATGTGATTGAGATATATTCTGTTATGTCACCCCCATTCGGGAGTATAACTGTTTATTACCTTAAACTGTTAGATGTTGTGACCTAGGACAGCGTTCTACCGCCGACACTGCGGCGTAGGCTGGACGTACCCACGTCTCGTGCCCTTACTCTAGGGTGCGGGTCGTGACACGTTTTTAGTGGTGGCCCGTGCAGGTCGAGTTTGTGTATTGGTATTCGAACTAGAGTATCACTACAGCCTGCATTAGGATTAGGATATATTTTTTGAAGGTACTCAATCACAGCTAAGACTCCTTGAGAGATTCTGGGACGACCCTTGAGAATCTCATTTAAATTTTAATTTGAAATCCTTTCCCTTGTTTTGTTCGCTCTCACTCCTTGATTATTGAATTTAATTTTGATGAATCGTTGTTGATTTTGATTTTCCTATAGAGATAAATTTTATGGCCTGAGTTACGATATTTTCTGATAACATATGTTAACGGGAATAACAGGGATGGTAAAACGTCTACTTGATTATGGAACCTGTAGTTTATCGCAGCCATATTAGCTGGCATGGCAGAAATATAGAGACCTGACACCGGATGTACGTATCTTGGTTATGAGATTTGGAATTTCTTGCAGCTATACTAGTCGACATAGTGAGAATCCCAGACGACATGATTATAAAGGTGCATGCCCCAGTTACAGAATCTATCGTTTATCGCAGCCTTGCTTACTGGCATAGCGAGGACTCTGAGTAACATGATTTTGGACAGACCCATATGATTATCAGACTGTATCTTGAGGAGGTTTTAAACATATCATCTCTATCGTACCCTTCTGTTATTATAAATTGTTTTCCATCATCAATAATTTAGGAGTAGGGATATTTTAGCTTTATAGAGCTTATTCATATATAGTTCTTTCTTAGTATGATGATTTGATGACTTGTGATTAGGCCCTTATCTTAGGGATGATAGTATAGCCTGGCTTTAAAATAGTGACTCTTGTAGATGATTCTCCTTTGTTTATATTTATCAGTTTTTATATGGAATGATAGACTGCCTTACAGCCTTGATGATTGATCTGCTCTCTTTTTTTAGTATGGCACCCATGACCCGAGCCCGTCGTCTGAGAGCCACTGCATCTCCGGATATGACTAGGAGCGTGCTCCCACCTCCTGTTGCTCAGGAGGTAGTGACCCCTCAGGCTGACCCAAGGGTAGTGGCACCTCCCGCCATCGAAGAAGCATCCTCACCAGAGAGTTTCTCTCCACCACCTGTTATTCAGGAGAGAGTTGCAGTCTCATTTGAGACCAAGAGTCCTTCCCTGCCTCCTCCTCTGCCTTCAGGAGCGGTACCCTATACCATACCCTCGGCATATTTGTTTCCTGACGGAGCTCAAATATCCAGACTTCTTCGGGATGTGTTGGAGGCACAGAGAGTTCAGGCTGAGATCCTGAAGGAGCAGGGCCGCGGGATCCAACTGCTGTGGGATTTGGTACATTTAGGAGGAGAGCCTAGTTCTAAGAGGACGAGGAGGAGTGTATACCCAGAGCCCAGTGAGCACCCAGACTATCAGCCTAGACCAGCCTACCCAGTCCAGACTCCTGTTCAGCAGAGGCCAACTGAGAGAGTGCCTACCTGCACCTTCTGTAAGAAGCCTGGTCATGTACGGGACTACTGTAGGAAGAGAAGAGGGGTATGCCTGTTATGTGGGTCAGCTCCTCACATGATGCGAGACTGTCCTGCTGCACTTATCCCAGCCAAGGCTCCGCCTTCGGGAGGGAGTTCTAGCCACCAGACCTAGTTGGGGTGAGTCCTTGACCTATACCTTAGCCAGTCTTGATAATTGATTTCCCTACCATATTATTGTATGTTTTAATACCTTATGATTGCTTTTGAACTAATATGACTAGAATGGCTAGATGAGACCTCAGACTGATACCACTGACCAAAATCCTATACGTTATCTTTCCAATTGCATGATTTAGATAAGTTTTCTTTTGACCTTGATTGTTGGGGTTTGACCTAGAAGGGGTACGATCATTTTAATTTCGAGAACGAAATTTTTCTAAGGTGGGTAGGATTGTAACACCCAGTTTTCCAGATGAGGGTAATTTTGAAATTTTGTATTTATAATTGAATTTAATATATATTATTTGGAATTTAATATATTATTAGGAATGGTATGATTTTAATATTATTTAATTGATTGCCATGTATTGTGATTAGCCTAACTTAGCTTGGACCTAACCTAGATTAGTCATAGCTAGTCTTAGATAACCATGGTTAGTGTTAGTTAGTATTAATTATAATTATTAGAATTTTTAGTGATTTTTAGTATAATTATTTGGTGCTATTATTGACTTAGACTCAGGGTGACTTAGGAGACTGTCCTAAAAGCTAACCTAGGTCATGACCACTTGTTAGAGTGTGTAACCCTAGCTTGACCTAAGTTAGTGATATCAAACTCATTAGAATTTATTTGGAGAAATTAGGATTTGATTAGGCTAGTTAATGGCTTGTGGTTTCACAAGTCATGATTTATGACTTAAGCCCATAGAGGCCCAAAACCCAACTCCATGTAAACCCTTGCCCTACACACACCCCATGGACGGCCAACCTAGTCCTCCCCCTCTATTTAATGTCTCCTAAAATTTAGGGCTAGCCTCCTTAGAATATTTGCAAGTTTGAAGAAGAGGTAAACCCTTTCTTCCCCAATCCATAACTCCTTCATTCCAACTCCTTTCTCTTCCTAATTTTTTGCAATGGATTCTAATTGATGTGCTCTTATTGTCCATGGTGAGAAATTTCAGATGAGAAGCAATTTGAAGGAGTTTTGGTGGCTTGTAGATCCACTCACATTAGGGCTTTTTGAGCCTTTGCAAACCTATAGGTAATTTCGAATCCCCACCATATAATGCTGTTATTTTTACATAATTAGGAAGCCCTAGGCCTACCCTAACTGTAGGTATAGCTAACCCTAGGATTCGTGTCCAATACGTTTCCGTATCGAACACGTATCAGTGGATGTATGAATGTATTTGATGAAATGCCCTAAAGGGCATATCGATTTAATTTTTGGAATGTTTATGAATAGGAAATTAGGGTTTAGTATTGCTTATGGATTTTTGGTGTTCTTAGTTGTTATTGGTGTCGTGTCGTGTCGCAATGGACACGGGAACATGCGGGTGCAATACACGCGCGCGTGCAGTGTTCTTCTCCTGCTGTTCGGGGTCTCCTGTGCACAGCACATGACACGTGGGCACGTAATATTTGACAAACATGTTGGGGCAACCACTAACACGGGGTTCCCAAAGTGACATGACCTATCGTATCGTGTCGGACACGGAATCACGTGTGCACTGTGCATGCACTGTGCGTGCACTGTACGTGCACTGTGCGTGCACTGTGCGTGCACGGTTCTGGTTTTGTTTCTCTATTTAATTCCAGTCTTCAATGCTTTAAATTATGAATTAATTTGCTAAATTAGATCCTAACATGATTAATGATCTATGTTAGGTTGATTTTACATGTTAGTTTAGGTATTGATGTGGAAATGTGATTCAAAATTGGGTTTGACTGCATGTTTACTGATACCATATCCTGATACATTCATTTCTTATTTCTGAACATTTAAATTCTATTTCTATTGATTTTTTTCATTGTTAATCACTCCCACATAATTGTTAGTCCATGTTAATATAATATTATAATTAGAATTAGGCTTTTTGGTTTGAGAATGGAATATTAGACTTGTGTTGGTTTTCGAATGTAAATAGTTGATGCATTGACTGATTTGAGTTCATGTAAATTATGAAAACTGAGATTTTGATTTCCTTTCCCTTTTCGAAATGCTGTTAACTGAGAATGAAATCTTTGAATACCCTGAACTGTAATGGAATGTTTTATTCAACTCTTAAAATACTGAAATGATTCTTTCCCTGTTTTTCCTTCTTTAACTTAACTGAGTTTGAATGAATATTGATTCCTAGTTAACTGTCAATGCACTTTCTGTCACTGTTATTGCCTAAACCTCAGATCTTGTTCTTCTTTAATGAACTGTAAATAGCTATGATTTGTTTTCATGTAACTGTTCATTCCTTTTTAACTGAGATTGTTTTCCCTTCCTATTTAAACTGGGTTGAATGGTTTAATTCTTAATACCTGAGACTGTCTTTCCTTTCCTACTTTTAAAACTGTAATCAAATGAGCAAATGCACATAAATATATTCACTGTTTCTCTTCCTAAACCTGAGAATTTATTCTCTTAATATCTGAACTGATTTCCTTTAACCTGAGAAGAATTCCAGTTGACACAACACCATGTTCTTTTCCCACTACCTCACATTGGTATCCTTCCATCACAGCATTGATGAATCATACACTGAATACATCTAGTTATAGACATCCTGCATTGCATAGGCATCTTTACATTCACTGCATAGCCTAGTCATTGCTCACATCCATTTACATGTGTATTAGGATACTGCAACATGTTAGTTAGGAATTTGTGTTGAGAATAAGATCTTCTAATTGGTTGGACAGCTATGTCACTGCTGGGTAATTTCTGAACTGAGAACATGGTGTTTCCCTTCACACACTTGTTCATACACACACTCTCTCGATTGGAAAACCTGGAAATGTAGTCCTTTACATGTTCACACACATTACACATGTTCAACACACACATGTAATATTCCTAATTCTGAAAACCTGAAAACTCAAATCTGAACCTCATATTCTAAGTAGCCTACCTTTCATTGTTGTATACAAAAATAGAGCATGCATGTGGTGGTGTAAGAGAATGAATGACATGAATACTATTTCCTATTGGGTTTTCCTGTTAGATTAGGAACTAGGAATTGATTTCCTTTCTTTAAACTGAGATTTTGAATGTGGAATGGTATGTGAAAATATGGACTGATATTAAACTGTCATTTAACCCCCTGTTTTCAAACTGAGTTGACTCTTCATTCACAATTTTCCTGTCACACATATCCATGAGACACTACACTATATAACACTCTATGTATATATATATACATGCACATACACATCTATATGTAATATTGTCATGAGACCTATATAGGCACAAATGTGTGTTATTATATTATAAATTATATATACTATATGTATATGTGTGGTATAGTATATGCATGATATAGCCTATGGCCTATGGCCTATATACAGGGCATAGCCTATGGGTGTATACCTATAGCTCATAGCCTTGTGTATATGGTTTGAATGCCAGTATAGGTGTGCAGTTGGCTTGTATAGTCTAGAAATGGTGTGAGCTTGCTAGAATAGGCTAGTTAGGCCTAGTGAGACTTGTCTGGCTTAGATTTGACCTAGTTGACTAGTTTAGTTGACCGAGAGTTGACTTTAGTCTAGATTGACCTAGATTCATATAGAATGCATTGTAATACATCTTATTATCATTTTAGACTTATAGTGACTTGTACTGTTCTATAGGAGACAGACACCACTCCTCGGACAGTACTTTCATCTTGGACATTCAGATAGCAGGCGAGTACATTCTCTGATCTTTTCATACTTGTCTGGACTATAATCTTGCTCTAGATTACTTTACTTGATGCTGACACGTATCTTCACGGATTAGTACTATATGGATCCTTTCCTGAGATATTATCCCTCTACGGGTGCATCGGGTATTTCATGTTCATGTACTTTATCATGTGCATCAGGTACTCCTTGTACTCGTACTAGTTCATGTATTTACATATTCTCATGTGCCTTCATGTACTATCATGTGTCTCATGTACTACTCATTACATGAGTTCACGTATCTTAGCTGTATTCATGTGCCAATAACGTAACTTCAATGGATCCTTGCGTATTGATTGGGGCGGGGTGGGTAGAATTGGTTATGTGATCATTATCCCCAGTAGGTATTCATGTGCCTCTTAGTTGTATTCATGTGCCCCTAAGCTGTTTACATAACCATATTGTACTCTAAATCACTTAGCCACTTACAGTCTTTACTTATCATGTATTTACTTTCAGTTACAAAATATCTCCTGTTTTCCCTACTTCCTTTCCAGTATTTCCTGTATTTTACTCTATTGCATGCTTTATACTCCTAACCTGTTATGAACTGTTTTGAGAGATATGTGCTCGTTCCCGTCCTGATTGGACCTGTTGAAAATTTTACAGAGGACGAGGAGGAGGCCTGCTTAGATACTTTCTATGAGACAGCCTTAGAGGATACTTGCGATCCGGACTTCCAGTCGGATCCATTAGCTGTAGAGACTGTTGCTCCTTAGATATCTTTATCTTATTTCATTGTATTGGAGATTTGAGTTGTTTATTTGGATCTGTATTATTTTTGGTTGTCAGTGGAGTTTATCATAGACACTTAGCTTTCTCTCTATTTGTATTTCCTGTGGATTTGGGTCTCGCATCTTTTATATCACTCTATCTTATTGTATTTTACCTTAGATATGATTGAGATATATTCTGTTATGTCACCCCCATTCGGGGAGTATAACTGTTTACCTTAAACTGTTAGATGTTGTGACCTAGGACAGCGTTCTACCGCCGACACTGCGGCGTAGGCTGGACGTACCCACGTCTCGTGCCCTTACTCTAGGGTGAGGGTCGTGACATTTAGTGTTCTGTCCAACGCCTTTCAACCTCCATCGTGATCCTCATTATCTCTTGAGCGAGAAAGTCTTGCTACAAGGACATTCGTATCAATTTATTAGATAGTTGGCGATGCCTCTCTGCCAACCGGCCAATTTTATGACTGATGGCACTTATAGCCTCGACACATATCACTTTCGCTTTAGCAGACTTGTCAAGTAGACGATTGCACTCGAAAGAGACCAATACATCTATATCAGCCTCTTGGGCATATTGAACCCTATTGAGACACTAACTACTGAATTAAGCTTGGCAAAGAGTTATTCGACTATATGCTCCAGGATAGAGAAAATTAGAGGGTTTGGATCTGACATTCAGCTCTACGCCTCGCCCAGGAGAAGGGGTAGATTTTTGCTAAGTAGCCCTAGGTCCCCTACTTCAGAATCAGATGGAAGGTCCCGATCAGAATCTCAGTCGTACCATCCACCTCATTATAAGCTGACATAACCGAAGGAATCGCAATCTCCCCCTCTGGGTTGATACCCGAAGCAGTAGATGAAGGGACTAGCCCGCCAACCACCTTTGCCAAAGTGGGAGACTCGGAAGCCGCAGTATCCGATAGCAATGCTTGTACAATAGGGAGCCTGGCTAAAATGGTTTCCACGGAAGGAACTTCGGTGTCATCTGTGCTAGAACCAAAAACGGGCACAGAAGCCTCAGTTTGTAGAGGAGGGTCATCAACGTCCACCACGCAAACCTGAGGAGGGGATACATTAACTGTTTCTTTAACCGCAATAAAGAAGGATGCATGAGTCTGTGGAACGATGAGCACCCATAGAGGAGGGTGAATAGATGACGTGTGTGCAGCAAAAAAATACCTCTAAATATTTAAGGCAGTAACAATCTAATATAAAATAGGCAGTATTTAAATAAATATATAATGTAAATAAGTTCAAAGAAGCAAACGCAAACACCAAGTTTATATCGGTTTTCCTGTGAGAGGACTAGTCTAGTCTTGAGTACTCTAGCTCGATGTTGAATCTACTATCTTGTGAAACACAAGCTTTGAATCTGAAGTGCTTGCAGCTCCTTACAATACGTGCTTTTTATCCGAAGAGCACTAACTTGCAAGCCTTTAATCCGAAGGACTTGCCGACTTCAGGAACAGTATAAAAATTGAGATGTATTTAAGCCTTTTATACAACTCGACCAAACTTCTAGATTGAAAGGAAACTGGCACCGGCTTGGCTAGGTAAAGCTTTGATTTGAAAGTGAAACGCTCTTTGAGAACACTTGCATGAATAGAGCAAGAAGAGATGATGGAGTGAATAGAATGAGGAATTCTCCTCTATTATAGTATTTTCTTGGACAGAACTTAGGCAGAGTTCAGTAGTCCAACGTTTAAAAATTTGAACTGTAACTACCACATTTCCAGAATAAGAATATTTTTTAATTTTCCTATCTTGTACCAATTTAAAATTTTATTTTCTATTAGTTGTAATGATGGTAATTTATTGTATTTTTCTATGATAAGTATTGTTTCATATAATTAAATATATGATATAGTTACTTGCTAGTTGTAGCTACGAGTTAGACTAGTTGTTAGTGAGCCTAAATAGACCCAACTAGACTTGTCACGACACCATTAGTAAGCCCGTTAGTTAGTCTTCGTGCAACCATTAAGCAGAGAGCAATGAGTAAGAAAAAAATCCTTATGTTAGATAATAGAACATTTCATAATTAAACACCTTCCTAAAATAAACCTTCATGAATAATTGTGAGGGCTTATTAGACACTATGCATTGTATTTAGAGTTGGGAATAGTGGCTAGTTATAACCCTATAAAACCCCTTGAGTTCATTTATTTGCCTCCACAAACCCTAGTTTGCCTTCTTTTTATATTCTTTCTTCATTTTAGAAGAAGAACCAACTCCACCATTCCAAATTTATTACCAACCAATTCCTAGTGTCATCCCAATGAGGCTAGAGCTTGGACTAGCAAGGAGGAAGCATTGAAAGGAGTGTAGCTTGAAGGAAGTGTCTACTCCTGAAGGTTATGTCCACTTGTGTCCACTAGTGCCATTTCATTGAGAATCCATCTCCCAATAGGTAAAATCTGAATTTAATCCTTGTATTTGATTCTAATTAGTGTCATTTGCCATTTAGGAACCACCCACGCATTAGGGCTACCCATGGGGAGAAGCTTGAGCTTTATTTGACCCATTCAGATACTTTTACATTAAGTTTTTGTACCATTCTTGGGAAAATCCAAAAATGGGACACCAAGTGTATATCATTAGGTGACATAATTAGGTTTGTTAGAGTGTTCTGAGACTATGTACATGTCCATAATTGGATACGGTAGGACATGGGGTCAATTTGGGGGTTTTTAAAATCCCACACTTGTTGTGCACATACTCTATCACACATGACACTTGACACTAGCTTGGAAATGCCATAATTATGTTCTAGTATATATTTTAGGCTTGCCTATGAAATTTGGTGGGATTCGGACAAGGTTTGATAGAATATCTTAGGCGTATCGTAAACTTGTGCACCAAGTGTTTGACACGTGTCCCCAAAGGGATTTTCGTATCCTTTTTGAGTTGAGATTTGGGGTACGTGTCCTAAATAGGATATGTGGTGTTGTGTCATTGTATCTCATAATACGCACGGTTAGATTTGTGTATGCGTGTTTATCTACCTATGTATATATATGTGTATGTATGTATAAGTGCATAGGTGCATGTGTATGAATTGATAACAGTATGTGTGTTCAGCTAAAATACATGGGGTTGTGAGTGTCACCAATGGACATGTGTAGGTATTTGGCTATTCATGAGTGCGTGTGTATATGGTCAACTTGTAATGCGTGTCATAGGAATATGTGTATCCTGTGTAGTGTGTAGTGTGTTTGGGTTTATGCCTTGGCATTAGTAGACTGTCATGTATCAGTTATAAGGTGAGGTAATAGGTGATTAGCAATATAGGTAAATAATTAATGAGTGCTTGTATGTGTGTAATGTATGTGTATAGATAGGAGAACCAGAGAAGTGTGTGGGCGTTCCCTAACCCAGGTATCAGTGAGCATATGAGCAAGGGCTGTTAGCATTCTAGTGTACTATTTTTAGTGTGTCTTCCTTAGATGGAAGGGATCCAAGTGTAGGTAGGGCATTAGTGCAATAGGAAATATAGGCATGTGAAGGGGCATTAAAGTGTGCAGGGGCTTGAATGCAAAGGAGTAGAACAGCAGCAGAACACATCTGTTGTTCTAAGGTTAGATGGGGATCAGTAATAACTAACAGTAGTGGCAGGGGTCAAGGGGGTTATGTACAAAGGGATAGATAAGAGCAGCAGAGGCTAACATCAGTACATGTGAGTTAACAGTAGAGAGAGTATGTCCGTGTATCACAGATGCTAGGAGTTAGGCTAGAAAGGGTAGCTACAGCATTGGTATAGGAGATGGGGTGAATTTGAATAGGATCAGCAACAGTAGCAACCAGAGATATGGGAAATTTTGAAGCAGTATAGAAGTAGTCGCAGCAGTAGGGGCAACTGAAATCAATGTATACATATATGTAATGGGGAATTTATAATGCCCCAGTCCCAAAATAGTTAGGACTAAGTACGTAAACGTGCTAGCTGCATACATACGAGGTATATGGAATTCTCGTATATATACATAAGCTGTAAAATGCAGTAAACCATGGCACTCTAAATCTCATCCACAAATATAAACGAATGATGATAGAAAATTATCTTTAAATTGTTATTTGGTACAAGACGTTGGGCGGAGACAAATCCATACCATCTATTGAAAGAGAGAAATACATAATAAAGAAATTTGTCGAGCGATGCGAAGACGATCCAAGTGCGATCGTCTCGAAGGAAGAGAGTAAAATGTGACCTTGGCAAGAGCACCTGCGGAAATCACAAAAGTACACGTGGAGAGTTCACCAGGTTCTTAGAGGGACATAACAAGGTACAATAAAAAATATGCCAAAAATACTGAATATAAAATATGCCACAAATAAAAATAAGTGATAAGACATCAATAAGGTAACCTAACCGTACTAAAGTGAACATGCATTTGAGAAACAATCCTTTCGACGCATGAGCCCTGGCTGTCAATAGGATCGGCATAGTCCCCATATAGGACACCAGGGGCTTACATCCGTAATGTCAGAAGATCGTCAGAGGGCATCATGTGCAAGGGGGTACGTCCATAATGCTCTGGGAAACGTCAGAGGGCACCAGAGCTTGCGTCTCCGGAGGAGCGCACAGGTAATCAGAGAAGTACAAAGAAGCCCATACGTCAGGTATTGTTCTCCCCACCCAATACTCTTATTTAAGTGGTATCTACGACCATATACCTCTACTAACTGCTAAGTCCCCTAACAAGCCTCTATTAGCAGTTAGCTCTAACGCATGCGCACGGGTGATCAACCAACACGCAAGTACCTCTACATGCTACCCATCTCACACATATCTCATAGTACAACTGTGTCAAGGTTTATGCAATATACTACAGATGGTAGTCCCTTAACTCTAGGTTCATATGCAATCAAAAGATAATAGATAAAGCAAGCTAATATCACTGGGCAGGTAGTAAATTATAAACTATAATAATGGTACATCTAGAAGAACTAGAAATAAGTAAACAGTGATATACAATGACTGAAGAAAATGTAGACTAAATATAAGCAGTAAATATGGCAAGGTATCTTGACTGGTGACGCCTGGTGTGATGCGATGATCCGACAAGTTTTGATGCGTCTAATAGCCATGGTCGAAGGGCAGAGGTCTTAAGTCACGAGGAATTAGAAATAAGAATTAGTCACGATCAACGATGATAATTGAAGTGATTTTTAGGGTAAAAGATACTTGTACTATTTATAGAAAATATATACAATACTTCAAATAATAAAATCCTTTTTAGGCAAAAATCTCTAGGTTGTAAAAATAGGATTTTTTATGTAGAGAACCATATTTTTTTATTAGTAAAAAAATATTTTCGATAAATAAAAATATGAGAAAATCTTGTATAAATTGGTAACTACTAGTATAACATCTAGAAAAAGATCTATGACTAAAACTTGTCAGAAGAATATCATAGGAATATAAAATCATACCTTTAGGGTTTTTGAAACCAAAATTTGAGATATAGTTGTAGGCTTTAGTCATAACATTCATAATATTAGTAGAAAGCCAAAATAAATTTTTAATAACAGTAATAGTTGCAATCATAAGTATAAGTAAAATAAACTAACAAAATAATAATACTACTAAAAGTAGCAGTATACTAATACAGTGATAAGAGAATCCTAATAAAAATAATACTAATGAATAATAATAATAATAATAGAAAAACTTATAACAATTTATATACCAATAATATAATTACTTGATACACTATATAATATACTGTACTGAAAAGTAATAAGGATAAAATATCCAAAAGTTTCTTCAGCAGCACATATGCGGCTCTCCCCTTTTTGAGGAGATACATTCAATAAATATCTATAGAACAGAAGTAAGAGAGAGAGAGAGAGACAATAAAGAGGGAGGACGAACGGAGAGTGAGCGAGAAAGAGAGAAGACGGGAAGCGGTGAGGAGAGCGGGAAGACGAGAAAGGTAGGAGGACTTACAGGGGTGTTTTGCCTTGGCGCGGTAGTGCGTTTCGTGAGCTCGACGACGGCGCGCACAGAGGGGGTCTCGGCGGAGCATCGCTGGTCACTGAGGTCCCTGGCGATGGCAGCTCGACAAGTCCCTTGGTGGCGGCGACTGTGAGGAGACCAGCGCCAGATCCAGGTTGTGGTGGCCGCTACGGTCATAGGTGCGGAGAGTCGCGCTTGAGGTGACCCACCCGGTCGACGGTGGAGAGTTCACACGGAGGTGAGACACCGTGGCGACAGCACGAGAGGCGGCCCTGTCGGAGATAGGTAAGGGGTTTGGTGGTGTTGTGTTTTTGTTTTGGATGTTTGGGGTTGCGTCATTGGTGGCGGTAGGATTTTGGTGGTGGTGGTGATTTACCGTGTTAGCCGGGATTTGGGCGGGAAGATACTTAAGGTTGTGGTGTTGGGGTGGTGATGGGTGTTTTACTGTGGTGGCAGGCGGAGCTCGATTTTGTGGAATTGATGGCGACGGAGGAGTTTGGGGAGTCGACGATGGACGTGGTGGTTTGTCGATGTGGTGGCAGTAGTTGTGCCAGGTCTACGATGGTGATAGGGTTAGTGTCAAGAGAGGTGGTGGTGGCTGGGTGCGACCGCGGGCGTTCGCTCGCGGTGGTGGCGATAGCCGGGGCAGCAGGTAGAGGTGGCAGTAGAAGTGTTGTGGCTGGCGACGATGATGCGGTGGAGAGTGGCGTTGGGTATTGGTGTACTTCGGTTACTTGCCGTTGGAAAGTCGGGTAGCAGGTGGTCGGGGAAGTCGGTTGGAGAGGAGGGGATTTGGGGTTGGGTCGTGACGGGGAATGTCCGACACGACATGGATGGACGTCCAGGATTGTCGAACGGGACGTAAAATGTTGTATTTGTAATAGAAAAAATATATAGTGGATGGGAGGGGGCACGGACACGGTGCATGATGTCTTGGTTGTAATGGAAAATTTGTGGAGATGATTGTGGAAAGTCCATCGAAAAGTGAATAATGAGCCTCTCCTTATATAGGAGGTGGAGGCTCTTATTTAGATAATTACGGAAAGAGTTTCAATCTCCCTCTAGATAATTCGCCTTTTAATTTAAATCGATTTAAAATTAGCTCAATCAAATCTAAATCCAATGTAGATAAATTCCACCTTTAATTTAAACTGTATTTAAATAAGTTAATTAAATCTTTTCCCACTTAAATCACCATAATTAATTACATATTAAATCATACCATATTTACCATATTTAATATATATTTTTCGAAAAAATAAATTAATGATAATAATAAATTTCAAAAATACAAATATATACACTCGCATGCAAAATAATACTTACACAAAACACACTTTTTTCTAAGTTACTAGTTATACTTGTACCCAAAAAATAGCCTTTTATAATAAATAAAAATGAAGTTTGGCAATCCTCGGCGCGATGCATTTGCAAATTCAAGTAATATAAAATATTTATCATATATTATTTTGAAATATAATTTACATCTATATAAATAAAATGTTTTATAAAAATATGTACCTCGCACATATTCGCACTCGACGAGCAAATACGAAAAAGCATATTCGCCCGTGACGTACAAATACGAGAACGCGAACTTGCACGCATCGTACAAATATGAAGTACAAATCGTATTAGAAATTTAGAGGGTTTACAGAATTGGATATATGGTAGCTAATGTGGGGTTAGCATGTGTAGGACTGTAATAGAGATAGGATGGCATGCCCCTGTACAGATGCTAAGTGTGTGGTCTGTCCAGATGATAGAGAGTATGGCCAGTGAGTAGAAGGATTCATGTGTGGTATGTGCTCTATCGATTAACAGCAGAGATTAAGAGAGGAAGGGGTCAGTAAAGCATGAAGAAGGTTAGCACAACAACTATTTGCCTTCATGTATCAGTAGATGGCAGTCGAGTGTTACCCAATGTGATAGTGTGTGCGTTAAAGATTGGTGTGCGTGCCTAGGATAGGAAACTAGGCTCTGTGTAGGAAAGTTATGTGGGGACTGATAACAGTTAGTCGAGGGGGGAGGTTTTGTATAGTTGATAGGTAAATAGAGAGTGTGGCATCATGTATCAGAGATTCTTATATATGTGTATCAGTTTCCTGATATGCGTAAATGTATCAATTATTTCCATAGAAAGGGTGTGTGATTGAGAGGGATAGGTTGGTAGAGGAGAAGGTAGGGGAAATTAGTGGAAATATATGAGTAACTTAGCTTCTTAGTTTCAGTTTATTCTTCTCTTAGCCATTTTATCCCATTCCCTGTAAACAGTATGTTAGAGGCATAAGGGAAGTCCATGTATAGCATCAGTTAAGCCTACGTGTGTGTGACAGTTCGGAGGTTGGGCTCAGCAGCAAGTTGCTTGGACATAGCAGGCATTAGGGAAGGAACTGGGGTTGTGTTATAATCAGTAGTAGGAATAGCTAGTTAATCCTATGTGTGGTATTAGATTGTAGGTTGTATAGATTGTAGGTATTAGTGAAAGGTAAAGGAAAAGTTTAGAAAATGCGTTTATTGATAGGTATTTCATTTACTACATGGACTAAGGGTATGCGGCTACCTATATAGGTGATGTCTAGGTAAATTAGTGTATTACCTAAGGTTGGTATTAGGATACTAAGTTGCATGAGTAATATAGTATGGAAATGTGTGAGATTATAAGCAAGGTAAAGGGGTTAGGAGATCATGAGTACGGATACATGGATACCTAGCTTGGTTCAAGGCCAATATATCATATAGATCTAGGTTAGAGTGTTAACTAAGGATAGTATTAGGATACCTAATTAGGCGCAATGTTAGGATACTAGTTAGGGAGAAATATATATATATATATATATATATATATATATATATATATATATATATATATATATATATATAAATTATATATATATATATATATATATATATATATATATAAATATATAATATGTATGTATGTATGTATGTATGTATGTATGTATGTATGTATGTATGTATGTATGTATATGAGAAAGATTATGAATAAGATACTAGGAAAAAACTAGCTAGTATAGAAATATCATTAAGGTATTGCCCTAAAAACTTAGGTATGACCTAGATTAACCTAGTTTGGTAAGGTATTGAACTAATTGACCTAGTTTGAACTAGAAAAGACTTGGGGACCCAGTATATAGCTAGTTTAGCATGTTTATGATTCCAAAACACAAATTGACATTGGTATTCCATATTTAGGTCTTCGAGGCACCGTATCGGACATTACTGATATTCCATACCGGATCTCTGGCGAGTACATTCTCTGATAATTTCTTGTTCATGATATTTTCTATGTTTCTTGTATACAATATAGATATCCTTATTTTCTTGACACATTCGTTTCACGGATTGGTATTATTTGGATCTCGTCATGAGATGTTATTCCTGTCTTGGTATATCTTGTGCAAGACATGTTCTTGTTTCTTGTGCATTGTATAGACACTGATTCCTGTGAGGGCTCACGACCTTCTTAGAGGATCTCGTGTCATAACGTGCTATGGTTGGATCTACTGTATTAGTCGGGGGCAGGAAGTAGTAGTATACATGATCATACCCTTCCTGTGCATGTCATGTTTCCCCTGTGAGTATTAATCATATACCGCATGTATGATTAACCAGGCCATATAATCATGTGCAAGTTCCCAAGTCGATCATATGTTGAAACTAGTACTCACTCACATAGATAGCGTATTTTTTGACTCTTGTACATGACATATCCCGTTCACATATTTTTTGTATTTATTTACAGTTTACTCATGCCCTGTTACTTTCACGTACATATTATTTACCCTGTATATTCTCTATATTTACGGTTATATAGACTTTGTCATTTACTGGAACTGTTATTAGAAATATATGTACTTCGCTCCAATCCTGACTGAATATATTTTTCAGACGATACTGATGACGGTTGCACTACCTATTACGGCCATCCAGGTGTAGTAGGCATAGATCGGGAGACTTTGATTCAGGAGGGTCTAGTCCTAGCAGAGCAGCCCTATTTAGCGACTCATTAAGCTAGATTTGTACTGGACCTTGTCTCCAGTTGATGACTCTTGACATGTTTATTATTTTGAGACTTGTATTAAGAATTGTTGATTCCTAGACTACCAGGACTTGTATTATTTTATGTTAGACTTTTCTAGATATTTCATCTCATGTTGTTTTCATCTTTTATGTCATTTATCTTTCTTAAAGTAATGTGATTGAGTATAGATATATTGTCATTTACTTGTCCTCCAATGGAAGATGACTATCTCGACAGGTTATGATATTTATATTTGTTAGACAGTTAGTTTGATCTAGATAGCGTTCTACTATCGATGTTACGGCATAGGCTGGGTGTTATCATGCACTCGTGCCTCTATACCGGGTGCAGGTCGTCACACGAACGTTTGGAGTCGATTTAGTAGAGTGACCTGATCCAGTGGAATACTGGGTCAGGGGAACTGAGTTCAGGCAAACCTCGTTCCGAGTTTGGTTGCCCTGTATTCATGTTGGTTGGGCTCTTTTTTAGCGGGGTTTAGGCTCTTTTGGACAGGCTTTTGTGTGGGCTTTTAGTAGACAGAATGAACAAGATTGGTAAAGGCTTTATGTAGGCTTTTTGGTAGAGTTTGTGAAAGCGAATCCAAGTGCCAAATCAGCCTAATGTACAAATTGTGTAGAATCAATAAAGTGTTAGCCCAATGATTATATTATGTTTTTGAATATGGCTAATCAATTAAGTTTACCATAATAACATTACTAATATTCATGTAATCACTATCATGTTGCTACTTAAACTTAGCATTGTCCTAAATGTTCTATATCATATTGCAATGCTTGTATCATATTGTTTTGTTTTTCTAACATATTCTTATAGACATGCAGTAAGCATGATCAAGCTTTGTCATACCAAGACATATATAATGGGGAATTTTTGATGGGCCAAAGACGACGTCATACAAGAAGATTCCTCTTAATCGTCCAACGACCTATCCAGGGCCTCGCATCAGGGATTCCGTCGTCAAGAAAAAAGGCGTCTTCATGTTTGCTCAATTATCAGAAGAAAGGCATCATCAAAGGGCTATTTATTTTCCTATTTGATCAATATATTTTTCATTTTTATTGAGTCTAGGAATACGATGTATACTGCGTCGTACTAAAAAATAGGCTATCCAAGAAATATTTTCAAAATACCCTTTCATTTTGAAAATAAGCCCACATATAAAAGCCCAAACTATTTCCTAACTATTTGATCTTTTCAAAGAACCCAAAACCAATTTGCAAAAACCCTGATAGAACTCTAACAGAATTCGGCCCAAATTCGGCCAGAGTTCAGTTTGTTCCCGTTGGATTTTAAACTTGGTCTTCTCGTTGTTACGGATCTTGCCAAGATTTTCTCATAGAGTTCTGCTTGAATTCTGCCCGAATTCTAACAGAGTTCTGCCTTTGGAAAAACTATAAATAGAGAAGGATTTCGAACATTTCAATATACTAATTCACTTTCATATCTCTTCTCTATAAGCCTACTACTTCTTTCAAAGTATTATAAAGCTTTCATTTTCAAATCCCAAGCCAGTTACAATCCTCTAGTCGATATGCCAGTACGGTATAGTCTAGAAGTTTCAGAGTGATTGTAATCAGATGCTTGATTGAAGAAAGACACTTCACAATTGAAGTTGGTTGAGTACTTCAGATCAAAGCTCGCGTTGTAGAAGTTGCAAGGACTTCAGATGAAAACTTGCGGTAATTTTCCATAGTGGATTCAACCGAAAGCTAGAGTTCTCCCGAATGGACTAGTCCTCACAATAGGGAAACTAGTATACATCGTCGTGTATGTGTTTGCTTTCTAATCTCTACTTTTAATTTACTTACTTGTGATATATTATGTGATCTTGCTGCTAACATTTTTTATTTAGCTAATTTATGTTGCCTACTCTATTTAACCCCCCTCTAGAGTATTGTGCTTTACAATTTGTTCCTACAATTGGTATCAGAGCGGGCTATACAGGTAAAGCGAGATAAAACTGCTATTATATTCTTATTTATTACAGTTGTTACATAGATCACAATATCACATATGGCAAGTATGTACTTCACAACTGAAGAGCAATCCACAAATAGACTTCCACTATTTGATGGAACAAACTATAGTTATTGGAAGACACGAATGAGCTTCTACCTGAAGTTTCTAGATTTTGACTTATGGTCAAATGTTGTCAATGGCTACAAAAAGCCTACTATCACTTCTAATCTCACATCCTCTATAATCAACAAGCCTTATTATAGTTACACGGAGGAAGAGAAGAAGTTAGCTAGCCTTGTTGCAAAAGCTACGCATATATTTTATTGTGATGTAGACACAAATGTATTCAATCTTATTACTACTTGCACAATATCTCATAAAATTTAGGAAGTTCTTGAAGCTACTTATGAGTGCAGGTATGAAAGCAAAGCTAGCAAATCCAGAGAGGAGGATAGTCTTCATAAGATGCAAATATGTGCATGATGGAATTGGGATTTAAGGTACAACACAATCCCTTATACGAAGAAGAGCTTGTATGTGACAACTGCAAGAAGATAGGCCACATCCAAGAAGATTGTACTACTGCTAGAAAGGAGAGTCACTACGAATAATCAAATGAAGGAAGATCGTCGTCTTACAAGTACTCTAGCACGAGCATATGGTGTGAAAGCGAAGCAAGAGATTCTGAAGAAGAAGAAGAAGAAGAAGAAAAAGAAAAAGAGAGACCTCATCAAGCTGCAAATTTATGCTCAATAGCATTATCTAACAAGGTACAAAATAATTATTTTTATGAAGAGAATGAATCCTCTTATGATGAGTTATCTGATGCTTTCAGTGATCTATTAAAAGAACACAAGAAAGTATTAGATAAGTATAAGCAAGTTAGAAAGGATATTCTATCCTATAAGTATGAGAATGAAAAGCTTACTTGCTAATTGAATGATGCTAGAAATACTTCTCCTTCTGGTAAATCTACTGAGATTTCCACGCTTGAGTTTAGATTGCATGAGACACTTGATTGCATTGAGAAAAGCACTCAAGAAAATGCTAAACTTAAGGAGGAATTAGAAGTAGAAAAAAAAAGTATTCTATTGCTTCATGTAGAATTGATGCTCTCTCTGCTAAATATGATGAGATCTGTGCTAACTCTAAAAAGTTAGAGATTAGACTGGGAAAACAGGTAGTACAACCTATTACTCAATCTAACACAAGATACATGACACATCACAAAGTCATACACGATAGATCTTTTACAAAGAAAGCAAGCAAAGCTAAAGCTTCACGCAACCATGCTTTCTATTACAAGTATCCACGCACATCATATCACACCACTGCACGTTCTCATACTGCTGCACATAGTACTAATGTTAATTCTTTCTGTCATTATTGTGGAATGAATGGACATATTTCTAATCATTGTCAGATTAGAAAACTTGTTGATATGAACTTGTGCGAATGGGTTCCCAAAGCTAACAAATGTGGATCCAAGTATTGGATACCAAAGTCTTCACCTAATATTGCAGGTGAAGCATCTCATATCAAATAGAACCATGGAACATGTTAGTGATTGCAAAGCTACAAAGGTCATCTACTTTACAATTGCATCAATAGAAATGTGGTCACTAGAACCACTTCGGTAACATGCTTCCTAAATAGTTTTTGAATATCTAGCATGTTCTTACTGATGTCTTGCTATTAGCTTTCATTGATATCTTTTAATTATCTATTATTTTAAATTAATGTGAGATATAATCCTAGCATGACTAATTGTCTAACTCAAATGTTTAGTTCACAATAAATAGTCTTTTACTCACTTTCTATTAGTGTGACACATTTGTCTACGTTTAGAAGTATGGAATTTCACGATCAGAAATCCTATGCGCCAAACACTACATCCGCCAGGGAGTTCAGACAAAGTACTTTGACACAACAAAACAGAAGATAGACATTAAAAGGAAATTTTTATTTCATATAAAAGTCTATTACATGTCTTAAAAAGGGCTGTACAAAGGAGAACTTCTACAAAAAGAAAAGGCCCTAAGTCTACAGCCAGGCGCAGCAGTCATCATGCGCTCTTGAACAGGCGCATCTCACCATGCGCTCTCAGTCAGGTGCATCCCACCATGCGCTCCCAGCCGGGCGCATCCTTTCAGCAGCTCAGTTATGTGCATCCTCAGTTATGTGCATCCCTTCAGCAGCTCAGTTATGTGCCACCCTTCCAGCCAGGCTCACCGCCGTCTAAATGCTTCGACTAATAAAGCATTTATTGAGCAGAACGAGGGTGACAGTCAACCCTCTAGCTGGAGGAAGAGCTCCCCAAACTGAGGAAGAGAAGAGCACCGCAAGTCAACATGTGGCCAGGGGAGGCTTCGAAAGAGCCTCCAAAGACCAAGGAAGACCGCAATCGAAACCACGACTAAAGGAGCAGCTTTCAACACAACCAGAATGGGCAACACCCACTCTGACAGAAGAAAGAGCCCCCAAAGCCGCAGTACCGCAATTCCGATCTGCGGCTCTTCCTACATAATGGAGACGAGGCTCGAGCATCCCGATCTTTGGATGCAACAGGCACCTTCCGCCTGCCTCGGAAGCCTTCGACCCCGACTTTGGATGTACCAGTCACCTTCAAGTGCATCAATGAAGACAATGCGTCGCATCTTTACCCTCGGGAGCATCTCATCAACAGAATGTACTCGAGTAAACAAGTTCACTTCGGGAGGACGTGAGAGAACGAGAAGCAAACTCTCTCCATGCCACTATTTATAGGCCGGGCAAATCAAACCCATGTGCCAAGTGGATGGCTCTCCGAATCCCGTGCAATGAATTTGCATTAAATGGATGAACTGACGCTTCAAATTCAGCCAAGTCAAAAACGGCTATTTAAAGCACTCGAAGAACGTAACAGTCGTACCAAAAGACGTGTCTGTAGGAACGATATAGTAAAGCGTAATACTCTAGTGGGGGGTGGATAGAGTTGGCAGCAGAATAATGCTAATTAAAAAAAATGTTAGCTACACAATCACAGTATATAATCACAGTTGAAATAATGTAAAGGCAGAGTTCAGAAAGCAAACGCAAAGACAGCGATATATACTGGTATCCCTCTGTTGAGGACTAATCCAGTCGGTAGAACTCTTGCTACCAGTTGAATCCACTATAGGAAAAACCGTAAGTTTTCTTACGAAGTCCTTGCAACTTCTACAACGCAAGCTTTGATACGAAGAACTCGTCCAACTTCAAATGTGAAGAAGTATTCTTCAATCAAGCCTTCTGATTACAATCTCTTAGAAATTTCTAGACCGTACCGCACTGGCAAATCGACTAGAGGATTGTAACTGGCTTGGGATCTGAAAATGAAAGCTCTAGAAAACTCTTTGAAAGGCAGAAAGCTTTTTAGATAGAGAGATGATTGAAAGTGAATGAGTGAATTGAAATGATCGAAATCCATCTCTATTTATAGGAATTCCAAAGGGAGAACTCTGTCAGAATTTGGACAGAATTCGGGCAGAACTCGATGAGCAAATCTCGGTCAAATTCGCAACTGCAGGAGGACCAAGTTCCAGAGAATTCAAAAATCAAACGGCCACCAACTGAACTCTGGCCGAACTCTGGCCGAACTCTGGCCGAGTTCTGTCAGGGTTAGGTTAGGGTTTTAAAATAGATTTTTGGTGATTTTTGAAAACCTTTTTGAAAACCTTTTTGTAAATATTTTGATAGGTCATTTTAAAAACATTTTGAACTATTTTGGGGATAGCCTATTTGCCAGTACGACTCGGTGTACAACCTATTCCTAGACTCAAATAAAGTGAAAAATTATATTGCATAGGAAGTACAGACTCAAGTAGGTAAACAGATCTTCAGTCTTGAACGGAGTGAATATCCAATCTTGCTTATGTCCAAGAAGCTGAGATGTCCCAACAAGCTTCGTATATCCAGACAGAGTTTTGATCAATTTTTAAAATCAGGTTGACCATATGACCAATGGGCCAACAATCTCCCCCATTTTGATAATTGACAAACTATGAATGATATAACATTAAGCTTGTTCAAGCTTGTTCAAAAATATCAAAAAGTAGAAATTGTTCATAACCTGTATTTAACTCAAAAAAAATGTTAGATCATTTTTAATTTTCTCCCCCTTTGTCACTTAGCAAAATAATTGCACAAGAGAAGGCTCCCCCGCAGTAAATGCAGAAGACTCCCCTGCAATCAATGCATAAGTAACAAATAGTGAGAAAACAAATAAAAGAAATATAGTATAAGAATTATAGATATAGCATCACAGGCATGTAATGTTTCTACAAATTATCATCACAGGCATGTATTGCTTCAAAAACATAAAAAAATCTCAGGCATGCTATTTCACAGGCACTTTAAAATGGAGAAGCAGTATAAAGAGATAGTGCTTAAACAAAATGCTGAAATAAACTGAGATGTCATAAATGAAATATCATAAACATGTCCATGAAGATAAAAAGTACTGATAGCAAACTACAAAGTACTGATAAAAAGTAAATGATAAAAATTTGGAATGTCGGAGCATTTCCAAGTACATCATAAAATATCACTCAAAATCATATAGTCACATCTACTCATCATCATCCTCATCAGTATGATGACCAGCAGCTCATTTCAAGTATTTAATTCAAAAATTAGTTATTTTAGCCTTCAAATAACATAATTAATAATATTTTATGAATTAAATGTCTTTACACAGTGACTGTCTCAGATTAGCTGTAGGAGTACTGTCCCAGCTGGCGGAGGTTCATCGGGGAACTCTTAAATACCGCTTCGCTTCAATCGTAGTTGTGGTGACAGACAGACTCTTTATTAGCTTGTCTCTAACACAGTTTTGCATAATGATATATTATCATAAAATAAAATCAATTAATATTACTGACGTCCAAAATTCCTAATTCTCGACGTAAATAATTGAAGCGATCTTCCGCTAGAGGTTTAGTGAAGATGTCAGCTAATTGATTTTCAGTATCTATGTACACAAGGTTTATATCTCCATTTTGATGATGATCTCTAAGAAAATGATGTCTAATCTCGATATGTTTAGTACGAGAATGACATACAGGATTCTTAGTCAAATTAATGGTGCTCGTGTTATCACAGAAAATGGAAATATGTGTGAAAAATAAATCAAAGTCTTCTAGGGTTTGTTTCATCCACAAAATCTGAGCGCAACAACGTCCTGCGGCGATATACTCAGCCTCTGTTATTGATAAGGCTACAGAATTTTGCTTTTTACTAAACCAAGAGACTAGAGCCTTGTCTAAGAAATGACATGTACCGCTAGTACTTTTTCTATCAACCTTGCATCCAGCAAAATCTGTATCCGAATAACCAATAAGGTCAAAGGATTTAGTTTTGGGATACCACAAGCCGACAGAAGAAGTGCCCTTAAGGTATCGGAAGATACGCTTAACTGCGGTCAGATGTGATTCCTTTGGGTTAGCTTGAAAACGTGCACACAGGCAAACACTAAACATTTTATCTGGACGACTAGCAGTTAAGTAAAGTAAACTACCAATCATACCTCGATACTTACGTGTGTCGACTGGCTTGCCTTGTTCGTCAGAATCAAGCTTTGTTGAAGTTGCCATCGGAGTGCCAATAGGTTTGACATTGTCCAGATCGAACTTCTTTAGCAAATCTTTTGTGTACTTGTCTTGATTAATGAACGTCCCATTGTCGGTTTGTTTGATTTGCAATCCGAGAAAGAACTTCAGCTCTCCCATCATGCTCATCTCAAACTCATTCTGCATACACTTAGAAAATTCTTGACCAAGAGATTCATCAGTGGATCCAAATATGATATCATCAACATAGATTTGAATTAAAAGCAGCTTGCCATTAAAAGATTTAATAAATAGTGTAGTGTCAACCTTTCCTTTTGAAAAACCGTTGTCAAGTAGAAAAGAGCTTAGACGGTCATACCAAGCACGAGGGGCTTGTTTCAAACCATATAAGGCTTTCTTCAACTTGAAAACATGGTCAGGATTTTTGAAATCCGTGAAACCCGGAGGTTGTGCTTCAAAAACTTCTTCTTTTGTAAAGCCATTTAGAAAAGCACTTTTTACATCCATTTGAAAAAGTTTGAAATCATGAAAATATGCAAATGCACATAACATTCGAATGGATTCTAATCTCGCAACTGGGGCATAAGTCTCATCGTAGTCGATACCCTCTTCTTGATTGTATCCTTGAGCTACGAGTCGAGCCTTGTTACGAGTTACTAAACCATCCTTATTTAGTTTGTTTCGGAATACCCAACGGGTGCCAATGACCGGATGATCAATAGGCTTGGGAACAAGTTCCCAAACTTGATTTCGTTCGAATTGGTTCAATTCCTCTTGCATGGCATCTATCCAGAAACTATCACTACATGCTTCATCAATAGATTTAGGTTCTAGCTGTGAAATAAATACAATACTAGAAACAATATCTCTACTGGATGATCGAGCACTTACTCCTTTGGTAATGTCACCAATTACCAAATCTTGTGGATGATCAGCTGTGAATTTTAACCTCTTCGGTAGACTCTGTAGGTAGCTGGTTCCTGGATCTCCTCTAGGGGGTTCAGCTAGTGCTGAGCTTGGTTCAGGTTCAGCTGATGTTGAACTTAATGTAGGCAGATCTTCATCACTGTCATCGAGAGTCATTTGGTTCATTTCATCAAAAGTGACGTTGATTGATTATTCGATGATCATGGTACGTTTGTTGAAGACTCTGTACCCTTTGCTCTTGGCCGCATAACCTAGAAATATACCTTCATCGGCCTTTTCGTCAAACTTTCCCAAGTTGTCTTTAGTATTAAGAATAAAGCACTTACAGCCAAAAATCTTAAAGTATGAAACTGAAGGAATTCTATCAAACCATAACTCAAATGGAGTCTTCTTCGATTTGGGTCGAATTAGAACTCTATTGAGCACAAAGCAAGCTGTATTGACAGCTTCAGTCCAGAAGTATTTGGGTAGGCTAAATTGATTTAACATCACTCTGGCCATTTCGGTTAGAGTTCTGTTCTTACGTTCCACAACTCCATTTTGTTGTGGAGTTCTAGGGCAGGAGAACTCATGTATGAAACCGTGTGTGTCACAAAATTGCTCGAAATCAGCATTCTCGAATTCGCCTCCATGATCGCTTCTAATTCGAGTGATCATGTAACCTTTTTCATTTTGTACTTTCTTGCAAAAGGCGACAAATTCAGATAATGCGTCATTCTTGCGTGTCAAGAAATATACCCACGTGTATCTAGAAAAATCATCTACAATAACAAATACATATAATTTACCTCCGAGGCTAACAACTCTGCTAGGACCGAATAAATCCATGTGTAGCAATTGTAGAGGTCTAGTAGTACATACTATGTTTACAGACTTGAATGTGGATCTGGTAGCCTTGTTCTTTTCACATTGGCTGCATACCGAATCCTTCTTGAATGTTATGTCTGGTAAACCGCGTACTATCTTCTTTGTGGATAATCTTGAAATTGTATCCATGTTTGCATGACCGAGTCTCATGTGCCATAGATGACTCTCATCACTTTTAGCCATTAAGCATCTACCTGAAATGTTAGCTTCTTCCAGCAGATAGAAAACATATATATTGTCTTCCCTGATTCCTTCAAAGATAGTACTACCAGTTGAGCTATCAACTATAGTACATTTATCTTTGCCAAAGTTGATACCATAACCATGATCAGCTAGATGACTTATGCTGAGCAGATTATGTTTCAACTCGGTAACCAGACAGACATCTTTAATCACGGGATAGGGAGACTTACCAACATCACCGATACCAATAATATACCCTTTCAAATTATTACCGAAGGAAACATAACCTTCCTTCTTCTTCTTCGACAGTGTTGCAAATAGGGTAGCGTCACCGGTCATATGCCGTGAGCAACCGCTATCGAGGATCCATTTGCTTCTAGCATGTGAAGGGTGTTCCACCTACAAAACAGTTTGCAGATGAAACCTTTGGTACCCATTTCTTGTAGGGTCCTGAATTGTTAGCTTTAGGTATCCAAGCATAAACATTTAAATCTACAAGCTTTATCATTCTACATACAGATGATATATGACCAATGAGGCCACAATAATGACATTGTGCATGTCGAGTGTTGAAAGCTGAGTGGTGTACATGGTTGGTAGGCTTGGGTTTCCTAGTATAGAAGAATGCATACCTATGATCATGTTTGGGCTTAACCTTTTGGGGTAAAGGTTTTATATGGTTTGGTCTGACAGTGTTTGGCTTGGGAATGTTCCGAATTCTCGGTAAGTGACACGTGTTAGGATAGGAAGCAGCATGCTCAGGCTGTTTTCCTAACCTAATTTCCAACCTTTTGGAAGTGTCATATAACTTAGTATAATCAGAAGTGAGTGATTCCATTCTGATTTGTGCAGATTGAAGACTTTTCTTTTCTCTAGAAAGATCTTCTCTCAATTGGTCTATAATCTTGTCTTTCTCTTCGGATGACTGTTTAGTCTCGTGTAATAAGAGCTTTATAGAGGAAAGCTCACCAGACTCACTAACATTAGCTCTAACCTCAGCTAGTAGGTCGGTAAGTCTTCCTATTTCTCCTTTGTACTCTTTGAGTACCTTCTTAGCGGTCTGATATTTACTACGCAGTTTCCTGTAGTCAAGCATCAGGTCACTGAAGGCATCTCCTAATTGCTCAAAGGTGAAGTCATCATATGTTTCTACAGGTTCAGTAGGTACCTGATCGATTGCCATGAAGCAGATGTTTGCAGCGTCCTCTGAATGTTCATCTTCTGAGTCGCTAGCTTCACTCTCATGCCATATGCTGGTGTTGGCATATTTCCGAGACGTTGATCTTTTCAGGTTGCCTTTTTCATACCTGTTGTTCTTCTTGCTCGATGATGAGTTGATGGGACAGTCCTTCTTCATATGTCCCTTCTTCTTACAGCCATAGCAGACAGCATCTTCTTGATACCAGTTGTTGCTGTTGTTCTCTTTGACTCTCTTCTCATGTCTCATGAATCTTTTGAACTTCCTTGCTAGGAGAGCTTGATCTTCAGCGTCAGATCCACTGCTGTCTGAGTCATCTTCAGCAGCTTTTTTGTGCTGAGCCTTGAGGGCGATAGTCTTCTCCTTTGGAGCAGGCTCTTCAAAATCTTGTAGCTCCAGTTCATGAGTGAGTAGTTTACCCATGAGTACTTCAAGTGACATTATGGTGAGGTCGTTTCCTTCAATGATAGCTGTAGCCTTCGAAATCCAGTTCTTGGTGAGAGCTCGCAGGAGTTTGCGAATCTTTTCGTGGTTACTGTAATCTTTGCCTAAGGAGGACAAAGGGTTTACAATATCCAAGAACCTCTCGAACATTTGTGTGACTGTTTCATTTGGCTTCATTTTAAATGCCTCGTACTCTTGAGTAAGTCTGCTGACTTTTGACTCCTTGACTTGAGTCGTGCCTTCATGTGTAACTTCGAGAAGCTTCCACACACCATTTGCCGTTGTGCATGTAGATACCCTGTTAAATTCTGTTCTGTCTAAGGCACAAAAAAGAGCATTAATGGCACGTGCGTCAAGACTGGCCTTTTTCTTTTCTTCCTCTGTATAACTGCTTTGGGGTTTTTCAACCAAAACTCCCTCGACATTTATACGAGGTGGCTTCTGATAGCCATCAAGAACAATAGCCCATAAGTCAAAATCAAGAGATTTTAAGAAGAAACTCATCCGTGTTTTCCAATAAGTGTAGTTAGTACCATCAAACAGAGGGGGTCTGTTTGTGGCCTGACCTTCACTTGTGAATTTCATAGTAGCCATGTGATGTGCTGTGATCTAATAAATAATGAATAAATAATAGCACTGTTACCTTGCTTTACCTGTAATACCCGCTCTGATACCAATTGTAGGAACGATATAGTAAAGCGTAATACTCTAGAGGGGGGGTGAATAGAGTTGGCAGCGGAATAATGCTAATTAAAAAAAATGTTAGCAACACAATCACAGTATATAATCACAGTTGAAATAATGTAAAGGCAGAGTTCAGAAAGCAAACGCAAAGACAACGATGTATACTGGTATCCCTCTGTTGAGGACTAATCCAGTCGGTAGAACTCTTACTACCAGTTGAATCCACTATAGGAAAAACTGCAAGTTTTCTTACGAAGTCCTTGCAACTTCTACAACGCAAGCTTTGATACGAAGAACTCGTCCAACTTCAAATGTGAAGAGGTATTCTTCAATCAAGCCTTCTGATTACAATCTCTCAAAAACTTCTAGACCGTACCGCACTGGCAAATCGACTAGAGGATTGTAACTGGCTTGGGATCTGAAAATGAAAGCTCTAGAAAACTCTTTGAAAGGCAGAAAGCTTTTTAGATAGAGAGAAGATTGAAAGTGAATGAGTGAATTGAAATGATCGAAATCCATCTCTATTTATAGGAATTCCAAAGGGAGAACTCTGTCAGAATTCGGGCAGAATTCGGGCAGAACTCGATGAGCAAATCTCGGTCAAATCCGCAACTGCAGGAGGACCAAGTTCCAGAGAATTCAAAAATCAAATGGCCACCAACCGAACTCTGGCCGAACTCTGGCCGAACTCTGGCCGAGTTCTGTCAGGGTTAGGTTAGGGTTTTAAAATAGATTTTTGGTGATTTTTGAAAACCTTTTTGTAAACATTTTGATAGGTCATTTTAAAAACATTTTGAACTATTTTGGGGATAGCCTATTTGCCAGTACGACTCGGTGTACAACGTATTCCTAGACTCAAATAAAGTGAAAAATTACATTGCATAGAAAGTACAGACTCAAGTAGACAAACAGATCTTCAGTCTTGAACGGAGTGAATATCCAATCTTGCTTATGTCCAAGAAGCTGAGATGTCCCAACAAGCTTCGTATATCCAGACAGAGTTTTGATCAATTATTAAAATCAGGTTGACCATATGACCAATGGGCCAACTGTGTCAAGCGGAGCGGATGCGTCGGACAGACCGTGCATCACACAGACGCGCCCCTCAGCACCGGGCGCTTCACAAGCATGCGCCCCCATGAGGCCCCATGCTCCTAGTGGAACATCGATCGATGCGCCCACTCAACAACCCATCACCTGTCAAAGAACATTAAATGCTGAAGTCTGACAGAGTTGGCAGCACGTCCCCCGAAGACTGCAGTTGACAGCTTTTTCAGAAAACGAAGCGTCGTCGACGTCAGCATCATCATTACTCTTCTCCGGCGGTTACTAGCCACGTGGCCGCCCAACCATCTTGCATGTGCCTCCGAAGCCATGCGCCCAAAGCTCTGTATTCGCCTCAAAAGCCATGCACCTCAGACTTTTCTCTGATCCCTAAAAACAGAAGTAAAGTCACTACTGAAGCCTCGCATGCGCCTCAAAAGCCATACGCCCCAAATTATTCGTGACTCCCAAAGGTTACGAGCCAAAGTCTCCTCAAGCGCCCAATCCCAGGCACATCCTACCCGATTATTCCCTACCAAATCCGAGATCTCAGAGCCATGGGCCGATGACACATGTCCTTTGACTCGATTCACCCAAGATCTCAGCAACAGAAAGATCCTCTTCTCTGCTACGTGCCAGCCCACAACAGTAGTATGAAGAATTCAACCCCTCAATCAGGGCGCATCGTCCATGCGCCTCTATCAGCAATAGCCACGTGGCGTCCCTGCGTCCAGGCGCATCCTACATATGCGCGCGTGAGCAGCCAGCCTGCAGACTATAAATAGAGGGATCATTTCCTTCTTCCATACACACACAGAGATGAAGATACATTACTGACAGAGACGTCACACAACCAGAGAGGCAGCTACAGACACTCAAAGTCTTCTTCCTCTCCATCAGCTCCAGCACCCAGAGCAACTCAGACCTTCAGAGAACCGATAACCATCGTCAGATCGTCAACGGAGTCAACGTATTACTACTCGCTCCATCGGCACAAGGGACCCGGATTAAACAAAAGTGTACTCCTAGGACTACATCTAAGTCCTATATTGTAATACTGTTCTGTTTGTATTGAAATTTCCATCAAAAGATTTTAATGGCAAATAAGCTGGCAACTCTGCTGGGGACCTCTTTCTCCTCCACCGAGAAAGCTGTATCGCAAACCGACAACGTGAAGGTCGGCTCCTCCCACAAGACGCTGGTCGTACGCCTCAATCAACAGGCGTATGAGGATTTCATCTCTGAAGGCAGTGCGAGCCCTTCGAAGCGGAAGCCAAAGCCGAAGAAGACTCGCCAAATCTGGGTGCCCAAGGTCGACGCCTCTGGCACCACCATCGAAGGGGATGCGCCGATCCAGCCTTCCCTTCCTGCTGACGTCCTCAGCAACCAAGATGCGCTCATCGGTGCAGCACATCTCTCGAGGAAACGTACGACGGACCACATTCTCCAGCCATCTTCCTCTCAGGCGAGGAAGATGCATCGACGGAGCAGGGGCGCAGCTAATGCCCCGCGCATCACCTCCGATGCGCCACAGAAGGTCTCTATCTTTGACAGACTCACTCGCTGTAGTGGCGAAGAGAATTTGGATTAGGAATACTAGAAATCATTGATAACTTTGAAAAGTACCTTTCCTATTAGTTAAAAATATTTTAGGAGACATCCTCGAAAAGTAATAAAATAGCATGTGGACTGAAATTCTACATTTATCAAAATAAAGCCTTTTAAGTAAAACAAACTATCCTTGAAATTTAAAATATATATATTTCTAGAATTCCTAAAATAATGCATAATAATGCTACTAGTATAATATTAATAATAATACCCATAATAACATTTCTAGCAATAAAGCTGAAAATAATAATAGTAAAATAATAATATTATTAACAGTAATATAATAATAATAATAATAAACTTAATAATATTTAATAATAATAAGTAATAACGGTAATCTATAATAATATTAATAATAACAGTAATATAATATTTAATGATAATAATAATAACAGTAAATAATCATATTAACCCTTATAACTATTCAGTTTTCCCCTAAATTTCATTAGAGAGAGAGAGAGTAGGTGAGACAAATCGAGAGAGGGGGAGGGGAAGAGTGAGGGTCTTCACCTGAGGGGGGCGGCTCCGGCCGGCGGTCGACGCGTGGAGAGGCCCTCGTGCGGACGGTGGTCACAGTGGAGCGTCGCTGGTGGAGGCGCGCGCTCATCAGCGGCGGATGGGCGCCGGTGGCCGACGGGCGGTGATAAGAAGGGGGTTTTCCAGTGGCGGGTCGGCCGGCTCAACGGCGGTGGGTGGCGCACGGCGACCGGGTGCGACGGGTTTGAGAGGAGCGGGAAGCGGAGCGGTATCGGCGCCGTGCGGTCGTCGGCGCGCCTGGTGCCGGAGGCGACGGATGTAAGCTTCCGGTGGCACGGCGGATGGGCGCCACCGGCGTGGCAGATCCGCGGCAGTTGCAGGCGCACCGGTGGGGTGTGCTTCCGTCGAGCGCAGGGACATCGACGAGGAGCGGATGCCGGCGCGCCGATGGCTCGACAGGAGGGTGCGGAATTCGAAGAGGCCGAAAAAAATGGCAAGGGCGGCGGAGCGGTTCTGCTGGATGCTGGAGTCCTCGAGCACGCAGGAGGCTCTGCGCAGCTCGGCAGAGATATGCTAGATTTTCTATTGTCCCTTTTTCCTTGCCCTAGTTGTTTGCTAATGGACAATGTGTTGCCGACGGGATGGTGGCGATGATGTCGTGGGGGCTATCGGGGGTTCGCTGATGGCAGCAGCGGGTTGGTGGTGGTGACATCGGTGGGGGTGGAGTCGGAACGGTGGTAGCAGAAAGATGTGGTGGTGGTGAAGATGATGGGAGGGTGCTGGGTGTTGAACTGGTGGTGGTGATTGCTGAACTGTCGTGTCTTGTGAGACACGGACGGGGTATCTGGGATTGTCGGATACGAAAAAAAATGTATTTGTAAAGGAAAAGCGATAGTGGATGGGACGGGGCACAGACACGATGCACAAGGCTTAGTTGTGGATAGAAAATTGCTGGAGGAGTACCTCTCCTTCTATAGGAGATGGGAATTTCCAGTTGGATAGGGATTGTGATTTATTTAAATCCCCAATAGATAATCACTTTAAATTAAATCAATTTAAACCTTATCTCGATAAAATCTAAATCTACGTTAATTATAGATACTCTAATATTTAATAACATAGATAAAATCTTTTCTAAAATAAATTATCATGATAAATTTAAATATTAGATCAACAAGATTTTATAATTATCTATGTCGAATAGTAAAATAAGATAAAAATAAATTTCGAAAATCATAAGAAATATTCAAATATTTGAAAACATTTTTGTATGTGAATAAAATAATTTAAACAAGTTTTGGAAGATACAACATGCATAAAATTATATTTCCTATCTTGCAAATAGGATATCTTTATAAAGCATTATTTGTACCATGAAATTACTAACATCGATAAATAAATTGCCCATAACGATGTGATCAAAATATTTACTTTATATTGATATAAAAATATACTAATTTTCTTTATGAAGAAAACACCATTCGCAAATTCGCAATCGACGCACAATTAGAAAAAAAAATGGGAACTAGCACGCGACGTATAAATATGAATGAAAAATTCAATACCAAATAAATAAAAATTTAAAATCATAGTAAAATTTTAGGGGGTTTACATCCTACCCAACTTAAAAGAATTTTATCCTCGAAATTTAGGAATAATTAGGGTAGGTAGGGTGAAGGAGATAGAAGCAGTATATTTGAATAGATGTACGAGATCTTCTTGGGACGAGAATGCAAACAAAATATTCTGCGAGGAGGCGAACGACATTTCAATGACAATATGTCCTTTGATCGACTAGAACAGAAAAATTTGATACGATCATGTATATGACAACCAATCAATGACTAAGCTCGATCAACCCTAACACTAATTTTTAAAAGGGCAACCTCATAAGCAGGTAATAAACTCCTTAATCCTTTAATATCATCAATATTCGTGTAATCTCTCTTATCATAAATCGATCTTTCCATTAATTTCTTTCGTACCACGTCCCGGTACCAAAACCAATATGATTAATATTCTATTCTAACTTCCTTTATCTCGTCATAAAATTTTCAATAGTCTCAACTTTGAATTCCAAAATCATCATTATACTTTCTCACTTTATATTTATCGTCCCAAGTTAAAATTTCCTCTAAAATTATAATTCCAAAATCTTCAACCAATTGGCCCAAGTAAAAGTTAAAATCTTCTTACTACGATTTGTATTTGTGGGTCAATATACAATGCATCCTTAGGTATATAAAAAAATCCGTCTTCAATGATGAATCTCGAAAACTAACAGTATACCTTCGTAACTCAATCTTCTATCATCATAATTGAAAATTTTCTAAAATACTTATTAGTCTCTCTCTCGAAATTTTGAATTCAATAATCTCATCTTCTTGATGGTAGAAATGTAACTCATCTTAACTTCTTATTCATAATCATCTTATAACTTAATTCTCCATGCATCAAAAATGTAAATGTTTCTTTCTTCAACATTTGGTTATCCTTGAAAATATCATCATAACACTATATGTCATCGAAGGCAATGTCAACATTTTTTTTTCAAAAATTTGCATCCATAAATTTATTATAATATTTGGTTCTTAAACAACCAACACTCTAGAAGACTCTTCACTCGATATTTAGTTATCTCAAAACAAGCTTTTGAAATTCGAGAAGTCTATTTACTCTTGAGTGTTTCGTCAAAACATAATATATCATTCCTTACCTCATCTATTCAAATTTGTCGCACATTTTCATTCGTGTCCCATCGATACCTCATAATCTCGTAATTATCTTAACCACTACGTTATTTATCCCTGTTGTGAGTTTCTCCAATCTAACCTCTACTAATCCAAGATTGTCATGATCAAATTTCATTTCACATAAGGGAATTATACAAGGAACAATGGTTGCATAAACAATGGAGAAATCATATTGAAATATGAGAAAGCAATTTAATTGGAAGGGAGAAAAGTAAGTGTTGCTAATATTGCATGAAGAGTAAAAGGTGTTATGGGTCTAAGTAAATCAAGATAATACAAAAATAAAATGACAAGAATTAGGCAGTCAAGATAAAACACAAGGTTAAGCATTTAACGGATTTAGTAGATCATAATCAGTATCGGGTCGAAAGACTTGAGTCAAGATTTGACCTCCAAATATATAGTCCAAAGTATATCGGTACCATGGTATAGGTTATAGTTGAGTCTTTATGGCCCGAAAGTCGTACCATAAAAATAGAGTACAAGGGGACGTATTTTAGTGGGACATGATATACCTACATGAAGGTGAGCTCGTCTAGGTCTTGCATGTGAAATTTGTTGGAAGGAAAAGTCTAGTGTTGTACTCCAAATATTGAAGTCATGATAGGGAACGTCAAATGATCAAAAAATAGAAAGTGGATTTTCATAAGGTACTAATTAATGCACAAAATGAAGGTTGAAGCACAAATAAAGATAATTAGGAGTCTCATAGTTCAAAGTAAAGTAAATTAAGGACACAGTTTCTAGAGGGAAGATAGTCTCATAGATAAGGGTATGGTCAAGGGAATGATTCTAATCGTTTCTAAGTTTAAAACGATTGGATGGTCACGAATAAAGATCTAGATTTGAGGGAAGGTCGAGTAAGTCAAAGATGTGTTCATCGGTTTGGTCGATGACTAACAATACTTGTGTATATGCAATATCATAATCATAGGTGGCATGAAATTATAATGTAGGAGACTTCTATCTTACTAGGGTGACCTTACTTGCTTCTTGGTCCTCTACCAATATATGATCTAATCTAAAATTTCTTGTTCCTCGAAATTTTCTTGATAAATTTCCAAGATACTCCACCAAAATTTTTAATCATCGTAGGCTGTCAACTTAAATCACAATTTTAAATCTCTAGTCAATCTTGAAACAACCTTTGTATATCGTAAAATAAAATTTTTTTCTCCAAATCTTAATCTCAATATTTAAATAAGTTATTCAGCCGAAATTTATACTACAAAATGGTACATTTAAAATAACTCCCGAATTTAATTATATATCCTTCAAATGTGTATATCTAGCTTCTAGGACTGCAAATGAGCCAAGCCGTTCGTGAGCTGCTCGAAGCTCGGCTCGATAAAAGCTCGTTTGAGCTCGGTTCGTTTACTAAACAAGCTGAGCTCAAGCTTCATTTTCGAGCTCGTTTAATAAACAAGCCAAGCTCAAGCTTAGAAGTACTCGGCTCGTTTGAGCTTGCGAGCTGGCTCGTTTAGAAGCTCGTTTAGGAGCTTGTTTAGAAGCTCATTTGTTCTTTATTGAATTCTAATTATATATATATATATATATATATATATATATATATATATATATATATATGAGCATTATATATTTATATGTCCTTAATAATTGATATTAAAAAAAATTAATTTAAATTTTTTAATTAAATTTTTAATATTACAAGTACTTGAATTCAAACCTAACTAAATTGAAATCGAGCTCGTTAAGCTTGAAATCAAGCTTAATGAGTTTGAAATAAAATTGGACGAGTTTGAAATCAAGCTTAACAAGCTCGATTTTGAGCTTGTCGAGCTTGTTTATCAAGCTTGAATCAAGCTTCCTTATCAAGCCAAGCTCGAGCTCAAACCAAGCCAAGCTCAAGCTTAATATAAACAAGCTCGAGCCAAGCTCAAGCTCTAAAATAAAAAATTTATCAAGCTCGAGCTTGAGCTCGATTAATTCTAGTCAAGCCAAGCTCAAGCTTACCAAAGCTTGGCTCGGCTTGGCTCGTTTGCAGCCCTACTAGCTTCCAATAAGTCACAACTACTCTTCAAAAGTAATTCCTTATTGTTATTATTTTTTTCTCCAAAATTTAAATATCCAAAATCAAGGTTTTAAACTCGAAATCTAAATAACTTTATAAATCATAGATTATATGACGTAATTTAATCCAAAAATATTTTACCAAAATTTATCAATCATCCTCAAATTTTGGTCAACCATAAAACATAGTTTTTTTTTAAAAAATTTATAATCCCTTTCGAATCAAATTTATATCCCTCCAAAAGATGTATAGCTACAACTCAATAAATCATAAATGTTCAAAGTCCTCCAAAAATCAAAATGCAAAATCAAATCAATTCGTTTTCTCGATCTAGCTATCCCCTTGTGTATATTACCTTGTAATATCAAATTAAAATTCCAACTATCTTTTGAAAACGGTAATATGCTACTACCCAACTTAGAATTAACTAATCCTTAAGATCATATTTCTAGAAAAATAAATGCCTTTATAACTTCAAATAAAACCCCAATGCATACCAATTATCAATGCAATCCATCTAGCCATGTGTTTAACCTATAGGCATATACTAGTGTAGTCATCTTACTAAACACGAAACTAAGAATTTACGATAGGAGTCAATCAAGATGTAAATCAAGGAAGTCGAACGAGAGTTCAAAATTTGAAGTCAATGAAGGATGTCAAGTAGGTGAATGAGATTCTAAACTCTAATCCTATACTGCAGGCCCGTTCGGTACATTCATGTAACCGAAATGGCAAACTGACATGCATGGGCCACCACAAAAACATGTAACACTCCAGTCCCAAAATACATAGGACTAGAACGTAATCATGCCAGTTGTATACATACGAGGTATATGGACCCTTGTAAATATAAATAAGCTGTAAAATGCAGTAACCAAAGTACTAAATCTCATCCACAAAGATAAATTATGATATAAAAGCAACTTTGAATTTGCCATGTATACAATCGTTGGATGGAGACAAATCTACTACCAACTAATTTAAATAAGGAAGAATTTATACAAAGAGAATAAATTGGTCGAGGAAAGGAGATGAGGATCCAAAAGCAACATCTCGAAGAATAGAGCGCAAGTCATGGCCTTAGCTAGAGCACCTGCAGAAATCATAAGAACACACACTTGGTGAGATAACCAGGTCCTCAGAGGGACGTAACAAGATACAATAAATATGCCATATAAATACTGAATATAAAATATGCCACAATCAAAGAAAGTGACAAGACACAATAAGGTAATCTAACCAAACTAAAGTGAACATGCAGTTGAGAGACAATCCTTCGACGCATGAGCCCTGGCTATAAATGGGATCTGGTATAGTCCCCACTTGGGCACCAGTGACCTAAGCGCATGACGTTCAAAAATGACAGTGGCCAACCTGAGAGGCTCATACCCGTATCTCCAGCGGAGCTTCCGGGTTACAAGGGAAGTACAATCGAAGCCCATACGTTAGCTATTGTCCTCCACACCCAAATGTCTCAAAAGTCGCATCCACGACCATGTTTCTCTACTAACTGCTAAGTCTCCTAACCTGCCTCTATTAGCAGTTAGTCCTAACGCATACACATGGGGATCAGCCCACACGCAAGAACATCTATATGCTACTCATCTCACACATCCTCGTAGAACAACTGTGTCAAGTGATATGTAATACACTACTGACGGTAGTCCCTTAACTCTAGGTCCATATGCAATTAAAGGATAAATAACAAGGTACAGCTAATATCACCGAACAGGCAGTAAATCAAGAACTGGAAATAAATAAACAGTGATATGTAATAAAATGCAAACTGAATATAAACAGTATAATGGCAAGGTATCTTGCCTGGTGTGTCGCCTGGTATGGTGCGGTGTTCTCTGACATGTCCCATTAGTCCACTAGCCATGGTCGACGCAATGGTCCAAAATCTTGAGAGAATAGGAACATGTGATTAGTCATGATCGACGACAAAAATAGGAGGAATTTAGGAGTAACTAAATATTTATACTAGTTTTAGAATTTTTCCTTATTGTTTTGAAGACTAATTTTATTAGAATTTTTTTTTACACAAATACATGAAACTCAAGAATACGTTTTTAGGAAAAATCAAAATTCATTAAAATATATTTTTTTAGTTTGAAAGCTATATTTTTATTAGTAAAAAAATTAATTTAGGTAAATATTGGGAATACTAGAAATCATTGATAACTTTGAAAAGTACCTTTCCTATTAGTTAAAAATATTTTAGGAGACATCCTCGAAAACTAATAAAATAGCATGTGGACTGAAATTCTACGTTTATCAAAATAAAGCCTTTTAAGTAAAACAAACTATCCTTGTAATTTAAAATATATATTTCTAGAATTCCTAAAATAATGCATAATAATGCTACCAGTATAATATTAATAATAATACCCATAATAACATTTCTGGCAATAAAGCTAAAAATAATAATAATAAATATATAATAATAAAATAATAATAATATTAACAATAATATAATAATAAACTTAATAATATTTAATAATAATAAGTAATAACAGTAATCTATAATAATATTAATAATAACAGTAATATATTATTTAATGATAATAATAATAATAATAACAACAATAATAATAATAACAGTAAATAATCATATTAACCCTTATAACTATTCAGTTTTCCCCTAAATTTCATTAGAGAGAGAGAGTAGGTGAGACAAATCGAGAGAGGGAGAGGGGAAGAGTGAGGGTCTTCACCTGAGGGGGGCGGCTCCGGCCGGCGGTTGGCGCATGGAGAGGCGCTCGCACGGACGGGGGTCACGGCGGAGCGGCGCTGGTGGAGACGCGCGCTCATCAGCGGCGGATGGGCGCCGGTGGCCGACGGGCAGGGATGAGAAGGGGGTTTCCCAGTGGTGGGTCGGCCGGCTCAACGGCGGTGGGTGGCGCACGGCGACCGGGTGCGACGGGTTTGAGGGGAGTGAGAAGCGGAGCGGTGTCGACGCCGTGCGGTCGTCTGCACGCCTGGTGCCGGAGGTGACGGATGTAAGCTCCCGGTGGCACGACGTATGGGCGCCGCCGGCATGGCGGATCTGTGACGGGTGCAGGCGCACCGGTGGGGTGTACTTCCATCGAGCGCAGGGACATTAGCGAGGAGCGGATGCCGGCGCGCCGATGGCTCGACAGGAGGGTGCGGAATCCGAAGAGGCCGGAGAAAATGGCAAGGGCGGCAGAGCGGTCCCGGCTGGATGCTGGAGTCCTCGAGCACGCAGGAGGCTCTGCGCGGCTCGACAGAGATAGGTGAGATTTTCTATTGTCCCTTTTCCTTGCCATGGTTGTTTACTAATGGACAATGTGTTGCCGACGGGGTGGTGACGATGATGTCGTGGGGGCTGTCAGGGGTTCGCTGATGGCAGCAGCGGGTTGGTGGTGGTGACATCGGTGGGGGTGGAGTCAGAACGGTGGTAGCGGAAAGATGTGGTGGTGGTGAAGATGTTGGGAGGGTGCTGGGTGTTGAACTGGTGGTGGTGATTGCTGAACTGTCGTGTCCTGCGAGACACGGACGGGGTATCCGGGTTTGTCGGATACGAAAAAAATATAGTTGTAAAGAAGAAGCGATAGTGGATGGGACGGGGCACAGACACGATGCACAAGGCTTGGTTGTGGATAGAAAATTGCTGGAGGAGTACCTCTCCTTTTATAGGAGGTGGAAATTCCAGTTGGATAGGGATTGTGATTTATTTAAATCCCCAATAGATAATCACTTTAAATTAAATCAATTTAAACCTTATTTCGATAAAATCTAAATCTAAGTTAATTATAGATACTCTAATCTTTAATAACATAGATACAATCTTTTCTAAATTAAATTATCATGATAAATTTAAATATTAGATCAACAAGATTTTATAATTATCTTTTTCGAAATAGTAAAATATGATAAAAATAAATTTCAAAAATCATAAGAAATATTCAAATATTTGAAAACATTTTTGTATGTGAATAAAATAATTTAAACAAGTTTTGGAAGATACAACATGCATAAAATTATATTTTCTATCTTGCAAATAGGATATCTTTATAAAGCATTATTTGTACCATGAAATTACTAACATCGATAAATAAATTGCCAATAACGATGTGATCAAAATATTTACTTTATATTGATATAAAAATATACTTATTTTCTTTATAAAGAAAAATGCACACCATTCGCAAATTCACACTCGACGCACAATTAGAAAAAAATGGGAACTCGCACGCGACGTTTAAATATGAAAAAAATTTAATACCAAATAAATAAAAATTTAAAATCATAGTGAAATTTTAGGGGTTTTACATGGATCCAGTGAGCCTGGGCGCATAGCCTTAGGCGCATGACCCTGGATGCCAGTCTGTTGAAGACAGAAGTATTCTGGTTGGGGTTATGCGCCCAAACACTCCCTTGGGCGCATGGCTTTGGGCGCATGCTTGGTGGAGCAGTGCTATTTTCTTCCAGTTTTGCCTCCTTCGTTTGTGAGCCTCGCCGGGTTTGCCCAGAGTGTCGCACATCCTGATTCTTGGCATCGTAGTATTTTCTTCTGCCAAGTCTCAAGGATCGAACACTCTGTTATTGGTTGTGCAGGAAAGAAGTCACTGGGCTAGTAGAGCCCGGAACGGTGTGAGCCTTCTCCATTTGGGAAACTTCTGTGGCAGAGTCATACGCCCATTTAACAGAGTCCTCCAGTTGTATATCTGCTATGACACTAGCAGGTTATGCACAGCGAGCCTTCGGAAGCCAAGTCTTGCGAGACTTGTTTGGCTTCGCTGAATTTGAAGGAGTAGAGCCATCCCTCGAGAGCATCTCTTCAAACGCCTGCTAATCGAACTTTACGATCAGCATCTTCTGAGTGCTCCCCACTTTGTCGGTATCAGAATACATCACCACCTTCTCATCAGAGAAAAAGGTAGTCCCCAGCAGAGTTGCCATTTTTGTGGATACACACAAAAAAGAAGAAGAAAATGCTGTCTTTTCTTTATTGGCGCAAGGCACCACAAATCGAGTATGCCTGAGAGATCCTGCGCTGAGGATCCCCGAGTACAAAAAAGAATTTTGGGGAATAGGACGATGTAGATCGAGCGACAGTTGCTCCTTAACTCCGTTGATATTCCGATTACAAAAGTGGGAGAAAACTTAAGAAAATTGCTAACTCTCGGCTCACTGGCAAGAAGTGCAGCAATTTGGCTCTTGAAAATGCTCTCCATTCTGTGTTTCAAAGAGGGATGAGGCCCCCTTTTATAGTCGTTCTTGAGCTGGAATGATGTTATGCGCCCACATAAAGGAAACACACTGGTTTTCATATGGGCGCATAGTCCTGCCATAGGCGCATGCAGGCTACGAAATCGTGGGTTGGTCATGGTGTTGACGTGGCTGCATGCTTCAGTGCATGACTGCTCGTAGAGACTGGCGTGGCCGTGCGCTTCGGTGCACGTTTTGACCATGGCTTTGACTGAGTCAGGCTTGGGCGCATAGCCATGTCTCGGGCTATGTGCCCTCCTTTCGGGGAAGCTAGTCTTGGGCGCATAGAGCTTCACCGGCTGGACGTATGGAGCTTCACTGGCTGGGAGCATAGAGCTTCACTGGCTGGGCGCATAGGGCTTCACTGGCTTGGGCGCATAGAGTTCACTGGCTGGGCGCATAGAGCTTTACTGGCTTGGGCGCATGGGACTTCATTGCTGAAAATTTTTCATGCTTCTACATTAACGAATAATGATCATAGAGATTAGTATAACCTAGCTCTAGGTGGTATGATTAATAAAATGGTTTATGTAACATAGGTATTATACGACTTAGAATGACCCAAGCTTTCTTGGTAGAAGTGGTTAGTCATAATTGTATTTAGTAAATAATGCATATTTGTTTATGATTTGGGTTGATATATATTGCACGGAGTATGATTTATTAGTTCATGGATAATCCAGGTAGACTTTGGAACTGCAGTCTCAGCATAGATTGGACAAAAGTTAAGGCAAATATATCTTGCCTACTTGTACAGTTATTTTTATGCATTTCTATACTGGTTCTTTTCAGTCATCTTTCGTCACCTGCTACTCATGTTCTAATACTGCTATTTTTTTATTTTGCGTGCATGTATATTTCTTGTTTTCCTTATGTTGCTGTTTGTTTCTTATGAATATCGTGATGGTACTTGCTAGTCCTTAGTCTTCCTTCCATTTGAGTTGACTTGACCTGTAGCCGAGATCGCTTGCTAGTCATTGACCCATGTTATCTCCAAATCGGGAGCGTCCCAAGGCGTTATGGTATAGAGACTCATTATCGACCTGTTACTCCACCTCTTGATTGGGAGCATCCTATGGCGTTACGGTATAGAGACTCCTTATAAACTTGTTATTCCATCTCTAGGACTGGGAGCGTCCTATGGCGTTATGGTGTTACAGACTTGTTATTGACTTGTTATCCCCCGTCTCTAGGACCGGGAGTGTCCCATGACATTACGGTAGTAGAGATTTATCTTTTTTCTCGAGATCGGGAGCGTCCCATGGCGTTACTGTATTGAGACATCTTTGTTGATTTGTTTCATGTATTACTTTCCTCTCTTTCTATGCATGTTATTTACTGTTACATTAGGCTTGTATATTATGTATCTTGCTACGTTCCTCTGAGGACCTGGTGATCTCTCCAATTTATTGATGGTTTTTCTTCCACATATTTGTTGAGACTGCTAGAATAGAAGGATAGATTTGTGGGCAATGATATCTCCCGTATTCAGGTATCGATAGTGGTATGTTTATCATTCTTTCGTCTTTTATATTTCATGATAACATCTTCAGCTATATAGCCTAGTTTTATGAGCTTACTTTCTGTTATGAGCTTGTTCAGATGATTGTATTAAGGTCCGGCCAACCTTACTACAAATTATTTATTCTTATATTTATATTCAAGTAGCATCAGTGCATTATTGTTTGATCAGCATTAATGAACTGGTTCCTACTTGAGATTATTATCTGTGGATTGAGATATAGTTGACTTGCCATTTTATACCCAATATAGACAGCTTATATGTATTCAAGCTGGGCTGGAGTCCACTTGATACGTAGCTGGCATGTATACGTATCCTAGTCCTACGTACTTTGGGACTGGGACGTTACATATTTTTTGGTGGCCCATGCAGGTCGAGTTAGCCATTTCTGTTACGTTACTGTACCAAGCGGGCCTGTGAACATGACTAAACCCTTAGGAATCTCAATCCACAACTGCCTTGACAATTCTTTAGAAATTTCTTTATCATCCTTGAAGTTCGTATTTGCTCTCGATTATTCTTCCATTGCTTTCTCATGTCTTTGCTTCTCGTCTCTTCTTATTTCCGAGTGACGAATGATCGTGTTATATAGGATTTATCAAAAAAATCTTTAGTTATAGTGTAAGTTAGTTTGCTTATTGTATTTTGATTGCTCGATAGATAGGAGGGATTAGAGATTCCATGTGCCATAGGTATCTAGTGGTATGGATTTTTGTAACTAGTATGCAAGGGTTATAAAATTTTATGCCATCATGTGTTTGATGGGGTAGTGTGACCAAAGGTAGGTAGACATCTCAGGATAGAAATAAATATATGATCATACTAGGTTACGTCCTTATGGTAGTCACTTGATCAAGAATAGAGTGATAGTTTTAGTGTAGAGATTGGCCCTCTATAAGAAGAACCTAAACATAGCTAACCCAGCCTATTTACTATTATGCCCTATCAGTCATGAAGTTAGGATTAGACAGAATGGTAGGTATCGCTTAGCTTGGTCAGGTAAAAAGAGACTTATACAAAAGTGACAATAGTATGGTTATGAGGACATAGCTAGTTGTTTAATTAGATGTACAATTTAGAAGTTTCATAAGCTCAACCTAGATAATCACAATAACATATGAGGATCCCTAGTAGGTAAATAAGTTGGCAACCTTTCAAATTTAGAAAGAAGTTAGTGGCCATGGATGGTAGAAAAATAATTACCGATAGTTGAATTAGTATTAGCTTGCCAGTTATTTATTTTAGGCTAGAGTGGCAATCTTTTAGACTATGTTTCTTAAATATTTGAAGACCAGACAGATCATTGTTCGGTGGTTGAAAATCATCTTCTCCCGTATCATTATTGAGTTTTGAATTTTAAGTACAAAATTCTTTTAAGGTAGATAGATTGTAAGGACCCTGATTTTTTAGAATTATTTATTTATTTGTTTTTTCTATTTATTAAATTAGATTTTTATTTTTAATTGTGACTATAGATGTACTTTTTCGTAGTTTTGATTTTTGAAGCACAGTAATTATCAATTTCTCAAATCTATCCCCATTATTGTATTCTAGATGAGTCCACCTTCAGTTTATTATATCATGTCCCATCCAAACGTGTTTTCTTGTGCTATATTTTTATGTGCAATTTTAGGGATAAAATAGCCATTTTAGTCTCTACCGTAAAATTTGACTAGCTATCCAATTAGCAATTAGGGCCCAACTCCGATCCAAATCATTTGACCCAATATATCATTTTGACCCATTTCGAGCCTACTACGGACATGTCATTGGTGTGCCACTCAATTGAGTTTCCATGTGCTAGTTTATCTTAAGTAGCACACAAGTCGAAACTATAGATATATTGGACTCAAATCGATCACAAAAATTCTACTGACCCAAAACTAGTCCAAGTAGCGCTCTTAGAGCATATTCTAGGGTGCCCTAAACTCTTACACCTATTTTAGATTAATTTTGTGGATTAATATGCAGCCACATTAATTAAATCTAATTGAAATCAAATCCTATAACCAATTTCCTATTTTTGACCCGATTTAAATCCTAGGAGATAGAATTAGTGTATCGTTAAAATAGGCAATCAAATTCTACTCCACCCCAACTTCTTTCCCCTCACATGAATCTCTCTTATCTACGATTTTTCAATACTTTATATTTTTCTATTAAAATCGAGCGCCCTCCAACTTCTTCTCTATTTTCGCACTTTTATTTCAACCACCAGAAATCCATCTTCCCGACGACCTCCAACCCAATTACCACATCAACACCTTCCTATAACACCCCAACCCTTTCTCGAAGAGCCTCAGCCCCTAATTTGGTTGATACGAGGCGCAGAAGGCACCCGACGTCGACCGAACTTGTGCTGAATTTATCATAGCAGGTTAGTTGACTTATAGACTATGTTTCATCTACTTTTTCTCATCATTTTCACCTCAAACTTAAACTGAGAGTTAGATTTATGTGTCTAATCCAACATCTAATCGTCGGATCCCCCAGTTCCAAGCGGTTTGCCCGTGGCATCGATTCTACGATAAGGTGTCCAGAACTGACGAATTTCGTTGCAGGCCATTTTTTACCTATCTAAGTTTACTTTCTAACCTTATTATATTTTTAATCAGAATTTAGACATCGATACCTTTCCGACGCATATCTGAAAGTTAGGTTTCGCATCCGTTTTCTATTTTTAAAACTTTCCGACATTTGCTGTAACATAGTAACTACGAAAATCCTATGTATTTTTGTGTCCAAAAGTCCCAATACTTCATAAAACTCAACTAAACTATTTGTTGTGCAATATTTAATGTTGAAACCTTTATTTTAAATAATTTATATAATTTTTTAGAATTTAATATTTTAATAACTTATTGTTTCGGGCCTCAAATCGTATATCAAGTATAGGAATAATATTGTAGAATCAATACAAGAATTATACACATATTTTTCTATTTATAAAATATATTGTTTATTATTATAGAATGTTTATAAATACTTTCTTTCAGAATTAGAAGTGATATTTTTATGTTAATAATGTATTACTTTTATATGTAGATTTAATACTATATATGTTATATTAAGTAGAGTAGTCAATATGACTAGTTTTGGTATAAATAATATTATTATCGTCTATATAGAGTAAGTTATTAATGTATATGGTAAGTCCATATAGAGTAAGTTATTAATGTATATTATGTTAGTATTTCAGAAATTCGTTTATCGAAACTGAGATTAGTCGATTCCAGTGATCTTATATCGCTGAAATTGACATGGTGACCGTATGGATCGGCAAGATAAGATTGTTGATCTTGTGGTTGATCATCTTGTCTCGATTCGTGCATCATAGGTTTCGTTGAACGAATTACGAGATACAAACTTACTATTTAACCTAGAGTTTGTAATCCATATTATTAACGAATAGTGAACATAGAGATTAGTATAACCTAGCTCTAGGTGGTATGATTAATAAAATGGTTTATGTAACATAGGTATTACACGACTTAGAATGACCCAATCTTTCTAGGTAGGAGTGGTTAGCCATAATTGTATTTAGTTAATAATGCATATTTGTTTATGATTTGGGTTGGAAGATATTGCATGGAGTATGATTCATTAGTTCATGGATAGTCCGGGTAGACTTTGGTACTGCAGTCTCAGCACAGATTGGACAAAACTCCAGGCAAGTATATATTGCCTACTTGTACAGTTATTTTCATGCATTTCTATACTAGTTCTTTTAAGTCATATTTCGTCACCTGCTACTCAATTTCTAATACTGCTATTTTCTTATTTTACGTGCACGTATCTTTCTTGTTTTCCTTATGAAATGTTTGTTTCTTATGAATATCGTGACGATACTTGCTAGTCCTTAGTCTTCGTTCCATTTGAGTTGACTTGACTTGTAGCCGAGATCGCTTGCTAGTCATTGACCCATGTTATCTCTAGACCGGGAGCGTCCCATAGTGTTAAGGTATATAGACTCATTATCGACCTATTACTCCACCTCTAGATTGGGAGCGTCCTATGGCGTTACGGTATAGAGACTCTTTATAGACTTGTTATTCCATCTCTAGGCCTGGGTGCGTCCCATGGCGTTACCGTGTTAGAGACTTGTTATTGACTTGTTATCCCCCGTCTCTAGGACCGGGAGTGTCCCATGGCATTATGGTAGTATAGACTTATCTTTTGTCTCGAGATCGGGAGCGTCCCATGGCATTACGGTATTGAAACATTTTTGTTGATTTGTTTCATGACTTACTTTCCTCTCTTTCTATGCATGTTATTTGCTGTTATATTAGGCTTGTATATTATGTATCTTGCTACGTTCCTCTGAGGACCTGGTGATCTCTCCAGTTTATTGATAGTTTTTCTTCCACGTATTTGTTGAGACTGCTAGAATAGAAGGATAGATTTGTGGGCGATGATATCTCCCGTATTCAGGTATCGATAGTGGTATGTTTATCATTCTTTTGACTTTTATATTTCATGATGACATCTTCAGTTGTATAGCCTAATTTTACAACCTTACTTTCTGTTATGAGCTTGTTCAGATGATTGTATTAAGGTCCGACCAACCTTACTAAAAATTATCTATTCTTATATTTATATTCAAGTAGCATCAGTGTATTATTGTTTGATCAACATTAATGCACTGGTTCCTACTTTAGATTGTTATCTGTGGCTGGAGTCCACTTGATACGTCGCTGGCATGTATACGTATCCTAGTCCTACGTATTTTGGGACTTGGGCATTACAGGTGTCGAGCTTCTACTCCTACTAGAATATTGGCTTTTCTAAAAAGGTTTTCTAGAATAGCAGTTAATTTTGATCAACTGAAGGCTATGGATAACTAAACGTTGAAGGTCATGACCTAACTTATAACACCCTAGAAATTTTTATCTCCAATCCCATTTGTGCCCTTCTATGACGCGGTCTTTTTAGATGTTACCTACCTACAAGGTATTGCACACTAAGAATTCAGTCTGCTAGATCCTCACCCTCTTTGATCTCTATATCCATAGTACTACTTCCACAATCCCTTCTTCTTCATAACCACTATATGTAACTTAGTCCAACCCTATTGTTCTATCTACAAGGTGTTCTAGGATTTCTACTATCCTATATCAATGTGTATGATCCACTGGTCTTCTTAAGATAAGGTTTCCAATTTCATCCTCGAGTCTCTTGGTAGGTCTAATCTCAAAGGATATAAATGTTAATCTATTTCTTAAACTCTAAGCCATGCTTCCATAGGCCACCTACCAGCCTTCCTTAAATGATAGGTTGCAATTTAACTCTTTCTAGTCTGCCATCTAGCACTCACGAATACGCCTACCCATCATACACCTATCTATTGAGTAAAGGTGGAAGTTAATGCTAATAGATGCTTTCTTTATTATTCTATTCATAACGAGACCCTTTGGCCCCTTCCAACTAGTCTTCCTTGGGTGATTATCACTTTTAGGGCAAAACTGCAATTAATCTCTAAAATCCTACAATATATTCTTTCTGGTTCCTCCAAAACGTCTCTATCTATCCTAGACAAAGATAGAAGAGTTGTAATCCACTGATCCTAAAGTTGCTCGCGAGAGTTAAGTCAACGATGAGAATCCTATATTACCCATCCCATCTGTTCGGTCTACCTAATAGAGGTACCTACCCAATCCTTTCTTAACAGTCAACCTTTTATAATACTCTATCAACTACGTTCTATTCAATAATGGGAGAGATGGTTCACCAAGCACGAGTGTACGTCCTTCCAAAAGGGGGAATGACGAGAATCCAAAACAAGGAAGTCAAAAAAGTTGATCGACTTCAAATTCGAGTTCCAAAGGCGATGGATAAGTTCTAAAGTGTTTTCAAGGTAGTTGTGGATTGAGTTCAAAAGAGTTTTCAAGGCAATTGTGGATAAGTTCCAAAGGCGATGGATAAGTCCTATCGTAGGCCCGCTCGGTACAGTAACGTAATCAAAATGGGTAACTCGACCTACATGGGCCACCACAGGTCCCAACCGAAGAAGGCAGTGCAATGCTAGGGACTCGGGAATACATGCTCTCATCAGGTCATCTTGGCCACTCCCTACTCAAGAAGAAAATACTACATCTCAGCCAACTTACCAGTAGGAGGTACGAAAACATGCCTCATCTAAATCAAGACGAATGCATGAAGATGCACATCAAGCCACCCCGAATTATGCTACACGGCAGTGAACACAGAGGAGACGAAGGAGATATATCTTCCACAAAATCATTCAGAACTCCGTCCATGAAGAAGACCTGGACAAGTTGTACTACTCAAATGCTAATAAAAAGAGGTCTAGAGCGGCGGGGCCCAATACACCCGGACTGTTATCACGGCTGGCATTCATCAAAAGGTGCTCCAGATGATTATATGGGCCCCTGACGAAAAACTTTATCGGACCCATATATACACTCGTAAGAATCATGTGCATGAAGAGAGCCGGTCCCATAGATCCATTACGGATGAACCCTATGATAGATCAGAAGTTTTGTCTGATCAACCGTGTGACTCATATGAGCACAGGTAAACACCTTATGCCATATATGTAGGATATAATAAATCACAAGCTGGGAGTAAAGAAAGACAGTGGCTCATGCAACGACCCCTCCATGGGAAATTGCACCCAGATCACCATCAACTCCTGTTGCTCTCAGACAGTAGTATCTGCAAGCAAGCCAACCGCCTTCCAATGGCTACAACGAACAGCGGGAGATGAACCAGTTCATGCTTCTTGCTACTTCACCCGAAGGGATATTTCCGTCCTGAAGGGCTCAAAGGCGCCCTCCTCCTCAATCAGTACGATGAGACCGCCAACACGAAGGTTGTCCCGCCAGGCTATACCTGTGATAGGGGTATTCTAGAATACCCTATCGAGAGTACCCCTGCAGAAAGGTGTGCCGCAAACAGGGGTACATCGTTTCTACCTATCTTCCATACTAAAGGTATCAATCTTTCAAGGATAGGACGCAAAGCTGGGGTGGACCTTTACCCAACCATGCTACTGCAGTGGATGTGGATAGCCATCGGCTAGAGTCAGAAGATGACGTCACCATGTATCCCTAACCCGACAAAGATGAAGCCCAAGGAATTTGGTCAGTCGACCCTGTATCCTCGCTAAGTCTCATGAAAGGTTGAACGGTGTACATGGCCGATAACGATGAGGCCAGCACAAGAGGCAAACAACAATTTGACGCTTTGGAAGCAATGATGGCTACCCTCAATACCGCGGTGTAGTCCATATCCCAGATGATGGCGGGTATAAGGGCTAACATAGCCCCACTAACGACTTTACGACAAGGAAGTCAGGAGGCAGGACCTAACAACGAATCTAACATCCCCTTCATACCATAATCATCAGTGCCGGCGCCAACCAACATTGACTGGAGGAAGATCCAAAAATTAAGGGCTCAACTCAAATCCATTAGCAGTCGAGAGAAAATATAGAGACGAGGGATAAGACGGCCTTATCTCGCCGAATGGAACAAGGTTGTGTTCCCTCCGCAGTACAAACCCAGTCTTAAAAGGAAGTCATCACCCCGTCGGTACTGGAACTACTTCGAATCCATGATAGGGCATCTTCCTAGAGACGATGCCCTGCTTACCAAGGTATTTATGGAGCCGTTGACCAACGTCGCATATGAATAATTTTGCAGTCTCCTTAATAACTGCATCAAAACATTCAACGACCTTTAAGAGCTATTCATGGTCCTGCTATGACAACAGGATGGACATAATAAGGTCCACCCCCATTGATACAATCTAGAAGGAAAAGGATCTGGCACGTGACTTAATTGAGCACTTCAGGCAAAATGCCCTGAAGATGCCTCTGGGACTTCCGAGATAGTCCTTATGGATACATGCCGATGGGGTCTAATGTCTGCTACCAAATTTCGTATGGGCACTGGCCAGCACTCGGATTAGGCGATATTCAACGCAATTGCCGACCAAGCCGAAAAAAATGTAAAAGGCATTCATCTGATAGGGCTCCAGTCCTTGAATACCAGATACAGAGGGAGGTGCCCTCAGAACAACAGCGACGGCCGCAGCAGTAGAGGGAAAGAATCCATCACCATCAACACAAAGAAAGGAGGGGCAAAGCATCCAACGAAGGACTCACCTAGGTAAAAGGATATCTACTTCTTCAATGACGACCAAGTCGTCGACATCTTCAATGTCCTGATGAAGAACAACACGCTCCGGCTGCCCCAGCCTAAGTGCCCAGACGAAGTGGAGAGGATAGACAATCCGAAGTATTGCCTCTACCACCAATTCAATTGCTATACTAACAAGGATTGTTATATTCTTAGAAGGCAAATTCAATGGCTCATCGGCTCAAAGCATATTTCCTTCGACTTCGAAGAACACATAGTGGTGGCCAACATGGTGTTCATACAGTTTGACAGTCTATCCGGAGTCGAAGTCCAAGACGGAGTGGTCCTAATGCCCAAGGCCACAATGTAAATCGCCAGCCTTATACCAGCGCATGACCATGTGCCGGGATAATCCCACTCAAGACTACAAAAAGAGAGATCATGTGGGTACACCCGGATCTAGTAGACGAAATACTTCAGCACATGGCCCCTCCAGCCACAAGACAGAAGAAGAAGAAAAAGAAGAAGAAGTACATGCCATAATCAGTAGAATCTCTTTCTCAATAAGGAAACACGTGAGGAGCGCGCTTCGTAGCCAGGATCCCACAGGCCGAAAAAAAGAAGAAGTAACATGCAGCTCCTCAATGGCTATATTTGTTGAATAAGTTTTTTTTATAATGCATGAATACGAACAGACCGTTTTTATAAGATGTTGAACTCTCTACAAAGTGGATTGTCAGAATATTTTCTACTATGTCCATCATACCCCTAGTAAAAATATTCACATCCCTATAAAAAGGACGGCAGAGACTCGTATCAAAGAGGAAAATCTGTTACATGTTTCAATTGCATACAAGAATATGTTTCTGCCTAGAACCTTGCCACAGCTGATTTCTTAATACTTGCACACTGCTTTCTCTAGACAATCAGCACATCACAGATCCTCCCCTTTAACGATAAACTCAAGAGATTCGCAAAAAGCCTCTTCCAAAAGTCATCCCAAAGAAGATGATGAGAAGGTACAAGAGATGATGATTTTTGGAAGCTTCGAAACCTTTTCCCAAGGTCAAAGTCGATCCTCTCCAGCAGGTCATCAACCACCATCACTTGGAAGAAGATGTACGGGGAATAAAAATCAACCCAAACCCTGTAATCGACATCCTCCAAGGGTAACAAGCCTTCTCTAGTAAAGGCAAAGCTAGAAACAAGAAGACAAAAAACCTTACTTTTTATAAGATACCGCTTCCTGGTTCATCCCCACATCAGAAAAAGGATCTCCTTGAACAAGGAAGCATAAGGGACCATTCCTCACGGTATCAGGGATACTTGTTGGCGCTTCGACCTTCGTATCATCTGAAGACTTGGCACTAACCTCCACCACGACTCCTGCTACATCTGCTAAAGAAGTAAAAGGCCCTAGGCCATAAGAGGAGAAGAGGTACTCGAGCATGAAGAAGAGAAACAGAAGGGATTATGGGAGAAAAAGCCTTCCAATGCCCTATTTATAGCTACAAAGCTCATCATAAAGGCAGGTAAAAAGCCACTCCCTTATTAAATAGGGGTAACTCCTTTGTGTCTATGAGGAACCTACCCTTTTGATTTCTGACCAGACCTGGTCAAATCAGGGCCATCGAGCCTTACGCCTGCCACAAAGCAACAAAGTGAGAAGAGACTACATATTTCCCATGTCAGTCCTAACAAATCTAGTTGGCGAACAACCAACCATGGTGGTCCATACCAAAGGTAAGAGAATGATGACTCAGCTACCATAAAATAATTTATAAGATAAAGACTGGCCAAGCAACTCACAAACTGGCTAGCCCGTGCGAGCCCAATTTTAGAACGAGTCCACAAACAAGAATCAAAGGAGGAAAGAGGGAAGGAAATTGCCATTACTTCTCATACTAAAATACATATATTTATATATACATATATATACAAATAAGTAAAAAAAAGGAAGACAGATTCACGTGTCCATATAAAATCTATGTAATCACTGACGAAGAAAAGCTATGAGTTGATCCTTCTTCTCACGAACGATACGCCTAACTTCATGCTCGATAATAATCTGGTCTTCGAGGCAGGTTTGGGAGGGAAGTCTATCCCCTAGATCTTTCGTTGTACCCTCCATCATGAAAGAAGCCGTACTGATCTTCTCCGACAGCTAATGAGCGGCTTTCTAATCTCGGATGAGGCCTGTTAGATAAAACTTCAGCCTTTCGTGTAACACCCAGTTTTTCAGATGAGGATAATTTTGAAATTTTGTATTTATAATTAAATTTAATATATATTATTTGGAATTTAATATATTATTAGGAATGGTATAATTTTAATATTATTTAATTGATTGCCATGTATTATGATTAGCCTAACTTAGCTTGGACCTAACCTAGATTAGTCATAGCTAGTCTTAGCTAACCATGGTTAGTGTTAGTTAGTATTAATTATAATTATTAGAATTTTCAGTAATTTTTAGTATAATTGATTTGGTGCTATTATTGACTTAGACTCAGGGTGACTTAGGAGACTGTCCTAAAATCTAACCTAGGTCATGACCACTTGGTTAGAGTGTGTAACCCTAGCTTGACCTAAATTAGTGATATCAAACTCATTAGAATTTATTTGGAGAAAGTAGGATTTGATTAGGCTAGTTAATGGCTTGTGGTTTCACAAGTCATGATTTATGAATTAAGCCCATAGAGGCCCAAAACCCAACTCCATGTAAACCCTAGCCCAACACACACCCCATGGCCGACCAACCTAGTCCTTCCCCTCTATTTAATGTCTCCTAAAATTTAGAGCTAGCCTCCTTAGAATATTTGCAAGTTTGAAGAAGAGGTAAACCCTTTCTTCCCCAATCCATAACTCCTTCATTCCAACTTCTTTTTCTTCCTAATTTCTTCTAATGGATTCTAATTGTTGTGCTCTTATTGTCCATGGTGAGAAATTTCAGAGGAGAAGCAATTTGAAGGAGTTTTGGTAGCTTGTGGATCCACTCACATTGGGGCTTTTTGAGCCTTTGCAAACCTATAGGTAATTTTGAATCCCCACCATATAATGTTGTTATTTTTGCATATTTAGGAAGCCCTAGGCCTAGCCTAACTGTAGGTATATCTAACCCTAGGATTCGTGTCCAATACGTGTCCGTATCGGACACGTATCAGTGGATGTATGAATGTGTTTGATGAAATGCCCCAATACCCTGAGATTGTTTTCCCTTCCTATTTAAACTGGGTTGAATGGTTTAATTCTTAATACCTGAGACTGTCTTCCCTTTCCTTCTTTTAAAACTGTAATCAAATGAGCAAATACACATAAATGTATTCACTGTTTCTCTTCCTAAACCTGAGAATTGATTCTCTTAATATCTGAACTGATTTCCTTTAACCTGAGAAAAATTCCAGTTGACACAACACCATATTCTTTTTCTACTACCTCACATTGGTATCCTTCCATCACTGCATTGATGAATCATACACTGAATACATCTAGTTATAGACATCATGCATTGCATAGGCATCTTTACATTCACTACATAGCCTAGTCATTGCTCACATCCATTTATATGTGTACTAGGATACTACAACATGTTAGTTAGGAATTTGTGTTGAGAATGGGATCTTCTAATTGGTTGGACTGATATGTCACTGCTGGGTAATTTCTGAACTGAGAACATGGTGTTTCCCTTCACACACCTGTTCATACACACACTCTCTCTATTAGAAAACCTGGAAATATAGTCCTTTACATGTTCACACACATTACACATGTTCGACACACACATATGATATTCCTAATTCTGAAAACCTGAAAACTCAAATCTGAACCTCATATTCTAAATAGCCTACCTTTCATTGTTGTATACAAAAATAGAGCATGCATGTAGTGGTGTAAGAGAATGAATGACATGAATACTATTTCCTATTGGGTTTCCCTGTTAGATTAGGAACTGGGAATTGATTTCCTTTCTTTAAACTGAGATTTCGAATGTGGAATATTATGTGAAAATATGGACTGATATTAAACTGTCATTTAATCTCCTATTTTCAAACTGAGGTGACTCTTCATTCACAATTTTCCTGTCACACATATCCATGAGACACTACACTATATAACACTCTATGTATTTTTTGTAGAACCCTAGAGGGGGGGTGAATAGGGAAATAAAAAAATAAACTATAACAAATAATGCAATAAAGAGTAAATAGTAGAAAGATCAAACGCAAACGCAAGGATGTATCCTGGTATCCTCTTTTGAGGCAATCCAGTCCCGGAACTCTCTCCGGCTTTAATCCACTATTATGCAAATAGTACACACGAGTTTGGATCCGAAGAACTCGCCAACTTCAACACGAGTTTGGATCCGAAGACTCGCCAACTTCTACACACGAGTTTTCTTACGAAGGCTCGCCAACTTCAAACAAAAGAGAATGAGAACTTGCTGATCTTCTAACACGTGAAGATCGAAATATACTGAAGAACAGTTTGGCAACTCTAGAGGGGGGTGAATAGAGTTTATATAGAAAAATAGCCAATTAAAAATAACTCTTTCACCAACAATCAATAATCAGAGTAAAGTGCGGAAAATAAATAAAGAGCAGAAGAGCATACGCAAACACAGCGATTTTAACCTGGTTTCCCTCGTGGAGGACTAGTCCAGGCCTGAGAACTCTAGCTCAGGATTAAATCCACTATTTGTGAAATAGTAGTTTATAACCCGTGCCTTTTCTTCAGAAGAGCACGTCAACTTCTAACAGAGGATCGCAGTGGCGATTTGCTTGGAATTGTCCAAGCGACTTCTTCAACTCTTGCACAAGAATCCTAACTGAGAGATGCTGAGCACTCGAGACTTAGGAGGCTTGTGGCTAGTAGATGGGAAGGGTATGGCTTATTGAGCTTATAAGAGAGAAGAGAAGAGAAGATTGAGTGAATTGAAATGAGAGAATTTATGCCCTATTTATAGTGTTTTTATAGGCAGAATTCGGCCAGAATTCGGGTAGGAAAATTCAAAAATTTGGCCGTTGGACAGCTAGCAACCAGCTATCCCTAAAATTAGGGTTCCTGATTTCTAGGGGACAGAGTTCGGCCCGAACTCTGTGTGGAGGCAGAGTTCGGCCCGAACTCTGTCTCCAGAGCACAGAGTGGTTCTAAGGGGACCAGTGGGCAGTTTTTGGTTCAGTGGAGCTTGGGATTTTGGGTAGGTTATAGACTAAGTTCCAAGAGCTCAGCAAGACTCAGAATACATAAATCTAGACTCAATGAAATCATAAAATACAGACTCCAGAACACACTGAGAGCCGGAGACTGAGCTGTCATCTGTCTTGAACTGAATGCAGTCGTCGTGTGTCGTATTGAATTAATACAAATATTATTTGGTCAATGTAGTCAATATTTGGTTGACTGTGACTTTGTGTCAACAATCTCCCCCATATTGATAATTGACAAAATAATATAAGTATATTTCAATATTCATACCTGGACACAGTTGATTGTAACATAGTTCCATAGCTCCCCCATACACGATGCCTGAGCTAAGAGAAAATAGCTCCCCCGTAAACCATGAACGGTGTCGAGCTAGAAGCTATAGCTCTCCCCCTTACAAAATGCATAGTACCTGTGATCTGATAGATAATATTTTCCAGAGCAAGAGGTACAGATATACACAGATATACGAATGCATAGAACCAGTATGATATCTAATAAACAATAAAAATATACATTATTTCTCCCCCTTTTGGCAGTTAGCAATATAAAGAAGCAATGAATATTAATGCAACCACACCAAGCAGAGAAGAAACAGTAAAATACTAAGCAAAATAAGTCACTGACATAGAATGATAATAAAGACAGATAATGTCATCCACCAAACCAAGTGGCCAACTCATAAACAGAGTACATAAAACCAGCTACATAAATCCATAAGAAACTAAATAACTGAAATCAAAAGTAACTAAGATCATCATCAGTGGCAGCAGCAGCAGATAGTAGCCAATCTCTATCATGGAGCACGAGATGGTCCTGGAATATCTGATGGACCATGGAAGGAGTGACGAGGGTCCACAAAAGCATCATCCGGATCCATGTAACGCATAACCCACGGATCATCAATGCGATAACCCGCGCGCGCTGGATCCCTCTCCATGGGAATGTGCAGATGCGGAGACAGAGAGTACCGGATATCATGCAGAGAGTTGCCGAGAGCACTCATCTGCAGAGTGGTACGATAGTCCAGCTGTGTCCAGCGATCGTCCTCAAGAGTAAAACGATCCCGGAGCATGGTCTGAATGGACTCAAGAGTGGCAGGTGGAGGTGGTGCATCCTGACCAAAAGGAGGGGCGTCAGGCTCCTCATCAGCAGAATGCTCAGATGACTCAGAAGCAGCGACAGGCTGAAGGCGTCGTGCTTTGGATAGAAAGGCAGGTGCAGGCAGGAACGGACAATCATGGATAGGAATGATGAAGGCACAAAAAACGAAAGGAAGATAGAGAGGATAAACCAAAGCTCTTGGTTTCTTCCGACAGTTGATCATCCAATCCATCATAGTCCGTGGAAAGTTGAATGGAATACGATAGTGGAGATAATATAAGGCGGAGATCTCAAGATAAGTGACTTCATCTGTTGAGCCAGCCTTGGGTAAGATGGTGTTAAAAACCATTCGGTGAAGCTCATAGAAGTAGGGGTTGAGATGCTTGGCCATAAGTTTGCGAGGACTTATGTTAGGAGCACATAATTCCTCCTTGAATCCTTCAAGAGAAGTATCGCCAACAAATTGAAATTGACGTGCTTCCACAAGTTTATTCCAAGTATCAAGATTAACAAGATCAAGAAAATCCCCCAACTCAGAATCATTGAAGGCGATGTCAATACCGGCAACCCGGGAATAGATGTGTGTTGCATCAAAAGTTAAATTGCAATAGAACATTTGGATTGCACTACGGTAGATGACAGAATTTGAAGCAACTAAAGCATCCAAACAAAGATCATGGAATAAAGACTCATATTGAGAAAATATTGTGAAATTGATGGGATGGCCCCCAAACACCGGACGAGTCCTAAAATCGCTAAACCATTCATTAGAGGCGTCTAGCGATACAAATAGACGGTCGTCGTATGTGTTAGGGTCATCGGGACTCGGCGGATTGAACAACGGATGAATGGGGTGTTGTTCAACTACTTGTTCAATCGGAGGAGGAGGATTCGAAGAGGAAGCACCCTCGGTTCGGATCCTCTTCCCGCGATTGGGCAAGCGTGGAGCCATTTACAAGAAATTGGATATCTTGAAATGGAGAGAAATAGAGAGTTATACCTGAAAGTAATGTCAAACAGTTGAAGAGAACGTTGAAAAACCCCTTTCCCTTGATTTTGAGAAGAAATAGAGCACTCTAGATCAAAAACTAGGGTTAGGGTTTGAAGGAAGGAGTTTGGAGAGGTGAAGAAGGAGGTAATATGGGAGGAAAGAGAAGGAATCCCGACATAAAGTAGGGCTTTGTCTTTGGTCGGGTAGAATAATGACCATTGGATTAGAAAAGATCCAACGGCGGAGCTAGATCCCGATTCTGGAACCTAGGGACCGAACTCGGCCCGAACTCTGTTAGGGGCAGAGTTCGGCCCGAGTTCTGGATCAGTGGTCCAGAACAAAATTCAGGCTGAAAAATGATTAAGTGTTGAACAAAAAGAGATACAATTTTGAGAAACCCAATAAAGTACATAGAGAGATTTACAAAGGTCAGAATCAACTTTAGGAAGATCAATTTGGCAATAATAAATCGTAACAAACCATATAATAAACAAGGAAATATATTGTAATTCAGTATTTCAAATTTTCCATGGGTTAGCTGCAGGGGCCGGATCCCAGCTAGCGGTAGTCCTGAGGACTAGTGCACCGTGTCGCTTAGGCTTTTACGCCTTTTTGTCAGAAGGACCCTTTCGGCTTGTACCCATAATAAATTTGTCATAAAAGAATCAAAATATACTCGATATTTACGCAGGTAAGTCTCAACTTATAACTGCTTCATCCAAAATTCCGAGTTCACGACAAAGATAATTGAAGCGCTCTTCGGATAATGGCTTAGTAAAGAAATCTGCTAGCTGATGATCAGTGTCAATAAATTCTAAGTTAATCGTGCCATTTTGCTGATGATCACGCAAAAAGTGGTGTCTGATCTCAATGTGTTTAGTGCGTGAGTGGCAGACAGGGTTCTTAGTCAAATTGATGGCACTAGTATTGTCACAGAATATAGGAATATGCATGAAAGATAACTTATAGTCTTCAAGGGTTTGCTTCATCCACAGAATTTGTGCACAACAACGCCCAGCTGCTATGTATTCAGCTTCTGTTGTGGATAGTGCGACAGAGTTCTGCTTCTTGCTAAACCATGAGACTAAAGCCTTTCCTAACAAATGACACGTGCCGCTCGTACTTTTACGGTCGACCTTGCATCCAGCAAAGTCAGCATCAGAGTAACCGATGAGGTCAAATGATGTTGACTTGGGATACCATAGGCCCACTGTAACCGTACCCTTAAGATATCGAAAGATACGCTTAACCGCGGTCATGTGAGATTCCTTAGGATTTGCTTGATATCTAGCACATAGGCAAACACTAAACATGATATCGGGGCGACTAGCAGTTAAATAAAGTAAGCTGCCTATCATACCTCGATACTTACGTTGATCAACGGGTTTACCGCTCTCATCTGGTTCGAGTTTGGTTGAAGTAGCCATTGGCGTGCTAATTAGTTTGACGTTGTCAAGGTCGAACTTCTTCAGCATGTCCTTGGTATACTTCGATTGACAGATGAAAGTTCCATTTCCCAGTTGCTTTACTTGCAGGCCAAGAAAGTAGTTGAGCTCTCCCATCATGCTCATCTCAAATTCTGTCTGCATACACTTGGCAAATTCTTGACAAAGAGTTTCATCAGTAGACCCAAAAATAATATCATCAACATAAATTTGAATCAACAGAATAGTGTCTTTAAAAGATTTTATAAACAGTGTAGTGTCAATTTTCCCTTTTGAAAAACCTTTCTCAAGTAAGAAGCTACTTAGCCTTTCATACCAAGCTCTGGGGGCTTGTTTGAGGCCATAAAGTGCTTTCTTTAGCTTGAACACGTGGTCGGGAAATTTGTGATTTTCAAAGCCAGGAGGTTGTTTCACATAAACTTCCTCCTTAATAAAACCATTCAGAAAAGCACTTTTCACATCCATTTGAAATAATTTAAAGTTTTGAAAATTAGCAAAAGCACAAAGCATCCGAATGGATTCTAGTCTAGCAACAGGAGCATACGTCTCATCGTAGTCGATACCTTCCTCTTGGTTGTATCCTTGAGCTACTAGACGAGCTTTGTTACGTGTGACTGAACCATCTTCATTTACTTTGTTTCTAAAAACCCATTTAGTACCAATTATAGAGTGATTAACCGGTCTAGGAACGAGTTCCCATACTTGGCTTCTCTCGAATTGGTTGAGTTCTTCTTGCATAGCAGAAATCCAAAATTCATCATTAAAAGCTTCAGAAATGTTTTTAGGCTCTACTTGTGAAATGAAGGCAGTGCTAGCAACAGAGTCTCTTAGTGATGATCTAGTAGTTACTCCACGTGAAACTTCTCCTATAACTAAATTTTCTGGATGAGAAGGTTTGAAAGAGAATTTCTTAGGCAAACCCTCCAGAGAATTAGTTTCGGTTAAAGTATTCATTGGAGTAGAAGTTGATGGCTCAACGTCATCATCAAGAGTACTTGCTGCACTGTTGTCTTCATCAAAAGTCACATTTGTTGACTCTTCCACAATAAGTGAGCGTTTATTGAAAACTCTATATCCCTTACTCTTGGCGGCATAACCAAGAAATATACCATCGTCAGCTTTGGCATCAAATTTGCCTAAGTTGTCTTTGGTGTTAAGGATAAAACATCTACAACCAAAAACTTTAAAATAAGAAACATTGGGGGTTCTCCCAAACCAAAGCTCATAGGGTGTTTTCTTCGTAATGGGACGAATCAGCACCCTATTCAAAATATGGCATGCTGTACTAACAGCTTCTGCCCAAAAGTATTTCGGAAGTGAAAATTTATTCAACATGACTCTGGCTATATCGCCGAGAGTTCTATTCTTCCGCTCCACAATACCATTTTGTTGAGGAGTTCTAGGACAAGAAAATTCATGATCAAAACCATTTGCATTACAAAAACTTTCAAAATCATAATTTACGAATTCGCCTCCATGATCACTTCGGATTCGAGTAATCATGTAGCCTTTTTCGTTTTGAACTTTCTTTACAAAAACTTTGAAAGCAGAAATAGCATCGCTCTTATTAGCGAGAAAGAAAACCCAAGTAAATCTCGAAAAATCATCAACAATAACAAATGCATACAGTTTGCCACCAAGGCTAGCTATTCTACTAGGACCAAATAAATCCATATGAAGTAGTTGCAAGGGTCTAGTAGTACTTACAGAGTTGATGGAATGAAACGAGGATTTTGTTGCCTTGTTTAGTTCACATTCGGCACATACCGTATCCTTTTTGAATGTGATGTCAGGCAATCCTCTCACTAGCTTCTTGGTAGAAAGCCTGGATATAGCATCCATGTTGGCGTGACCAAGACGCTGGTGCCAAAGTAGTCGTTCGTCTTTGTGGGCATATAAACATCTACCTGCATTGTTAGTATTTATAGAAAGATAGAAAATATAGATGTTATCCTCTCTTTTCCCTTCAAAAGCAATGTCTCCTGTTGACCTATCATAGATGTAGCAACTGTTTTGTCCAAAGTTAATGTCATATCCATGATCAGCAAGATGACTAATGCTGAGCAGGTTATGCTTTAACTCGGTCACTAGGCAGACATCCTTTATTACAGGAGAGGGAGGATGACCAATGATACCATTACCTATAATGTGCCCTTTGAGATTGTTACCGAAGGATACGTATCCTTATCTCTTCATCGATAGTGATGCAAAAAGGTTTGCGTCTCCCGTCATATGTCGCGAGCATCCACTATCGAGAATCCACTTACTTTCAGTTGAGGAGGGAAGGTCCACCTACATCAAGAGTAGATGTGACCTTTGGTACCCGAGTTCTTGAGGGTCCTGAAAAGTTAGTCTTTGGGAACCAAGCATATATCCTTTTATCTACAAGTCTTCTAACTCTGCACTGTGGTGAGATGTGTCCATGTAATCCACAATAAGTACAGATAGCATTCTTGTTTATACTAGGAGTATGAGAATGATATTTATAAGCAACAGGATGAGGATGGACATGATGTGAAGAGTTAGCATGGTGAGGATGATTATGCATGGAATATGTGGCATGGTGATGGTGTCTTTGAGGCATAGAATGATGGTATTGTCTATGATGAGTGACATGCTGATATTGTCTAGATGGCATGGCATGATGATTTTGTCTATATGGCATGACATGACGATTTTGTCTATATGGTATATGAGGACCTTGTCTATATGGCATTGCATGATGATCTTGTCTATATGGCATGACATGATGATTTTTATGTGTGAAGTGCTGTTGATTGTGTCTTTGTGCATGATGCTTGTGTACTGAGTGAGAATTGTTCTTACGAGCACGTGGTTTGTGAAAGTTTGTGTATATGAATGCATGGTTATGTGCTGCATGAGAATGACTTGGTTGACTAGCATGAGTGGTGTTGTGCCCATGTGATTGGGTTTGAGGTTGAATAACCTGTTTACCCAATTTGGTTTCTAATCTTTTAGTAACAGCTTGCAGTTCAGTAACCTTAATATTTAAGCCATATATCTTAGTCATGGAAATCTTGTGTCTACTCTTTTCTTCAGCAAGCAACGTGTTGAGTGTAGTGATTTCTTGAGTTTGTTGCTCAATACGTGCTTCAGCATCATGCAAGCTTAATTTGAGCTTGGATACTTCATCAGCGTCATTAGTGGGTGATGTGTCTCTAACATTATCAAGAAGTAAGGAAATTCTTTGTATCTCATCTTTTAGACTTTTGATTTTGTCCTTGGCATGTTTATATTTACCGATGACCTTTTTATGATCATCGAGTAAATCAGTGAAAGCATCGCCAAGTTCATCAAAAGAGAAGTCATCCAGAGTTTCGTTAGATACCTTGTTAGACGTCGCCATCAGGCACACATTTGCTGTATCTTGAGGAGAGTCCTTTTCTTCCTCAGAGTCACTTACTTCACTCTCATGCCAGATGCCTGTGTTGGCATATTTCTTTGATGAGTTCTTTTTGTATGGCTTCTCATAGCGGTTGCTCTTCTTCAGGAATGGGCAGTCTTTTCGGACATGTCCAGTTTTCTTGCAACCGTAACAAGTTGGTTCTTCTTCATCGTCTTCTTGAGATTCCTTCTTCCTTCGATTGAAGCGAAGGAATTTCTTGAAGTTGCGAACCATGAGAGCTTGTTCTTCATCATCCGAATTATCTTCTTCGGTCTCATCATGATTAGCTCTTCGTTGATGAGCTTTGAGTGCGATCTCCCTGGTCTTCGGAGCAGGCTCTTCGAAGTCCTTGAGGTCAAGCTCGTGAGTCATAAGCTTACCCATCAAGGTCTCCATTGACATTGTTGTGAGATCGTTTCCTTCTATGATGGCTGTCACCTTAGGGTTCCAAATCTTTGGTAGCCCTCTGAGCAGCTTACGAATCTTTTCGTGGTTTGAGTATTGCTTTCCGAGCGAAGATAGAGGATTGATGATGTCGAGGAATCTTGTGATCATTTGAGTGATCGTCTCACTTGGCTTCATCTTGAAGGCTTCGTATTCTTGAGTGAGACGGCTTATTTTAGATTCCTTGACCTGTGTGGTTCCTTCATGCGTCACTTCTAGAAGTCTCCATACTTCATGGGCAGTGGTGCAAGTAGAAATCCTGTTGAACTCATTCCTGTCTATAGCACAGAACAAAGCATTAATAGCCCTAGCATCTAGACTTGCCTGTTTCTTCTCCTCGACAGAATATTTGTCGTGTGGTTTCTCAATGAGGTCACCATCGACAACTATCCTGGCGGGCTTTTTGTAACCGTCAGTGACGACAGTCCACAGGTCAAAGTCTAGAGACTTAAGAAAGAAGCTCATCCTTGTTTTCCAATATGTGTAGTTAGTTCCATCAAATAGGGGAGGCCTATGAGTGGACTGACCTTCACCATGATTGGAAATCAAGGATTGTGTGGTTGCCATGGATCAGCTCTTAGGATGTTAGTCCTTGTAAAGAGAACAGAGCTCTGATACCAATTGAAGAACAGTTTGGCAACTCTAGAGGGGGGTGAATAGAGTTTATATAGAAAAATAGCCAATTAAAAATAACTCTTTCACCAACAATCAATAATCAGAGTAAAGTGCGGAAAATAAATAAAGAGCAGAAGAGCATACGCAAACACAGCGATTTTAACCTGGTTTCCCTCGTGGAGGACTAGTCCAGGCCTGAGAACTCTAGCTCAGGATTAAATCCACTATTTGTGAAATAGTAGTTTACAACCCGTGCCTTTTCTTCAGAAGAGCACGTCAACTTCTAACAGAGGATCGCAGTGGCGATTTGCTTGGAATTGTCCAAGCGACTTCTTCAACTCTTGCACAAGAATCCTAACTGAGAGATGCTGAGCACTCGAGACTTAGGAGGCTTGTGGCTAGTAGATGGGAAGGGTATGGCTTATTGAGCTTATAAGAGAGAAGAGAAGAGAAGATTGAGTGAATTGAAATGAGAGAATTCATGCCCTATTTATAGTGTTTTTATAGGCAGAATTCGGCCAGAATTCGGGTAGGAAAATTCAAAAATTTGGCCGTTGGACAGCTAGCAACCAGCTATCCCTAAAATTAGGGTTCCTGATTTCTAGGGGACAGAGTTCGGCCCGAACTCTGTGTGGAGGCAGAGTTCGGCCCGAACTCTGTCTCCAGAGCACAGAGTGGTTCTAAGGGGACCAGTGGGCAGTTTTTGGTTCAGTGGAGCTTGGGATTTTGGGTAGGTTATAGACTAAGTTCCAAGAGCTCAGCAAGACTCAGAATACATAAATCTAGACTCAATAAAATCATAAAATACAGACTCCAGAACACACTGAGAGCCGGAGACTGAGCTGTCATCTGTCTTGAACTGAATGCAGTCGTCGTGTGTCGTATTGAATTAATACAAATATTATTTGGTCAATGTAGTCAATATTTGGTTGACTGTGACTTTGTGTCAACATGTACAACTCTTTAATACTCTAGCACTTTGGGAGAGGATGACAATGAAAAGCTTTGAGAGAGTATTAATGGTGGAGCTCTTGGTTGTTGGAAAATTTATGGAAGAGTTGGTGAGAGAGCTCAAGAGAGAGAGAGCTTCCTTTTATAAGAAAACCAAGAGTGGGTGGCATTTAATGCTTCTGAGTGTACGCAGACCGGCATGCCGTCGGTATGCCGCGGCATACCGCCGGTATGCCGGCCAAATAGTAACGGTCATATTTATGACCGTTCAAGAGCATTAAATACGGCCATTAATGCATGTCAGACCAAATCGAAAAGCAGATTATTCGAAATTCGGTATACCGCCGGTATGCCGGAGCATACCGTCGGTATGCCGACTAAAGTCACAGAAAGTTTTAGAGCTATAAGAAACGGCATGCCGCCGGTATGCCGTAGCGTACCGTCGGTATGCCGACAATAAATCACAGCATCTATTGTGTTGCTAGGAAACGGCATGCCGCCGGTATGCCGCAGCATGCCGTCGGTATGCCGACAATTCGAGACAGCAACTTTCTGGACACAGAAAGCGGTATGCCGCCGGTATGCCGAAGCATGCCGTCGGTATGCCGCTTATTGTCACAGAAACATTTCTGGACACGAAAACGGTATACCGCCGGTATGCCGTAGCATGCCGTCGGTATGCCGCTTTTTGTCACAGAAACTTTTTTGGACACAAGAACGGTATACCGCCGGTATGCCGGAGCATACCGCCGGTATGCCGCTCTGAATAACTTGATTTTCGATTTGTGCTTTAAGTTATCATCCATCCTTTAGTGTTTTACAGAAATACCTAGACCAGTACAGACTCGAAAACACTAAGCATGAAGACGCCGACTTTATGCAGGGAATGCCGGTGAACGCCACAGTCTTCAAGAAATCAGAAAGTCCTTGATCTTCTGAGAGAATTAGAATCTGAAGAGCAAAAGACTAAACTACGAAGATGCTGTTAATTACTCAAAATAAAATGTGCCAACAAACTCCCCCATTTTGATAATTGACAAAATAGAGAGATGGCATCTTCAGGGAGTATCTCCCCCGTAGGTAGACAGCTCCCCCTCAATACGATTTCTTCCCCTTTGTCACTTATTCAAAGATGGGGATAACTAAAGTAAACAGTGCACATATAAATGTAAAAATACGAGAAGAGTGATAAAAGCATGCAGGAATATATTGAAGGAAAAGCTAAGATACATGCTTGACCCATACAAAGCAGAGATAAAGAAAATAAAGACTCTCCATTACGAGAGCCGGACACTTGAGACAAACATGGATAAAGTCCCCGAAGGACTGCAAAGAGCAAGAAACAACCACACCGGTCCCCGAAGGACCACAAAAGACAAACAAGCAACACATAAAAACAAGAACCACTAAACCACTGAGACTATCACCAAAGGAGAACCATCCCTAATCCTCTGCCGGATCATCATCACCATCATCATCCTGAGCCTGCTGGAGGGCGCCAAAAGGATCAATGCCGTCCGGGTACATAAACCCGTAGGCATTGGGGTCAGAGAAACGCGGGGCCGTGTACATGGGATCCTGAAGATTAAGATCCAGAAAGGCATCCCGGTCTTGGAGAGTGCGCTGGATGAAGTAGCCCTGATCGTGGAAGCGAGACTGGATGAGGGCGCCAAGTCCACGAGTGTGGGTCCGCATCTGCTCCTCCGCCTGGGCCATCCTCAGATCAAAGTGGTGCTGAGTAAGTGGCATATAGCGGCCCGTAGATGGAGGGGTAGATGCAGGGGCAGCAGGAGTGGAACCCGGTTGCTCCTGGGAGGAGGAAGCACGGGAAGAAGAGCCGCCAGCAAGGGTACGGGAGACGGCCAGAAAGGAGGGGACCCCATCCGAGGAGCAGAGAGACAAGTCAACCTGTTTGGCCTCCATGAGTAAGGTGATGAAGGAACCATAGAGGAGGTTCTGCTTCCCCGAAGGCATGGTACGCCGGAATTGCAGAAGAAGAGTCTTGGGGAAGGAGAAACGCTTCCGGGCATAGAGATGGTACATGAGAACAAGAGCGTCACCAGTGATGGCGTCATAGTTCCCGCCCTTTGGAAACAGAGTGTGGCACACGATACGGTGGAGCTCGTAGTAAAATGGCTCCAGCTGGACGGAGAGTGCCGGGATGGCGGGAGGGTTGGGACCCTTGCAGATGATGCGACAGAATTCGTCGAAGGGTGATACCGCCGAGGAGGTGAGAGCTCCCAAAAGAGGTAACGCATCACCTCTGTCCGGGATGCCCAAGATAGCCCCCACTTCCTTAGAGGTGAGACGGAAGTGGCGGTCATTCACCATAGATTGGATGGCGGTAGGGTCGTCGTCATCCGGTCTCATGTTGCAGTAGAATAGACGGACGGCAGCCGGGTAGACAGGGATTTGGCGCCGAAGAAGAGAGGAGAGACCGGCATCGTCAAACAAAGGGACGTGACCGAGGAAGAGGTTCCAGTTGATGGCCCGTCCTTTGAAGACGTTGTGGTTGGCGAAGTGTTGGAACCAAAGCTCGGCCGCCAAGGCGTTGGAGAAGACGCGTTGGTCATAGCCGGAGGGAAGCGCCACCGGAACGAACGGGTTGAACATGGTGGAGGAGGATCGGGGGCGCTTTGGGTTTGCCATGAGAGAGGAGCAGAGCTATGTAGTGGAGAAGGAAGGAGTAGAGAGGAGGAGGAAGAAAGGATGGTATATAAAGGAGAGAGGGAAGATGAAGAGATGAAATTTTGAAAAAAAAGAAAGGGGGGGTTAGGGGGGAACGGTTGTAGAGGAGTGGTAAATGGGGAAGGTGAAGGGAGGATGGGAAGTTAATGAGGGGAGTAAAAAGAGGAGAGAAAAGAGGGAAGTGATAAGAGAGGTAATTAATAGGAGGGGAGGTGAGGAGATGGGTAGTTAATGATGGATGTGATGGGAGAGAGGGAATAAAGATAGTATGGAAAGATATGATGGAAGGAATAAAGGAGGATAGAGAAAAAGGTGGGGCCCAGCTCAGAGTTGGTGTCCTGTCCGCAGTCGTCCGGCATGCCGTCGGTATACCGGAGTAAACCGCCGGTATGCCGAAGAACGAAACAGAACGTTATTCTGGTTCGAAAAATGGTATGCCGGCGGTATGCCGTAGTGTACCGACGGTATGCCGAAGATCGAAACAGAACCTAATTCTGCTTCGAAAAACGGCATGCCGCCGGTATACCGCAGTATACCGTCGGTGTGCCGAACGAGAAACGGTTAGGGATCAAAGGATAAAATGCCTAGTTCACGGCAAAGAAAAGAGAAGCGATCTTCCGGGAGGGGCTTAGTGAAGATGTCGGCTAATTGATAGGTAGTATCAATAAATTCAAGATGGATATCTCCTTTTTGTTGATGGTCACGAAGAAAATGGTGTCTAATTTCAATGTGCTTCGTGCGTGAGTGACAAATCGGGTTTTTCGTGAGATTTATAGAGCTAGTGTTATCACATTTAATAGGGGTGCAAGAATGAGAAATACCATAATCTAAAAGTGTTTGTGACATCCAAAGAATTTGTGCACAACAACAACCAGCCGCAATATACTCTGCCTCAGTGGTTGAGAGAGCGACAGAGTTTTGCTTCTTACTAAACCACGATACCAAGGACTTCCCGAGGAATTGACATGTGCCACTAGTACTTTTTCGGTCAATCTTGCATCCGGCAAAATCTGCATCCGAAAAGCCGTGAAGCTCAAAGGATGAGGATTTCGGATACCAAAGACCCATGTTAATGGTGCCTTTGAGATAACGAAAAATGCGCTTGACGGCACTCAAATATGATTCCTTTGGATTGGCTTGATATCGTACACACAAACAGACACTAAACATGATATCCGGACGGCTAGCCGTTAAATAAAGTAAGCTACCGATCATACCTCTATACTTACGAATGTCGACCGATGTGCCATCTTCATCATTGTCAAGCTTGGTCGTTGTAGCCATAGGGGTCCTCATTGATTTGGATGAGTCAAGGTCGAAACGCTTGAGGAGGTCCCTTGTATATTTTGCTTGATTGATGAAGGTTCCTTTAGGTCCTTGCTTGATTTGTAACCCCAAGAAGAAGGAGAGTTCTCCCATCATACTCATTTCAAACTCTTCCTGCATAACTTTGGCAAATTCTACACAAAGTGTGTTGTTAGTAGAACCAAAAATAATATCATCCACATAAATTTGAACCAATAAGAGAGTCCCATCATGGGATTTAATAAAAAGTGTGGTGTCAACTTTTCCCTTTGAAAAATTGTGAGAAACAAGAAAAGAGCTAAGACGCTCATACCAAGCACGTGGAGCTTGTTTGAGGCCATAAAGGGCTTTATGAAGTTTGAAAACGTGGTCAGGAAATTGAAAATCTTCAAAACCGGGAGGTTGTTTAACATAAACTTCCTCCTTAATAATACCATTAAGAAAAGCACTCTTAACATCCATTTGAAATAGCTTAAAGTCATTAAAACAAGCAAAGGCACAAAGCATACGAATGAATTCAAGACGTACAACCGGAGCATAGGTTTCGTCGTAGTCAATGCCTTCCTCTTGGTTATAGCCTTGGGCAACCAATCGGGCTTTGTTACGAGTCACTAACCCATCTTCATTTAGCTTGTTGCGAAACACCCATTTAGTTCCAATAATGGGATGATTGCTAGGTTTTGGGACAAGTTCCCAAACCTTGCTTCGCTCAAATTGATTAAGCTCCTCTTGCATAGCTATCATCCAAAATTCATCGAGAAAAGCATCATTAACATTTTTAGGCTCTATTTGAGAGACAAAAGCCACATTGGCACAAAGATCACGAGTGGCGGATCTTGTGCTAACACTTGAGGAAGGATCCCCAATGATGAGCTCCTTAGGATGATTGGTGACAAATCTCCATTCTCTTGGGAGATCCTTTGGAGGAGGCTCGAGAGGAGGAGACTCTTTTGATGGGGTCACAACTTCATTGTTAGATGAAGAAGGACGATCCTCAATAGAGGAGTTCTCCAATCCAAACGAGATGTCATCAATATCCTCGGAGGAGGAGAATGTAGAAGAGTTGAGTTCATTAAAAGAGACATTGATTGACTCTTCGACAACAAGACTTCTTTTATTAAAAACACGAAAACCTTTGCTATGAGTAGAGTATCCAAGGAATATTCCTTCATAGGCTTTTTCTTCAAACTTGCCTAGGTTATCCTTGGTATTCAAAATAAAACAATTGCAACCAAAAACCTTGAAATATTCAATAGAAGGAATTTTGTTAAACCAAAGCTCATAAGGAGTCTTCTTAGTAATAGGTCTAATTAAGACCCTATTAATTACATGACATGCCGTATTGACGGCTTCCACCCAAAAATATTGAGGGAGCTTATATTGGTTTAACATGACCCGGGCCATATCGCCAAGGGTTCTATTCTTTCTCTCCACAACACCATTTTGTTGAGGAGTACGGGGACAAGCAAAATCATGTCCAAAACCATTCTTTTCACAAATTCTTTTGAAATCAACATTATCAAATTCACCTCCATGATCACTCCTAATTTTGTTAATAGAAAAGCCTTTCTCATTTTGAACACGTTTACAAAAAGCAACAAATTCACGAAAAGTATCACTTTTGCAAGCAAGAAAAATAACCCAAGTAAATCTTGAAAAATCATCAACTAAAACAAAGGCATAGAGTTTGCCACCAAGGCTAGCTACTCTACTAGGCCCGAAAAGATCCATATGAATAAGTTGAAGGGGTCTTGTGGTACTCACAGAGTTGATGGATTTGAAAGATGACTTGGTCAACTTACTTTTCTCGCATTCTTCACAAACCATATCCTTCTTGAAGGGGATGCTAGGAAGTCCTCGTACAAGCTTCTTGGAGGCGAGGCGAGAGATGGTATCCATGTTAGCGTGTCCAAGCCTCATGTGCCAAAGCCAACTCTCATCGTTCTTTGCAACTAGGCACCTGTCATTGTTAGTACCTTCAACAAGATAAAGAACATAAATATTGTTTTCTCTAATGCCTTCATACACAATAGTTCCATTGGAGCTATCAGTAATGTAGCATTTGAGTTTAACAAACTTGATATCATAGCCATTATCGGTGAGATGGCTAATACTAAGGAGGTTATGCTTAAGATTAGTAACAAGACATACATTATTGATACAAGGATAAGGAGGAGAACCGATATTACCATTTCCAATAATATAACCTTTTAGATTGTTACCGAAGGAGACATGTCCTTCCTTCTTCATCGATAGCGTTGTAAAAAGTGAAGCATCACCGGTCATGTGCCGTGAACAACCGCTATCGAGAATCCACTTGCTTCTAGCATGAGAAGGATTCGTCACCTACAACATAAGTTAAAGATGAACATTTTGGTACCCATGATCTTATGGGTCCTTGAGTGTTAGTCTTAGGAACCCATTTAAGAACTCTCATGTCAACTTGTTTTCTTGTATAACAAAAATTAGAAGTATGACCAAGCAACCCACAATAATTGCACATTAAGGAAGATCTAAAAGAAGAAGTGTGAGTGTTGTGCATATGTGAGTCTCTAGTGTGAGATGTTCTACCATGAGTGTTATGATGATAGAAAAATGCATGATGAGAAGTTTTCTTTTTAACAAAAGGTCCTTTTCTAGTGTTAGAAGAGGAGTTGTGTGTAGTGTTCATGTAATGGTTATGCCTAGCATTGTGATGAGTGTGGGGAGGTCTAGGAGCATGCATGTGAGTGGAATTCTTATTACTAGAATTCTTACTCCGTGTAAGAAGATCATTATACTTAATAGAAGTGGAATATTCTCTTCTATTAGCATCTTGACATTTGCGCATGGCAAACTCATAAGAGCTTCTCATGGATTGAATCTCATCATCCTTTTTCTTGATGGTGTCAAGAGATTCTTGAAGTTTTAGTCTCAAAGACTCCACTTCATCCGTGTCGGAAATAGGAGATTTTTCCTTCACATCACTAATGATGCTTGAGAGCCTCTCTACTTCAAGTTGAAGAGCCTCGACCTCCTTAAGAGATTTCTTGTATTTATTCCGAACACCTTTGTGTTCTTCATGTAACTCAAGAATGGCTTTCTCCAAATCATCATAGGTAAGAGTGTTTAAGGAAAAATCATCAAGTACCTCATCGGTTGCCATGAGACAAACGTTGGCATTGTGTTTGCACTCCTTGTCATTGTCGGAGTCGCTTGCGTCGCTTTCACACCAAATGCTAGTGTTGGCGAACTTTCTGGAGGACGAGCTTCCCTTGCTTGGCTTCTCGTACTTGCTTGAATCTTTTCGTACCATCGGACAATCCCTCTTGATGTGTCCGGGTCTTCTGCATTGATAGCATGCCGGGTCATCTTCATTGTCCCGTCTAGAGCGGTTGGCCTTGTTGAACTTTAAGAACTTCCTGAAGTGCTTAGCTGTGAGAGCTATTTCTTCATCGTTGTCCGACTCATTGTCGTCGGAGCTATCCTTGGAGTAGGACCTTGAAGCTTTGAGAGCAAGAGTCTTCTCCTTTTCTTTGGTCTTCTCCTTCTCCTTCTCTTGAATGGAGGATTCCTCTTGATCCTTCATGTCAAGCTCGTGAGTCATCAGCTTACCCATGAGGGTCTCTAGGTTCATGACGGTAAGATCGTTCCCCTCAATGATTGCGGTAGCTTTAGGACTCCAAGCTTTCGTCAAACCTCTAAGAATCTTCCTTATCTTTTCATGAACGGGATATTCCTTTCCAAGAGAAAAGAGAGGGTTAATAATATCACCAAAGCGAGTAAACATGCTAGCAATAGATTCATCATGCTTCATTTTAAAAGACTCATATTCTTGCGTGAGTCTACTGATCTTAGATTCCTTCACTTGTGAAGTCCCCTCGTGTGTAACTTCAAGCAACTTCCAAATTTCATTGGAAGTCTTGCAAGTAGAGATTCGATTGAATTCACTACTGTCGAGAGCACAGTAAAGAGCGTTCATTGCCTTGGCATCTCGACAAGCAAGCTTCTTGATGTTTTCAGTGAGTGTTTCCCGAAGGGTGTCAGAAGCAATATCCTCTATAGCTCTGGAAGGAGTAGGGATGCCATTTATCACGCAATCCCATAAATCGAAATCTATGGACTTGAGATAAATGCCCATCCTAATCTTCCAATAGTTATAGTTGGTACCATCAAATAGGGGAGGCCTATTTGTGGAGTGTCCCTCATTGTGAAACGTGTTGATGCTAGGGTTAGAGGCCATGGATCACTCAAGGGTGTAAATCCAAATCAAGAGAACAAAGCTCTGATACCAATTGTAGAACCCTAGAGGGGGGGTGAATAGGGAAATAAAAAAATAAACTATAACAAATGATGCAATAAAGAGTAAATAGTAGAAAGATCAAACGCAAACGCAAGGATGTATCCTGGTATCCTCTTTTGAGGCAATCCAGTCCCGGAACTCTCTCCGGCTTTAATCCACTATTATGCAAATAGTACACACGAGTTTGGATCCGAAGAACTTGCCAACTTCAACACGAGTTTGGATCCGAAGACTCGCCAACTTCTACACACGAGTTTTCTTACGAAGGCTCGCCAACTTCAAACAAAAGAGAATGAGAACTTGCTGATCTTCTAACACGTGAAGATCGAAATGTACAACTCTTTAATACTCTAGCACTTTGGGAGAGGATGACAATGAAAAGCTTTGAGAGAGTATTAATGGTGGAGCTCTTGGTTGTTGGAAAATTTATGGAAGAGTTGGTGAGAGAGCTCAAGAGAGAGAGAGCTTCCTTTTATAAGAAAACTAAGAGTGGGTGGCATTTAATGCTTCTGAGTGTACGCAGACCGGCATGCCGTCGGTATGCCGCGGCATACCGCCGGTATGCCGGCCAAATAGTAACGGTCATATTTATGACCGTTCAAGAGCATTAAATGCGGCCATTAATGCATGTCAGACCAAATCGAAAAGCAGATTATTCGAAATTCGGTATACCGCCGGTATGCCGGAGCATACCGTCGGTATGCCGACTAAAGTCACAGAAAGTTTTAGAGCTATAAGAAACGGCATACCGCCGGTATGCCGTAGCGTACCGTCGGTATGCCGACAATAAATCACAGCATCTATTGTGTTGCTAGGAAACGGCATGCCGCCGGTATGCCGCAGCATGCCGTCGGTATGCCGACAATTCGAGACAGCAACTTTCTGGACACAGAAAGCGGTATGCCGCCGGTATGCCGAAGCATGCCGTCGGTATGCCGCTTATTGTCACAGAAACATTTCTGGACACGAAAACGGTATACCGCCGGTATGCCGTAGCATGCCGTCGGTATGCCGCTTTTTGTCACAGAAACTTTTCTGGACACAAGAACGGTATACCGCCGGTATGCCGGAGCATACCGCCGGTATGCCGGAGCATACCGCCGGTATGCCGCTCTGAATAACTTGATTTTCGATTTGTGCTTTAAGTTATCATCCATCCTTTAGTGTTTTACAGAAATACCTAGACCAGTACAGACTCGAAAACACTAAGCATGAAGACGCCGACTTTATGCAGGGAATGTCGGTGAACGCCACAGTCTTCAAGAAATCAGAAAGTCCTTGATCTTCTGAGAGAATTAGAATCTGAAGAGCAAAAGACTAAACTACGAAGATGCTGTTAATTACTCAAAATAAAATGTGCCAACATTTTTTCCTGTCACACATATCCATGAGACAGTACACTATATAACACTCTATATAAAACTCTACGTATATATATATATATACATGCACATACACATCTATATGTAATATTGTCATGAGACCTATATAGGCACAAATGTGTGTTATTATATTATAAATTATATATACTATATGTATATGTGTGGTATGGTATATGCATGATATAGCCTATGGCCTATGGCCTATATACAGGGCATAACCTATGGGTATATACCTATGGCTCATAGCCTTGTGTATATGGTTTGAATGCCAGTATAGGTGTGCAGTTGGCTTGTACAGTCTAGAAATGGTGTGTGCTTGCTAGAATAGGCTAGTTAGGACTAGTGAGACTTGTCTGGCTTAGATTTGACCTAGTTAACTAGTTTAGTTGACTAGAGTTGACCGAGAGTTGACTTTAGTCTAGATTGACCTAGATTCATATAGAATGTATTGTAATGCATCTTATTATCATTTTAGACTTATAGTATCTTGTACTGTTCTATAGGAGACAGATACCACTCCTCGGATAGTACTTTCATCTTGGACATTCAGATAGTAGGCGAGTACATTCTCTGATCTTTTCATACCTGTCTGGACTATAATCTTGCTCTAGATTACTCTACTTGATGCTGACACGTATCTTCACGGATTAGTACTATACGGATCCTTTCCTGAGATGTTATCCCTCTACGAGTGCACCTGGTATTTCATGTTCATGTACTTTATCATGTGCATTAAGTACTCCTTGTACTCGTACTAGTTCATGTATTTACATGTTCTCATGTGCCTTCATGTACTATCATGTGTCTCATGTACTACTCATTACATGAGTTCACGTATCTTAGCTGTATTCATGTGCCAATAACGTAACTTGAATGGATCCTTGTGTATTGATTGGGGCGGGGTGAGTAGAATTGGTTATGTGATCATTATCCCCAGTAGGTATTCATGTGCCTTTTAGTTGTATTCATGTGCCCCTAAGTCATTTACATAACCATATTGTACTCTAAATCACTTAGCCACTTACAGTCTTTATTTATTATGTATTTACTTTCAGTTACAAAATATCGCCTGTTTTCCCGTACTTCCTTTCCAGCATTTCCTGTATTTTACTCTATTGCATGCTTTATACTTCTAACCTGTTATGAACTGTTTTGAGAGATATGTCCTCGTTCCCGTCCTGATTGGACCTGTTGAAAATTTTGCAGAGGACGAGGAGGAGGCCTGCTTAGATACTTTCTATGGGACAGCCTTAGAGGACACTTGAGATCCGGACTTCCAGTCGGATCCATTAGCTGTAGAGACTGTTGCTCCTTAGATATCTTTATCTTTTTTCATTGTATTGGAGATTTGAGTTGTTTATTTGGATCTGTATTATTTCTGGTTGTCAGTAGAGTTTATCATAGACACTTAGCTTTCTCTCTATTTGTATTTTTTGTGGATTTGGGTCTCACATCTTTTATATCACTCTATCTTATCGTATTCTACCTTAGATGTGATTGAGATATATTCTGTTATGTCACCCCCATTCGGGAGTATAACTGTTTATTACCTTAAACTGTTAGATGTTGTGACCTAGGACAGCGTTCTACCGCCGATACTGCGGCGTAGGCTGGACGTACCCACATCTCATGCCCTTACTCTAGGGTACGGGTCGTGACACATTTTTAGTGGTGGCCCATGCAGGTCAAGTTTGTGTATTGGTATTCGAACTAGAGTATCACTACAGCCTGCATTAGGATTAGGATATATTTTTTGAAGGTACTCAATCACAGTTAAGACTCCTTGAGAGATTCTGGGACGACCCTTGAGAATCTCATTTAAATTTTAATTTAAAATCCTTTCCCTTGTTTTGTTCGCTCTTACTCCTTGATTATTGAATTTGATTTTGATGAATCGTTGTTGATTTTGATTTTCCTATAGAGATGAATTTTATGGCCTGAGTTACGATATTTTCTGATAACATATGTTGACGGGAATAACAGGGATGGTAAAACGTCTACTTGATTATGGAACCTGTAGTTTATCGCAGCCATATTAGCTGGCATGGCAGAAATATAGAGACCTGACATCGAATGTACGTATCTTGGTTATGAGATTTGGAATTTCTCGTAGCTATACTAGTCGACATAGCGAGGATTCCAGACGACATGATTATAAAGGTGCATGCCCCAGTTACGGAATCTATCGTTTATCGTAGCCTTGCTTACTGGCATAGCGAGGACTCTGAGTAACATGATTTTGGACAGACCCATATGATTATCAGACTGTATCTTGAGGAGGTTTTAAACATATCATCTCTATCGTACCCTTCTGTTATTATAAATTGTTTTCCATCATCAATAATTTAGGAGTAGGGATATTTTAGCTTTATAGAGCTTATTCATATGTAGTTCTTTCTTAGTATGATGATTTGATGACTTGTGATTAGGCCCTTATCTTAGGGATGATAGTATAGCCTGGCTTTAAAATAGTGACTCTTGTAGCTGATTCTCCTTTGTTTATATTTATCAGTTTTTATATGGAATGATAGACTGCCTTACAGCCTTGATGATTGATCTACTCTCTTTTTTTCAGTATGGCACCCATGACCCGAGCCCGTCGTCTGAGAGCCACTGCATCTTCGGATATGACTAGGAGCGTGCTCCCACCTCCTGTTGCTCAGGAGGTAGTGACCCCTCAGGCTAACCCAAGGGTAGTAGCACCTCCCGCCATCGAAGAAGCATCCTCACCAGAGAGTTTCTCTCCACCACCTGTTATTCAGGAGAGAGCTGCTGTCTCATCTGAGACCAAGAGTCCTTCCCCGCCTCCTCCTCTGCCTCCAGGAGCGGTACCCTATACCATACCCTCGGCATGTTTGTTTCCTGACGGAGCTCAAATATCCAGACTTCTTCGGGATGTGTTGGAGGCACAAAGAGTTCAGGCTGAGATCCTGAAGGAGCAGGGCCGCGGGATCCAACTGCTGTGGGATTTGGTACATTTAGGAGGAGAGCCTAGTTCTAAGAGGACGAGGAGAAGTGTATACCCAGAGCCCAGTGAGCACCCAGACTATCAGCCTAGACCAGCCTACCCAGTCCAGACTCCTGTTCAGCAGAGGCCAGCTGAGAGAGTGCCTACCTGCACCTTCTGTAAGAAGCCTGGTCATGTATGGGACTACTGTAGGAAGAGAAGAGGGGTGTGCCTGTTATGTGGGTCAGCTGCACACATGCTGCGAGACTGTCCTGCTGCACTTATCCCAGCCAAGGCTCCGCCTTCGGGAGGGAGTTCCAGCCACCAGACCTAGTTGGGGTGAGTCCTTGACCAATACCTTAGCCAGTCTTGATAATTGATTTCCCTACCATATTGTTGTATGTTTTAATACCTTATGATTGCTTTTGAACTAATATGACTAGAATGGCTAGATGAGACCTCAGACTGATACCACTGACCAAAATCCTATACGTTATCTTTCCAATTGCATGATTTAGATAAGTTTTCTTTTGACCTTGATTGTTGGGGTTTGACCTAGAAGTGGTACGATCATTTTAATTTCGAGGACGAAATTTTTCTAAGGTGGGTAGGATTGTAACACCCAGTTTTCCAGATGAGGGTAATTTTAAAATTTTGTATTTATAATTGAATTTAATATATATTATTTGAAATTTAATATATTATTAGGAATGGTATGATTTTAATATTATTTAATTGATTGCCATGTATTGTGATTAGCCTAACTTAGCTTGGACCTAACCTAGATTAGTCATAGCTAGTCTTAGATAACCATGGTTAGTGTTAGTTAGTATTAATTATAATTATTAGAATTTTTAGTGATTTTTAGTATAATTATTTGGTGCTATTATTGACTTAGACTCAGGGTGACTTAGGAGACTGTCCTAAAACCTAACCTAGGTCATGACCACTTGGTTAGAGTGTGTAACCCTAGCTTGAGCTAAGTTAGTTATATCAAACTCATTAGAATTTATTTGGAGAAATTAGGATTTGATTAGGCTAGTTAATGGCTTGTGGTTTCACAAGTCATGATTTATGACTTAAGCCCATAGAGGCCCAAAACCCAACTCCATGTAAACCCTTGCCCAACACACACCCCATGGCTGGCCAACCTAGTCCTCCCCCTCTATTTAATGTCTCCTAAAATTTAGGGCTAGCCTCCTTAGAATATTTGCAAGTTTGAAGAAGAGGTAAACCCTTTCTTCCCCAATCCATAACTCCTTCATTCCAACTCCTTTCTCTTCCTAATTTTTTGCAATAGATTCTAATTGATGTGCTCTTATTGTCCATGGTGAGAAATTTCAGAGGAGAAGCAATTTGAAGGAGTTTTGGTGGCTTGTAGATCCACTCACATTGGGACTTTTTGAGCCTTTGCAAACCTATAGGTAATTTCGAATCCCTACCATATAATGCTGTTATTTTTACATAATTAGGAAGCCCTAGGCCTACCCTAACTATAGGTATAGCTAACCCTAGGATTCGTGTCCAATACGTATCCGTATCGGACACGTATCAGTGGATGTATGAATGTGTTTGATGAAATGCCCTAAAGGGCATATCGATTTAATTTCTGGAATGTTTATGAATAGGAAATTAGGGTTTAGTATTGCTTATGGATTTTTGGTGTTCTTAGTTGTTATTGGTGTCGTGTCGTGTCGCAATGGACACGAGAACACGCGGGTACAATATACGCGCGTGCGCAGTGTTCTTCTCCTGCTGTTCGGGGTCTCCTGTGCACAGCACACGACACGTGGGCACGTAATATTTGACACACATGTTGGGGCAACCACTAACACGGGGTTCCCAAAGTGACATGACCTATCGTATCGTGTCGGACACGAAATCCCGTGTGTACTGTGCGTGCACGGTTCTGGTTTTGTTTCTCTATTTAATTCCAGTCTTCAATGCTTTAAATTATGAATTAATTTGCTAAATTATATCCTAACATGATTAATGATCTATGTTAGGTTGATTTTACATGTTAGTTTAGGTATTGATGTGTAAATGTGATTCAAAATTGGGTTTGACTGCATGTTTACTGATACCATATCCTGATACATTCATTTCTTATTTCTGAACATTTAAATTCTATTCCTATTGATTTTTTTCATTGTTAATCACTCCCACATAATTGTTAGTCCATGTTAATACAATGTTATAATTGGAATTAGGCTTTTTGGTTTGAGAATGGGATATTAGACTTGTGTTGGTTTTCGAATGTAAATAGTTGATACATTGACTGATTTGAGTTCATGTAAATTATGAAAACTAAGATTTTGATTTCCTTTCCCTTTTCGAAATGCTGTTAACTGAGAATGAAATCTTTGAATACCCTGAACTGTAATGGAATGTTTTATTCAACTCTTAAAATACTGAAATGATTCTTTTCCTGTTTTTCCTTCTTTAACTTAACTGAGTTTGAATGAATATTGATTCCTAGTTAACTGTCAAAGCACTTCCTGTCACTGTTATTGCCTAAACCTGAGATCTTATTCTTCCTTAATGAACTGTAAATAGCTGTGATTTGTTTTCATGTAACTGTTCATTCCCTTTTAACTGAGATTGTTTTCCCTTCCTAATTAAACTGGGTTGAATGGTTTAATTCTTAATACCTGAGACTGTCTTTCCTTTCCTTCTTTTAAAACTGTAATCAAATGAGCAAATGCACATAAATGTATTCACTGTTTCTCTTCCTAAACCTGAGAATTTATTCTTTTAATATCTGAACTGATTTTCTTTAACCTGAGAAGAATTCCAGTTGACACAACACCATGTTCTTTTCCCACTACCTCACATTGGTATCCTTCCATCACTGCATTGATGAATCATACACTGAATACATCTAGTTATAGACATCCTGCATTGCATAGGCATCTTTACATTCACTGCATAGCCTAGTCATTGCTCACATCCATTTACATGTGTATTAGGATACTGCAACATGTTAGTTAGGAATTTGTGTTGAGAATAAGATCTTCTAATTGGTTGGACTGCTATGTCACTGTTGGGTAATTTCTGAACTGAGAACATGGTGTTTCCCTTCACACACTTGTTCATACACACACTCTCTCTATTGGAAAACCTGGAAATATAGTCCTTTACATGTTCACACACATTACACATGTTCAACACACACATGTGATATTCCTAATTCTGAAAACCTGAAAACTCAAATCTGAACCTCATATTCTAAGTACCCTACCTTTCATTGTTGTATACAAAAATAGAGCATGCATGTGGTGGTGTAAGAGAATGAATGACATGAATACTATTTCCTATTGGGTTTTCCTGTTAGATTAGGAACTGGGAATTGATTTCCTTTCTTTAAACTGAGATTTTGAATGTGGAATGGTATGTGAAAATATGGACTGATATTAAACTGTCATTTAATCCCCTGTTTTCAAACTGAGTTGACTCTTCATTCACAATTTTCCTGTCACGCATATCCATGAGACACTACACTATATAACACTCTATGTATATATATATACATGCACATACACATCTATATGTAATATTGTCATGAGACCTATATAGGCACAAATGTGTGTTATTATATTATAAATTATATATACTATATGTATATGTGTGGTATAGTATATGCATGATATAGCCTATGGCCTATGGCCTATGGCCTATATACAGGGCATAGCCTATGGGTGTATACCTATAACTCATAGCCTTGTGTATATGGTTTGAATGCCAGTATAGGTGTGCAGTTGGCTTGTATAGTCTAGAAATGGTGTGTGCTTGCTAGAATAGGTTAGTTAGGCCTAGTGAGACTTGTCTGGCTTAGATTTGACCTAGTTGACTAGTTTAGTTGACCGAGAGTTGACTTTAGTCTAGATTGACCTAGATTCATATAGAATGCATTGTAATACATCTTATTATCATTTTAGACTTATAGTGACTTGTACTGTTCTATAGGAGACAGACACCACTCCTCGGACAGTACTTTCATCTTGGACATTCAGATAGTAGGCGAGTACATTCTCTGATCTTTTCATACCTGTCTGGACTATAATCTTGCTCTAGATCACTTTACTTGATGCTGACACGTATCTTCACGGATTAGTACTATATGGATCCTTTCCTGAGATGTTATCCCTCTACGGGTGCATCGGGTATTTCATGTTCATGTACTTTATCATGTGCATCAGGTACTCCTTGTACTCGTACTAGTTCATGTATGTACATGTTCTCATGTGCCTTCATGTACTATCATGTGTCTCATGTACTACTCATTACATGAGTTCACGTATCTTAGCTGTATTCATATGCCAATAACATAACTTGAATGGATCCTTGTGTATTGATTGGGGCGGGGTGGGTAGAATTGGTTATGTGATCATTATCCCAGTAGGTATTCATGTGCCTCTTAGTTGTATTCATGTGCCCCTAAGCTGTTTACATAACCATATTGTACTCTAAATCACTTAGCCACTTACAGTCTTTACTTATCATGTATTTACTTTCAGTTACAAAATATCTCATGTTTTCCCGTACTTCCTTTCCAGCATTTCCTATATTTTACTCTATTGCATGCTTTATACTCCTAACCTGTTATGAACTGTTTTGAGAGATATGTGCTCGTTCCCGTCCTGATTGGACCTGTTGAAAATTTTACAGAGGACGAGGAGGAGGCCTGCTTAGATACTTTCTACGGGACAGCCTTAGAGGACACTTGCGATCCGGACTTCCAGTCGGATCCATTAGCTGTAGAGACTGTTGCTCCTTAGATATCTTTATCTTATTTCATTGTATTGGAGATTTGAGTTATTTATTTGGATCTGTATTATTTTTGGTTGTCAGTGGAGTTTATCATAGACACTTAGCTTTCTCTCTATTTGTATTTCCTGTGGATTTGGGTCTCGCATCTTTTATATCACTCTATCTTATCGTATTCTACCTTAGATGTGATTGAGATATATTCTGTTATGTCACCCCCATTCGGGGAGTATAACTGTTTACCTTAAACTGTTAGATGTTGTGACCTAGGACAGCGTTCTACCGCCGACATTGCGGCGTAGGCTGGACGTACCCACATCTCGTGCCCTTACTCTAGGGTGAGGGTCGTGACATTTAGTGTTCTGCCCGAAGCCTTTCAACCTCCATCGTGATCCTCATTATCTCTTGAGCGAGAAAGTCTTGCTACAAGGACATTCGTATCAATTTATTAGATAGTTGGCGATGCCTCTCTGCCAACCGGCCAATTTTATGACTGATGGCACTTATAGCCTCGACACATATCACTTTCGCTTTAGCAGACTTGTCAAGTAGACGATTGCACTCGAAAGAGACCAATACATCTATATCAGCCTCTTGGGCATATTAAACCCTATTGAGACACTAACTACTGAATTAAGCTTGGCAAAGAGTTTTTCGACTATATGCTCCAGGATAGAGAAAATTAGAGGGTTTGGATCTGACATTCAGCTCTACGCCTCGCCCAGGAGAAGGGGTGGATTTTTGCTAAGTAGCCCTAGGTCCCCTACTTCAGAATCAAATGGAAGGTCCCGATCAGAATCTCAGTCGTACCATCCACCTCATTATAAGCTGACATAACCGAAGGAATCGCAATCTCCCCCTCTGGGTTGATACCCGAAGCAGTAGATGAAGGGACTAGCCCGCCAACCACCTTTGCCAAAGTGGGAGACTCGGAAGCCGCAGCATCCGATAGCAATGCTTGTACAATAGGGAGCCTGGCTAAAATGGTTTCTACGGAAGGAACTTCGGTGTCATCTGTGCTAGAACCAAAAACGAGCACAGAAGCCTCAGTTTGTAGAGGAGGGTCATCAACGTCCACCACGCAAACCTGAGGAGGGAATACATTAACTGTTTCTTTAACCGCAATAAAGAAGGATGCATGAGTCTGTGGAACGATGAGCACCCATAGAGGAGGGTGAATAGATGACGTGTGTGCAGCAAAAAAATACCTCTAAATATTTAAGGCAGTAACAATCTAATATAAAATAGGCAGTATTTAAATAAATATATAATGTAAATAAGTTCAAAGACGCAAACGCAAACACCAAGTTTATATCGGTTTTCCTGTGAGAGGACTAGTCTAGTCTCGAGTACTCTAGCTCGATGTTGAATCTACTATCTTGTGAAACACAAGCTTTGAATCTGAAGTGCTTGCAGCTCCTTACAATACGTGCTTTTTATCCGAAGAGCACTAACTTGTAAGCCTTTAATCCGAAGGACTTGCCGACTTCAGGAACAGTATAAAAATTGAGATGTATTTAAGCCTTTTATACAACTCGACCAAACTTCTAGATTGAAAGGAAACTGGCACCGGCTTGGCTAGGTAAAGCTTTGATTTGAAAGTGAAACGCTCTTTGAGAACACTTGCATGAATAGAGCAAGAAGAGATGATTGAGTGAATAGAATGAGGAATTCTCCTCTATTATAGTATTTTCTTGGACAGAACTTAGGCAGAGTTCAGTAGTCCAACGTTTAAAAATTTGAACTGTAACTACCACATTTCCAGAATAAGAATATTTTTTAATTTTCCTATCTTGTACCAATTTAAAATTTTATTTTCTATTAGTTGTAATGATGGTAATTTATTGTATTTTTCTATGATAAGTATTGTTTCATATAATTAAATATATGATATAGTTACTTGCTAGTTGTAGCTACGAGTTAGACTAGTTGTTAGTGAACCTAAATGGACCCAACTAGACTTGTCACGACACCATTAGTAAGCCCGTTAGTTAGTCTTCGTGCAACCATTAATCAGAGAGCAATGAGTAAGAAAAAAAAATCCTTATGTTAGATAATAGAACATTTCATAATTAAACACCTTCCTAAAATAAACCTTCATGAATAATCGTGAGGGCTTATTAGACACTATGCATTGTATTTAGAGTTGGGAATAATGGCTAGTTATAACCCTATAAAACCCCTTGAGTTCATTTATTTGCCTCCACAAACCCTAGTTTGCCTTCTTTTTTTATTCTTTCTTCATTTGAGAAGAAGAACCAACTCCACCATTCCAAATTTATTACCAACCAATTCCTAGTGTCATCCCAATGAGGCTAGAGCTTGGACTAGCAAGGAGGAAGCATTGGAAGGAGTGTAGGTTGAAGGAAGTGTCTACTCCTGAAGGTTATGTCCACTTGTGTCCACTAGTGCCATTTCATTGAGAATCCATCTCCCAATAGGTAAAATCTGAATTTAATCCTTGTATTTGATTCTAATTAGTGTCATTTGCCATTTAGGAACCACCCACGCATTAGGGCTACCCATGGGGAGAAGCTTGAGCTTTATTTAACCCATTCAGATACTTTTACATTAAGATTTTGTACCATTCTTGGGAAAATCCAAAAATGGGACACCAAGTGTATATCATTAGGTGACATAATTAGGTTTGTTAGAGTGTTCTGAGACTATGTACATGTCCATAATTGGATACGGTAGGACATGGGGTCAATTTGGGGGTTTTTAAAATCCCACACTTGTTGTGCACATACTCTATCACACATGACACTTGACACTAGCTTGGAAATGCCATAATTATGTTTTAGTATATATTTTAGGCTTGCCTATGAAATTTGGTGGGATTCGGACAAGGTTTGATAGAATATCTTAGGCGTATCGTAAACTTGTGCACCAAGTGTTTGACACGTGTCCCCAAAGGGATTTTCGTATCCTTTTTGAGTTGAGATTTGGGGTACGTGTCCCAAATAGGATATGTGGTGTTGTGTCATTGTATCTCATAATACGCACGGTTAGATTTGTGTATGCGTGTTTATCTACCTATGTATATATATGTGTATGTATGTATAAGTGCATAGGTGCATGTGTATGAATTGATAACAGTGTGTGTGTTCAGCTAAAATACATGGGGTTGTGAGTGTCACCAATGGACATGTGTAGGTATTTGGCTATTCATGAGTGCGTGTGTATATGGTCAACTTGTAATGCGTGTCATAGGAATATGTGTATCCTGTGTAGTGTGTAGTGTGTTTGGGTTTATGCCTTGGCATTAGTAGACTGTCATGTATCAGTTATAAGGTGAGGGAATAGGTGATTAGCAATATAGGTAAATAATTAATGAGTGCTTGTATGTGTGTAATGTATGTGTATAGATAGGAGAACCAGAGAAGTGTGTGGGCGTTCCCTAACCCAGGTATCAGTGAGCATATGAGCAAGGGCTGTTAGCATTCTAGTGTACTATTTTTAGTGTGTCTTCCTTAGATGGAAGGGATCCCAGTGTAGGTAGGGGATTAGTGCAATAGGAAATATAGGCATGTGAAGGGGCATTAAAGTGTGCAGGGGCTTGAATGCAAAGGAGTAGAACAGCAGCAGAACACATTTGTTGTTCTAAGGTTAGATGGGGATCAGTAATAACTAACAGTAGTGGCAGGGGTCAAGGGGGTTATGTATAAAGGGATAGATAAGAGCAGCAGAGGCTAACATCAGTACATGTGAGTTAACAGTAGAGAGAGTATGTCCGTGTATCACAGATGCTAGGAGTTAGGCTAGAAAGGGTAGCTACAGCATTGGTATAGGAGATGGGGTGAATTTGAATAGGATCAGCAACAGTAGCAACCAGAGATATGGGAAATTTTGAAGCAGTATAGAAGCAGTCGCAGCAGTAGGGGCAACTGAAATCAATGTATACATATATGTAATGGGGAATTAATAATGCCCCAGTCCCAAAATAGTTAGGACTAAGTACGTAAACGTGCTAGCTGCATACATACGAAGTATATGGAATTCTCGTATATATACATAAGCTGTAAAATGCAGTAAACCATGGCACTCTAAATCTCATCCACAAATATGAACGAATAATGATAGAAAATTATCTTTAAATTGTTATTTGGTACAAGACGTTGGGCGGAGACAAATCCATACCATCTATTGAAAGAGAGAAATACATAATAAAGAAATTTGTCGAGCGATGCGAAGACGATCCAAGTGCGATCGTCTCGAAGGAAGAGAGTAAAATGTGACCTTGGCAAGAGCACCTACGGAAATCACAAAAGTACACCTGGAGAGTTCACCAGGTTCTTAGAGGGACATAACAAGGTACAATAAAAAATATGCCAAAAATACTGAATATAAAATATGCCACAAATAAAAATAAGTGATAAGACATCAATAAGGTAACCTAACCGTACTAAAGTGAACATGCATTTGAGAAACAATCCTTTCGACGCATGAGCCCTGGCTGTCAATAGGATCGGCATAGTCCCCATATAGGACACCAGGGGCTTACATCCGTAATGTCAGAAGATCGTCAGAGGGCATCATGTGCAAGGGGGTACGTCCATAACGCTCTGGAAAACGTCAGAGGGCACCAGAGCTTGCGTCTCCGGAGGAGCGCACAGGTAATCAGAGAAGTACAAAGAAGCCCATACGTCAGGTATTGTTCTCCCCACCCAATGCTCTTATTTAAGTGGTATCTACGACCATATACCTCTACTAACTGCTAAGTCCCCTAACAAGCCTCTATTAGCAGTTAGCTCTAACGCATGCGCACGGGTGATCAACCAACACGCAAGTACCTCTACATGCTACCCATCTCACACATATCTCGTAGTACAACTGTGTCAAAGTTTATGCAATACACTACAGATGGTAGTCCCTCAACTCTAGGTTCATATGCAATCAAAAGATAATAGATAAAGCAAGCTAATATCACTGGGCAGGTTGTAAATTATAAACTATAATAATGGTACATCTAGAAGAACTAGAAATAAGTAAACAGTGATATGCAATGACTAAAAAAAATGTAGACTAAATATAAGCAGTAAATATGGCAAGGTATCTTGACTGGTGACGCCTGGTGTGGTGCGATGATCCGACAAGTTTTGATGCGTCTATTAGCCATGGTCGAAGGGCAGAGGTCTTAAGTCACGAGGAATTAGAAATAAGAATTAGTCACGATCAACGATGATAATTGAAGTGATTTTTAGGGTAAAAGATACTTGTACTATTTATAGAAAATATTTATAATACTTAAAATAATAAAATCCTTTTTAGGCAAAAATCTCTAGGTTGTAAAAATAGGATTTTTTATGTAGAGAACCATATTTTTTTATTAGTAAAAAAATATTTTTGATAAATAAAAATATGAGAAAATCTTGTATAAATTGGTAACTACTAGTATAACATCTAGAAAAAGATCTATGACTAAAACTTGTCAGAAGAATATCATAGGAAATAAAATCATACCTTTAGGGTTTTTGAAACCAAAATTTGAGATATAGATGTAGGCTTTAGTCATAACATTCATAATATTAGTAGAAAGCCAAAATAAATTTTTAATAACAATAATAGTTGCAATCATAAGTGTAAGTAAAATAAACTAACAAAATAATAATACTACTAAAAGTAGCAGTATACTAATACAGTGATAAGAGAATCCTAATAAAAATAATACTAATGAATAATAATAATAATAATAATAGAAAAACTTATAACAATTTATATACCAATAATATAATTACTTGATACACTATATAATATACTGTACTGAAAAGTAATAAGGATAAAATATCCAAAAGTTTCTTCAGCAGCACATATGCGGCTCTCCCCTTTTTGAGGAGATACATTCAATAAATATCTATAGAACAGAAGTAAGAGAGAGAGAGACAGTAAAGAGGGAGGACGAACGGAGAGTGAGCGAGAAAGAGAGAAGACGGGAAGCGGTGAGGAGAGCGGGAAGACGAGAAAGGTAGGAGGACTTACAGGGGTGTTCTGCCTTGGCGCGGTAGTGCGTTTCGTGAGCTCGACGACGGCACGCACAGAGGGGGTCTCGGCGGAGCATCGCTGGTCACTGAGGTCCCTGGCGATGGCAGCTCGACAAGTCCCTTGGTGGCGGCGACTGTGAGGAGACCAGCGCCAGATCCAGGTTGTGGTGGCCGCTACGGTCATAGGTGCGGAGAGTCGCGCCTGAGGTGACCCACCCGGTCGACGGTGGAGATTTCACACAGAGGTGAGACACCGTGGCGACAGCACGAGAGGCGGCCCTGTCGGAGATAGGTAAGGGGTTTGGTGGTGTTGTGTTTTTGTTTTGGATGTTTGGGGCTGCGTCATTGGTGGCGGTAGGATTTTGGTGGTGGTGGTGATTTACTGTGTTAGCCGGGATTTGGGCGGGGAGATACTGAAGGTTGTGGTGTTGGGGTGGTGATGGGTATTTTACTGTGGTGGCAGGCGGAGCTCGATTTTGTGGAATTGATGGCGACGAAGGAGTTTGGGGAGTCGACGATGGACGTGGTGGTTTGTCGATGTGGTGGCAGTGGTTGTGCCAGGTCTGCGATGGTGATAGGGTTAGTGTCAAGAGAGGTGGTGGTGGCTGGGTGCAACCGCGGGCGTTCGCTCGCGGTGGTGGCGATAGCCGGGGCAGCAGGTAGAGGTGGCAGTAGAAGTGTTGTGGCTGGCGACGATGATGCGGTGGAGAGTGGCGTTGGGTATTGGTGTACTTCGGTTACTTGCCGTTGGAAAGTCGGGCAGCAGGTGGTCGGGGAAGTCGGTTGGAGAGGAGGGGATTTGGGGTTGGGTCGTGACGGGGAATGTCCGACACGACATGGATGGACGTCCAGGATTGTCGAACGGGACGTAAAATGTTGTATTTGTAATAGAAAAAATATATAGTGGATGGGAGGGGGCACGGACACGGTGCATGACGTCTTGGTTGTAATGGAAAATTTGTGGAGATGATTGTGGAAAGTCCATCGAAAAGTGAATAATGAGCCTCTCCTTATATAGGAGGTGGAGGCTCTTATTTAGATAATTACGGAAAGAGTTTCAATCTCCCTCTAGATAATTCGCCTTTTAATTTAAATCGATTTAAAATTAGCTCAATCAAATCTAAATCCAATGTAGATAAATTCCACCTTTAATTTAAACTGTATTTAAATAAGTTAATAAAATCTTTTCCCACTTAAATCACCATAATTAATTACATATTAAATCAAACCATATTTACCATATTTAATATATCTTTTTCGAAAAAATAAATTAATGATAATAATAAATTTCAAAAATACAAATATATATACACTCGCATGCAAAATAATACTTACACAAAACACACTTTTTTCTAAGTTACTAGTTATACTTGTACCCAAAAAATAGCCTTTTATAATAAATAAAAATGAAGTTTGGCAATCCTCGACGCGATGCATTTGCAAATTCAAGTAATATAAAATATTTATCATATATTATTTTGAAATATAATTTACATATTTATAAATAAAATGTTTTATAAAAATATGTACCTCGCACATATTCGCACTCGACGAGCAAATACGAAAAAGCATATTCGCCCGCGACGTACAAATACGAGAACGCGAACTTGCACGCATTGTACAAATATGAAGTACAAATCGTATTAGAAATTTAGAGGGTTTACAGAATTGGATATATGGTAGCTAATGTGGGGTTAGCATGTGTAGGACTGTAATAGAGATAGGATGGCATGCCCCTGTACAGATGCTAAGTGTGTGGTCTGTCCAGATGATAGAGAGTATGGCCAGTGAGTAGAAGGATTCATGTGTGGTATGTGCTCTATCGATTAACAGCAGAGATTAAGAGAGGAAGGGGTCAGTAAAGCATGAAGAAGGTTAGCACAACAACTATTTGCCTTCATGTATCAGTAGATGGCAGTCGAGTGTTACCCAATGTGATAGTGTGTGCGTTAAAGATTGGTGTGCGTGCCTAGGATAGGAAACTAGGCTCTGTGTAGGAAAGTTGTGTGGGGACTGATAACAGTTAGTCGAGGGGGGAGGCTTTGTATAGTTGATAGGTAAATAGAGAGTGTGGCTTCATGCATCAGAGATTCTTATATATGTGTATCAGTTTCCTGATATGCGTAAATGTATCAATTATTTCCATAGAAAGGGTGTGTGATTGAGAGGGATAGGTTGGTAGAGGAGAAGGTAGGGGAAATTAGTAGAAATATATGAGTAACTTAGCTTCTTAGTTTCAGTTTATTCTTCTCTTAGCCATTTTATCCCATTCCCTGTAAACAGTATGTTAGAGGCATAAGGGAAGTCCATGTATAGCATCAGTTAAGCCTACGTGTGTGTGACAGTTCGGAGGTTGGGCTCAGCAGCAAGTTGCTTGGACATAGCAGGCATTAGGGAAGGAACTGGGGTTGTGTTATAATCAGTAGTAGGAATAGCTAGTTAATCCTATGTGTGGTATTAGATTGTAGGTTGTATAGATTGTAGGTATTAGTGAAAGGTAAAGGAAAAGTTTAGAAAATGCGTTTAATGATAGGTATTTCATTTACTACATGGACTAAGGGTATGCGGCTACCTATATAGGTGATGTCTAGGTAAATTAGTGTATTACCTAAGGTTGGTATTAGGATACAAAGTTGCATGAGTAATATAGTATGGAAATGTGTGAGATTATAAGCAAGGTAAAGGGGTTAGGAGATCATGAGTACGGATACATGGATACCTAGCTTGGTTCAAGGCCAATATATCATATAGATCTAGGTTAGAGTGTTAACTAAGGATAGTATTAGGATACCTAATTAGGCGCAATGTTAGGATACTAGTTAGGGAGAAATATATATATATATATATATATATATATATATATATATATATATATATATATATATATATATATATATATATAATAT